>JACDOX010000267.1:133840-307813 GCA_014549065.1 Cardinalis cardinalis
CTCATCCCTGCCTGCGCATTTCTATGGTTTGTCTTCTGCTCCAGCTCTTCCTGCGGCACCTTTCCCCTGTGATCTCTAGGAACAAACTGAGGTGTGTTGAGCGCTCACATCTGCAGTTCAGCAGAGCCAGGGGGAGGTGTTCAGGGTCTGGCAGCAGAATGGGAGCTCGGTGCTGTTGGCTCAGGGTGTTTTGGTTAGGGACCTCCTGGTCCTTCCACAATGACAGCCTCCTAGCCCCAGTGAAAGAGGTCTGGTCTGGGACCCTGCAAACAGCTGTCACTGCTCTCACCCCAGTTCCTAAGCCAACGGCAGGACCTTGTCTGGGTAAGCAGAGGGGTGCAGCACTGTGCTGGAGTCTCAGGGTGAGCACCCAGGCTTACAGTGCCAGACACTTCCTATATCATCCCTGCCTTTGGTCAGCACTCTGCAGCTCTCCCTTCCTCCTGGACCTTGGCCAAGTGTCATGGTCCTGTGCACGACCTGGAACTGCTTTAAGGGGAGGTGTGGCACAGGAGACTGGCCACATATCCATATGTTCACATGCACTAAGATGAATGCACTTCACAGTACCTGGCCATGGGAGAGGAGGAAATTTGGTCAGGGAAAACTCAGCAAGGTGCTTTTGATGCTTTCAACTAGAAAGCCTGACAGAAGACACCACGTTTACTTTTCATTATTTCTCTTCTGTGAGCAACCCACCCAGAGCAAACAGTATGGAAATCAGAGTTCTATTTCTCTTGCAAAGCACTGGCTGTAAAACATAGCTTGTGTCACCAATATTCATTGCTTTGTAAACAGAATAAGAGAAATTATCTGAATGTTCATGAGTTCACAGAGACTCATGAAAAATTCTGACTGTGGAGGAGTTCAGAAAAATTTTAGTAAAGTGGTGTTCATATGAACGTAATTGTCATGCATTTAAATAATCTCTGCACAAAAATACAAAGTGTATGCATATGTATGAAATTATTTACATGACTGGCAGCTAATTTCCCCCTACATTAAAAAAAAGTAATCATGCTTATGTTTTCATCACTTGTCTTCCCTCATTACATAAACCAGAAACTCCCTTCTAGGCAATTCTCGTGCTCTGATGCTGCACACTTTACTGGATAGTTTCTCTGAAGGTACATGATGCTCTGGTGCTCTCAGAATAAGAGCTGTGAGATCACCCACACCTCCAACAGTCTTCCACTTCACTGGAAAGTAGATTTTGGGTATTCCCTCCTTTTCCGGACCTTAAAGAAATTCCCTTTATAAAAGAATGAGTATAAATGTTTTCCATCCTACATCAGATCAGAACAATAGTCTATATTTTAGGTACACGTGTACATTCAGAGGCAGATGAACAAATCAGACATCACAATCTGATCTGTAATGTCGTATGTTTTCCACACACCAAGACAAAGGGCTCTAGAAGATTATACTTAACATATGATGGGAATACATTCTCCTTATTCAAGTAATTTTCCAGACTCTCCCCTTGTGAGTCTACTTTCTCACTCACATGTTCATATGAAGACAGAGATGAGACACACACGAGTACATGGCCTTCAGGTAAATCTTGGGCTAAACCAAAAAGAATAGCAGCTGAGAAACAGAGAAGTACTACAGTTATCTGAGGCACACAGACTCAAGGTCAAGCCTACTCAAACCCCCTGGAAAGTACATGTACAAATATGTAAGGAATTGCAGCATGTGTGAATAGTATACCTTGAGCAAACTCAAAATACAGCTTGATTCTAAGCAGAAAATCAAGATGAGGAAAAGCAATGAGAATTTAACCTATTAAGAATTATTTTACAAGAAGGAAATATAATCAGTTACTCAGGGACAAAAGTTCTGTTTCTAGTGTCCAGAAACAGTTTTGGTCTTACTATGTTCTTAAGCCATTGTGGTCTGTTCTAAAGCAAAACAAAGCTAACCAGACTCTGTAAACATATAGGCATTCATGAACCCCCAAAACACCAGCGTTTTCATAAAGAATCTACCCAAAGCAAAGCTCAAAACCAGATTGAAATATCAATAGAATTTTAATGCGGCTGAACTGAAAAAATTACTCTTATTCAGAACATTAGCAATGAAAGTAAAGTAGACCTAGCTCCTTCTTTATTATTTTGTTTTTCAAACACTTGAAAAAATGGTTAAAAAACAGTTCAATCATCTTAATTTTGTATGTAAAAACAGTTAGTGAAATTAAGAACAATGCCTCCTCTGAGCATGCTTTAATAAAGGATATTCCAAAAGGAAAATTAACAGAGCCATGTGTAAGTAGTATAATCACAAGTATGCCCACAAGACACTCCTTTCCTTCTCTGGAAAGGGACTCAAGATTCCTTGTTTAGAAGATAATCCTGCTACCATCCATTTACAGCTACAATATAATCACTGCCTAAGAATTTTTGATAATGGACTCCATTTCCTATTTCCAGTAGACAACTGGTGAGAGCTTCTTTAAAATAATTTAAGACAACATAAAAGACTGTGCAAGATGCCTGTTACAATGGTCCATGAAGCATTTGCTAGACTGCATTTACCATCAACAAGCTGACAGGCCACACCAACTTTGTGCTCACCGCTGAACTATTTTTTTAGAGGATGCTACTTGTCAGGGAGAAAAATAGGCTTTTAGGTCCAAGTTCTTGGCTTTTTTTTCTTTAGAAATAATATGAATATAATGTATCCTCATTCAAGATGAATATGGGCATAGATATAGATATTCAGGATATAGAAATAACTTTCATTACAAGCATTCATAAATCTTGGTTTTAAAAAAAATACCGAAACTTATTGCTAGCATTTACATACTTATTGTGTTCTGCAATAGTCTAAAAATTTACACAATCACTACCCTTGTCCAGGAAATTAGGTCTGTAAGGCAGTGATCATCCAATTGACTGGGACATGTCTCTTACACTATTCATAACACTACAGTTAAGATTTTCCAAACTCTCAAAATATAGAAGGTTTGTAAAAGTCAAAGAGACACATAATCTGGATTTGCTCCCAGCTGTGGCTACAGACCAAGAGATCATGTACCTCTTCAAGGATGGCATAAGAAACCTTAAACCTATGAGAACATAATCAGTAAAACACTTTTGTAATAGTCTCAGTTTCCCTAGAGCTTCTGTGCTTAAGACATATTTTGCGTTTTTACAATATCGTTTAGCTGGAAAAGCACCAGAGTTAACAAAGCCACTTTTCAGAATTAATTTGGCAGATAAATTGAGATCATTCCATCCACTATGGAAAATGCATACATGATTACAAAATAACTGAACAAATTAAGATGAAAATAATAGTTTAAATATTTAAATAATAGTTTAAATTATAGTTTTATATAAATTAAGCTGCTTGAATAAGTAATACAATTCCAAGACATAAGACACAGAAGTCAAAGCAGCACTGCCAGAATAATTATTTCAGCTGGATCCTTTTAATCTTAGATGAGATAACAACACAACTAATCCCATTTAAATTTCATTATCTGGCAAGTTTTTCCACAAGATCATTATTGGCTTTTTAATTTTCTGCAATTTCTGCAAAAACTTCAAAAATACATACTTTTATGTTTTTTCAGTGGAAGTCAGAAAATAAGAAATGTTTTCACACCAAGTTTTTGATAAAAACTCCTAATATGACAGAGCAATACCCATCTTTTATTGCCTATTGAGTAAGATAACTATCAGGTATAAACAGGCTTGTGTAGTAAAATCTCCTTTCAAAATGGAAATAATCTAACTTTTATGCAAAGACCTTTCATTAAGCACTAACTCAGCAGAAAGGAAAATATGCCAGCTGCCAAGACACAAATACCATTTCACACAGCACCTGCTGCAAAGTGTTCTCTAGAGCTCTGCTGAGTAAGTGACCTGATGCAATCCTGCAGAATTCAGGAAATACCACAGGACAACAGAGTAAAAAGCTTTTCCTTTTCTCTGAGTATGTATTCAAAAATTACCACAATCAACAAAATTCTGAGATATCTTACTAGCTTTTTAAATAAAGACACATGTACTCACGCACTCGTGGACAATACTTTTGAGTGACAATTAGGAAACTAGTGAAAAGGAATTACCAAATCATTACTGTATTTTCATTTAAAAAAAAAGGAAGCAAATAGATTATTGTATATCTTAAACAGCAGCTTTAAGAAACATGAGATGTTTTCCCTTTCATGAAGCTTAAAACCATCAGATTTACTATTGAAAATACATCAAAACCATCAATTTCAAACCACAAATCTCCAGCTCTTCCTAAGCAGTCAGAAGAGAATTGCTTCCATCTAGTGACTGAACAGAGTTACAGACACTCAGAGAGCTTTCATGTTCCTTACCTATTATAATTTGTGTCCCTGACAGGAAGAGAGATACCATCATCAAATACTGCACTGCATTTCATGTAATACAGAGATTCTGACAGTACTGGGATGGTGAAAACTGTTCTAAACAAATCAAGACCCATAAGATGTTTCTCATCACGGCATTTTAGTGACATACATTGCTAAATGGTGAACCCGAGGCTCTTCCTTCAGATGCTAATTTGCTCAAATGTCTTTTATGTTTTGTACTCTGCCAACTAGAGGCAAAAGTATCTGTATGAGGCACTTGCAGATTCTTGTACTCTACTTTGGATTCTTGCAGACTGCAGTGGTATCTGTTTCTGTTGTCACAAATACCAATACAAAGCACAGCTGAGCAATCAACTCCACTCTGGGGAGAAGTTTTTATTTAAAAAAAGCCTTAGCCTCTAACAGGGTGAGGAATTTAACTCAGCTGTCCTAGATACTAGTCTTGTGTCCAACCCACCAAACTATCTTTTCCCTGACGTCTCAAAATGACACATTAACACTCTGCACGTCACTTTTTCTCCCCCTTCTGGCTCTGAACTCTACAAAACCCATGAAAACAAATAATGGACAGTTTTGAGCATGGAAAGAATACTTTGACAACCCACCATGCAACACTGAGATCAACAATACAGATTGACTTGAGTCTCTTACACCCACTAGGAGCTTTTGTAAATATATAAAATAAATGGCAAGACCTACCTGTAATTTGTGTTGTCATAGAAACAAGCAGTGAAAAATTCAAAGCTACCATGGAAATATTAATAGAGTAATTGGTGCCTGGTTGCAAATCTAAACAAATTTCAGGAGCTTGCTTGTGTGTGGAAAGTTCGAAGGTCATTTCATGAAAGAAGTTCTTCTGATACCAACGCTGGCCTTGCACATGAAACTGTAACCAAACAATCACAGCATGAAAATTAAAATGTTATAATACAATACTTGCATTCAGCCATCTCATGCTTTTAATTAGAAGAAACAGCATAAGAGAGCACTGCTTACGATGTAGGCTTACAACTGTAGGCATTGACAGTTACTCAAATTCTGATCCTTCCTAAAGTTGATTCGTCTTGATCAGATCTGGTATTTTCCTGGTTCTTGCACTTCTCTTCCTAGTCTATCCTCTTTTTTATTAATTTCCCCCAGACCATATTTCCTGCTAACATATAGGCTTCCAGTAATGGCTCACTTTTATTGAAGTATACCCTCCTGGTGAATTAAAGAAGTAAGCTCATGTGCGCACCTCTCCAGTTTCACCCTGAGGATCAAGACAAAATCAAGTTATTTTGACCTATGTCAAAATGCCAGCTACACTTTGGGATCTGTCTACAGACACCTATATTTCCAGGGAAATTTACAGGCTCATGGGTTCTTTTTTTTGTTTCAGTAGGATTTCCTGTTTTATTGTTGATGACTGAAATGATCATGAAGTCAGTAACTTAAGGCCTCTCCTGATCAAATGATTTTTCTGAAAGGAAAACAGAAATGCTTGCTGGATATGAACTGTGCATTAATTTTCCTTTAAACAGATCCTATACCTTCAGATAATCTCTTACTGTCTCCTGGCACAGAGAAACTTGAGACAACAGCAGGTGGTCAGGAGTCCTGGCAGAAGTAGTTCATGTACAAATTCCCCACTGGGATAAGGGCAGACTGAAGGCATACCACAAGGCAAAGAGAACTGACTCAGTGGAACTGGGATAGAGTCATGCGAGTTGTTTGCCTGAACATGGCAAAATTAAAAGTACAGATAAGGAGAGCAAATTAAGAGTTAAGTATGGGAAAAATAAGCACGGAACAGGGGACTACAAGAGAGCATGGTCTTTCTTCAGCTGCTATGCAACATTATTTTTTGGGATTTTATGAGACATTATTATGATAAGGAACACTGCTAGCAGTGAGTGTTTGAAAAACTAGGTTTTTGATTGATAAAAATTGCTTTCTAGATTCAAAATACACATTGTTACTTACTGAGTATTTGTCTTCCCCATCAGTTCCCCTGACATTTCTCCTCCATTTCAAGCAGGTATCATTAAAAATTAATACATTATTGAAAGCTTCCTTTACTGTAGAGACAATTAAAAAATATATCAACTTACTTAGAAAACTCTATCTCCTTCAGCTTAATTGAATATGAGTAGCTGAGAATAAAAAAAAATTTTAAAGTTTTAAATTTCATTCTGAGACAGAGAGGTAGGCTATAATTTCTTTTTGGATGAACAAACAGGATAAGTAAAGCATGATCATTTTCTAGAGAAATCGGTTTTTGGGAAAACCCAAGCATGCTATTCAGGAAATCTAAGACATGATTTACTTTTCCAGGCCTAGAAGGTTATAATGACAGAAAGATCAAGGGTTCAGGCCTCCTGATTTAAATAAAATTATCATAGAACAATTTGTCATAGTTGATGCCCTTTAGGAAAAAGCATGTAAGCAAAAGCATTTTTGTGGATTCCAAAAGCAGTTATTTCTCAAGGTCTGTCTCACCAGAATTAGTATATCAGAAGACAAGCCTAAAGTCTCCATTACTAAAATACTACAGAAATCCACTGTTAGAACATGAATTCTGTACAGTTACTGATAACTGCCAGAGCCCTGTTAATCACTGGTAACACAGGAGCATTGTCTGTAATGCCCATACCACTTAGATTAGTATCACACAGCCAAGGAACAGGGAATTCTCCTACAGACACAGAATAATATTTCAAGGCAAAAAATAGAAACCAGTAGGCATTGTACCATGGACAAAAATTCTGTACCAATCCTGCCTCAGTCAGAATGCAATTCCTGAAAAAGTAAATTTGCCAAATCTTTCTGAAGGGCACTTTCTGCCCCTGCTCTCCTTGTTCATAGAGACAATGGCCAAGTGAGCAGAAAGAAAAACATCTTGCAGAAAAAGAGGATGCTGACAGTGGCTACGTGCATGTAGCCAGCATAAAGAATTATGAAGTCTAGGAAACAGTTCCTTTTCCTGTCTGTTAGACTCAAATCAGTGAACTCTGCAGCACAGTAAGTTCTTTTATAAGTACATAGAATACAAAACACAACCTACCCTTTGTCTGAATTGCTACTGTAACTGAGACAGTGATGTTTGTAGAAGAAATGGTAGTTATATTCACCACGTAGTTACTTCCAGAGTCCAGATCTAAACACACCTTTGGATTATCTTCACTTGTACTGATATTAAATATCACATCTTCTGAGAATATTTTCTCATCCAATCTTTGGCCCAGTATATGAAACTATTGAAACAAAGACAATAGTGCAATTTGTTGTGGCTCTCCAAAATTTAGAATACTAGCTTATTTCATCCTATTGGTTCTTAAAGGGAACACAGAATTACATCTAGTTTAGAGAATCAGTTCAAGGAAAATATATACGGTTTTGACTAGCTATGGGATGTCTTAACAAACTAAATCTTTAGTTCCTCTGTCTGTTAAAATTATTAATATTATTTCATATATTTCCACAACAGATAGAAGGAATATATTATGGAATCTAATCCAATCTATTAGGAACCTAACCTACCGTGGACCCTACAAAGATCTCCAACTTAAATAGTAATGTGTAAGCAAATATTGTTTACAGCACACAGACAGAAAGTACATCTACTTGTTACTTTCTTTCCCTTTTGCTAGTTTTTCCCCCTTGCCCCACAGAAACAATAGTAAGACAAAATGCCAAACTACAGTAGACGAGTTTGCCTAAGATTGTCCCAGTGTAGTAAAAAAGAAATCTGTTGCTTGTATGACATAAAGGGACAGACAAAGCTCACCTTCTCTGGCTATTCTGAAGTGTCTTTCAGATGACAGAATTCAGGAAAAGCATATGAAGAGAGCACATTATACCAGAGACCCACAGCTTGCCAGTTACCACTGGCTACATAAAAAACAGTTCTGATCTGTTAGGGGAACTGGGAAGCTGTGTTTTCCATCTCAGCAGTGCTCAATAAAAGTACACAAACTAAAAATACTTTGGTTATAACATAGGAGGAGAAAGATGGGTTATTTTCCAAAATTATTATCCAACCTTGAAATGTTTTCCACATTAATGTACTTACCCTGGACACCCTAAATAATCCTTTTTATCTTTTCCTTACTTGTGCATACTAAAAAAAAGGAAAAAAAACCAAAACCAAATAACACACACACAAACAAAACCCCCCTTCTTGGGATGTTATTGTGAAATCATGGAAAGTCTTATCATGTTGTTTTGGCTTTCAATAACACTGACCAAATTTTTGTTTCTGAAAATTTATGCCTTAAGCTTTATTCTTATGCTCATGTAAATTAAAAAAAAAAAGTCCGTACAAAAGTTGTTTTCAATTTCCAAGAAAAATGGTTCTAAAATGTTCAGATATACATTAGTTGAAACTTTTGAGCAAGGTACACTATTTTGATATTTTGATATACCTTGCATTTTTAAAACATGTTATATCCAGTATCTGCAAGTGAGACATAGTTCAGTTGAGATGCTTGTCAAAGACAGGGACAGAGCCCAAGTGCTGCACTGTT
This sequence comes from Cardinalis cardinalis, assembly GCA_014549065.1. Lineage (NCBI taxonomy): Eukaryota > Metazoa > Chordata > Aves > Passeriformes > Cardinalidae > Cardinalis > Cardinalis cardinalis. The sequence goes on from JACDOX010000267.1 coordinate 142,700, forward strand.
TTCTGTGACAATGTGAGCTTGAGCTCTTCAATGGAATTTCACTAAACCATAATCTTATGCTGTAACCTCTTACAGATTCAAACAGGCATTTAGGTGATTTACTGGAATGAGACCCTGAACCCTGAGTTTTTTCACCTACCTTTAGGACGGGAATTTTCCTCTTTCTTAACACAGCTAGTCACCTCCAGGAGTTCCACTGGGAAGATCGAGACAAACTGCCACACCAACAAAACCCACCACACAAATATCCAATGCTGAATCAGCAGATATAAGCATGACAAAGTTACTCCCAATCTCAAATACTTCCATTATTACTTACTGTGTATGTTTCCTGCATTCCCAGTCTTCCGCTCTTCCTTTGCCACCTCACACATGTTTCATTGAAAATGGATAAATTACTAAATAATTCTTCCTCTGTGACCAAAAGCATGAACACAGAAAGAAAGTCATTACTTCTCATGCATATCTTATGTTTGGAGCAATTGCTTATTTCTTACTTTTTCTGTGGTTTGGTCTTTTTTTGCTTTGTTTTTTTGTCCAAACAGGAAAAAGCCAAAGAAGGTAAGCACATGTTAGGTAGAAGGCTTTCTCTTAACTATGTTGGCTCCTAAACTTAAAATAACAGGCTAACTGAAGAAGCATGTCGTGAGCTAAAGACTGTGAACTCTTTAAACATACAGCCAGCACTGCATAAACTGACACAAGGAACTTTTAAGAAAGCTTCAGTGTTAGACTGGAAAAGAGTTTATTTGTAGCTGAATCAAAGTTTTGGTTCATTATTGACTTGAGTTGCTTTTTAAAAGGTGTTGGCATTTTTTTCCTGTTGTAGAATAAATAAAATTAAATAACACAGCAGAAAACTTTTCCAAACAAACACTAGATTAAAACAATGGAGACTACAGAACCAAGCATGTAGGAAATACAGCTCTAGCTACCAGAGATACATCCCTCAACACACAGCTGTTAATTTATACACTTAGAAGAGCAGGCTTTCTCAGAGACAAAGCACAGCTGGGAAGGTCAGCTCATCCACAGTTTTTTTCAGCAGCTCTCTCACTGCTGTAACTAGACACAGTGCAGTTGCTCTTACATGATGAGATAACATTCTCACATAGCTAAGAGTTAAGCTCCTTCTGGTCACAACTCAGATCGACAACTAGCACACCTACTCCTTTCCTTCACCAGCCTTCAAATTTTCATTCCTTTCTCCCACCACCATATTTTCTTATTACATTCACTATATGACCAAGGACATACAAACCCAACCTCATATAGAATCTAAGCCGAAAAACACTTACTAGCTGCTGAAAAATTGAAAGGTATTTATAGGACATCATTGGTAGGTACTTCAGGGAATATTCAGAAAATAGTTACTGAATTGTTCTGATGTTAAAGCAAGCGCAGGTCAGGGCACTCTTCCCCTGTATTATAATCTCACAGGGGACCTCTTGTAGCATGTAGATATCAAGCTGGCACTAAAATAAATCAGTACATTAAGAGTTTCTAGCATTTCTAGCATTTCATACTTAGGCAGATATTTAGAACTACAATGTAACTGTTAATGTATTTTGCAGCACTTTTTTTTTGATTATTAGAACTGCCATAAAACTGTTTTCTAACATTATCTCCCTCTCCATATATTCAACAAATACATACCTCACTCACTAGACCAGTAACCAGTTAACAAAAGTTAAATTAATTAAATGTAAAATTAATATTTTTTAGCATTTAAACTAGCTACTTAGAAAAGTACTTGTATACACACACACACACATATATATTTACCATTTATCCAAACAGACAATGCACCAAACAATGTAAATAAAAGGCATCCATAGCAATCATTTCTTCATTTTTAAGAAATGAAGAAATTAATTGTCAAAGAGAATTTCCTGCGGATGTTCTCTTAATTGCCTCATTTCTAATGGAATTTTTCAGGCAGGATAAAAGACAATTGGTTTTCCAATGCCTATCATGAATTAGCTTGGAATGGTACATACTTTCTCTGACTTTAATGGGTGTTACTGTTACATGCCATTAAGAGCATGTAAATGTCAAAGGCATCCCTACACAACCAGAAATTTTATTTAATTTTAAAGTAGTTTGTTAGCTCTAGTGAATATGAAAAATGTAGAAGTCAAGAAGATGCAAGATTTGTAACAATTTCCTTTTGATTATTAATTTTTTTAAAGAAGTCTGGACTAGTTAGGCTATTTTTGTAACTCTTCTTTACCGCTCTATTTGGCAATAACTGACTTTTTTTGGCTCTCTGATCCAGCAGCTAGAGCTGGAATCTGGCAAAGCTCTTACTGAAATCCATGGTAATCTTGTGAGTGCAGTCTGCAGGTTCAGGCCCTTCAAAACTTCACAGCGCTCAAACAACTCTTGGCTCTTCAAAGACTGATAGACCTGACTAACTTAGTCACTTCACACAATGCTGGCTTCAAAATCAATTCACAAAATACAGTCATGTGAGTTTCCTGAATGAAATATGAATCATGACTTCTAACAACAGCAGTTCCATTTTCACTTGGACACTTTAACAGCTGAGAGAACTGCTTTTCTGCATACTCATTTTACTTGACGTCACATGTTTTACGTTCACCATAGATGCTTTAAGAGGTCAAGTGAGGGAAGAGAGGCCTCATGCAGTAACTCTGTATGAAGTTAAGTGGCAGCAGGCAAGGACACATTTCTATTCATTTTGAAAACCATGAAGATGTTTCAAAGCTAAATGAACACTATCTTCTGCAAAAGACACCACTGCTACTTAAGAACTAGAGATAGAAAGTGACAGACAACTCCTTTTTAGGACACAGGAGAACATTAATGAGCACAACACTAACAGTCCAAAACATCTGCTTGTTGTTGCTGTTAATAAAATGTCAGTACATCCTGTTTCCAAGCACACAATATGACCTTTTTTACATATCTCCCTTGTCAGAACTCATTCTTTAATAAGAAAATAATTCTGGAATGGAATTCAGACAACTAGATGTAGGCTGGAAAGGCAACCATGAACAAATTTTGCTTTGGTCATTACAAGAAAACAAAAACAAAACAAACAACGAGGGAGAGAGAGAGATAAAGGGCTTCAAATTAAATTGCCAGTATTTTCACTGGAATGCACTTTACAGTATTAGAGTAACAAGAAAATATTGTTAAATGCCTTCTGCCCCTCTGGTGATCCTCCTTCTAAATGAGCTTCTAAAGCTGAAGGCCTTCAGTGAAGCAATAAAACTCCAGTAGCATTAGTCTCTGAGAAAAAAAGCATGACAGCTACAGAAGATCTGTGGCATCCAGTAGAAGTTGCTGTATTGTAAACACTCTCTTCTTTGACCTCTCCATCCAAAAGTACTACCACATTCCCTACATCATAAATTAGAAATGGGTTTCTCGCCCTCATTCTTCCTCTGGCTCCTAACTTCAGAACAGGAGTGACAAACTAATTAAATTGCAATTTAATTAGCAACTTTGTATGGTAATACTTACCTTTGCACACGTATGTAATGTTCTCCCATGACTGATCTATTGTGCATTCTGAAAAATTCCCATCTCCATTGAAATAATATCCTTCTTTGCAGTGGTAGTACACTCTGCTCGACAGAGTGGTGGAGTTATCCCAAATCATTGTCGTGTGTGGAATTAGCAAAGGTTTGCCACAGTCTATTGCTAGAACAGAGAAAAGCAGGATAACAAAACATTGAAATGAAAACAGGCAAGACATATCGAAGTCCTAAAGATGGAGGGATGAACTGTCCCAGCAGGTTACGCTTTGTTTTTTCCACTTCTTAGAGATTCCTAGGAGTCAGGGATGTCATCAGAACCCGAAATTTTGTGGCTGGAGACCTTCTAGCAGGCTGAGATTATCCTACAAGATGACCCATAAAATAAAAGAAAGTGTCCTGATTAGAAATGGAGAGCAAGGATCTTTAAGCAAATTTTTGTGAACAAGTCTTTCTTCCCACAACACTCTCTTAACCTCCACAAGCTATTTATTCCTTTATTTTACCTACCATTAGTAACAGTAGATATTAAAAAAGACACTTGGTCCAAGGAGTGTTGTGAAAGAACAGCATCAAGAAGGTCATGTTCCTTTGTCAGTAGATTTAATTCAAGTTTTGAAAAGAGATGCTGCTACGGACAAGATGAATGAGCAATTCTGGAGGAAAATTTGATGGATTATGCAAACCACTTTACAGATAATTAGAAAGCTGGGATAATGAACTAATAATTTAATTCATGTGCTCAGGTTTTGGGGGCTGAATAATAGAACAGGGAATAAAAAGAATAAAAAGTGAAGATCAAATAGATGGAACAGTGTTATTTAGGGTAAAATCTGTAAAATCTTTTCAATTCACAATGAACCTTATACCTCAATAAACCTTATACCTCTACACCACTTCAGTTATAAGAAGCAAACACTGTAAGAATTAAAATCTTACCCTCATTAAAGCTCATATGGAGGAAAAAAGTTCTTTTAAAACCATTCAATAATTTTAAGTGATTCTGAAATTCTATTAAAAAAAAAGGAAAGCAAAGAAGTAAAAACCAAAGCCTATAGAAACATGATCTGTACAACATTTAAAGGAAAATTTAAACTTATGTATTTCAATGGATAATACATCCACCATCATGACTATCTTCCTTTTCATACATGTATGAATCTATCTACCATAAATCATGAGAATAAGCCTTGAAATAACTAATGCTCATGGAAACATGTGCTTAACTCATGGAAGAACAGTATGTGACGAGACAGAAAACTTCCTCCTGTTCCTGCTACCTGCCCACAGCCATTCTGTAAGCAGACTGAAATACAGAAGCACATTCTTGTGTAACATTGCAAACCTTCTCCTCAGACTCATGACACAGAATAAGAATATTAAAGGTCATTCTAAAAGTGAAGAGCGGTTGTAACATACACATTGAGCATTCAAAAAAATTACTATATTTGATTGCAATAAACTGAAAGCTTGATCCTGGATCAAGCTGAAAAGATGTTGCTTAACCAACAAGTGGAAAAGTGAGGCTGTGAAAACTGACTAAAGAGTGTAATTATTCTAAGGTCTCCTAATGAAGAATATGAGCCCAGATTAAAAAAAAAACCTGAAGAGTTTTTTAAAAAATGTATCGTCATGTTCCATCTTATTGAGGAACTCTTTAGACAACATTCATCCAAATTATAGCACTGTAAGAGACTCGACTCATCTCAAATAGCAACAACATGTATAAGCAATCATAATTTGCAACTGAAAACTGTCCAAATACAGGAATTTTGAAGGTATGTTAATAACTAATACCAGTGTGATTTCTGATAGTGGCTTCAACTTCTATCAGAAAAGCAGAGTGGATATTGAACTGGAAAAAACATCAGCAATTTAGGCTGTATTTTCATCTCATGGTAATTCCAAGGCCTGACGTGCATTGGGATTATGTTCTTGGAATGTTAACTTTAAACAATTTATTGCAACTTCATTAGCAACACAGATTAAAAAAAATCACCCTGTTCAATATATGGTTTTTGTTTTGTGTGGTGGTTTGACTGGAAACAGGATTTCTGGGATCCTGTGGTCAAGCCAATGGATGTTCAGATTTTAATACTGGCAACTTATTTGGCCAGTGGGACACTGGATCCACCTCTGAGAACACAGGGTTAAAGCAGGGCTCTCCCCCTGGGAAGCTCTCTTGGGTTCTGGCGGGGGAAGAGTTCAGGTCTCTCCCCCGTCCGGCTGCTCCTGCTGGACGCGGGAGGGGAAGGCCATGAGGCCAGGTGAGGTAGGCCGGGGCTTTGGACGGAGATGGGAGGTGAAGAGGCCCCGGCATGGAAGGGTGGGAGAAGCACCAAGAGACATCGGGCAGCACCCCCCACCCCCCACCAAGGGAAGAGAGAGAGGGGGAGAGCCGGCGGCATCTGAATTTGATAATGGCCGGCTGAGAAGAAGGGGGGGAGGTGCGGCGAGGAGGTGCCCGGCAGGGGCAGGGCAGCGTGAGAGCTCCAGAGCTCCGGACAGGCAGAGGATGAAATTTTTAACCCTTTTCTTGGATGATAGAAACTTTGCAAATGCTGATCCTCCTGGAGCTGAATGAGAAGAGAGATAAGAGATGAGATAAGAGGGGATGGACCGAGAGGGAAGCAGAAAAGACTCTTGGGTGGGAGGCGGGGATGTGATTGAGTGGCCTTTGGCTGGACTTTTCTTGTGTGGCCATGGACAGAACCATTTTTTTTTCCTGTGACACAGAGACTGCACTTAGGGGGAGACAGGCCTCAGAACCAGAAGAGTCAGTGTGGATGCCCCTCGGCCCCAGTGTGAAAAATATGGGGGGGACAGGTGTCCCAGAGGAGAGACTGTGCTTTTTTTTGGAATGAGACAATGCATCCTTAAAAGACAACCCTAGCAGCAGCTCTGGTCCATGCACAGTGGTGAGAGCACTGAGCATGGAAGGAAGATGTCACGATGGCAAAGATCTCCGGGCGGTGCTATCAGTGACATGGAGACACATGAGGTTTCAACAGTGTTTCCAGGGGAAGCCTGTGGTACAAAGAAGGACTCCTTCTCCTCCTGATGAACTGTAGATTGAGTATTCTGGAAGGGTGGTGCAGGATTGAGAGTTGGTGTTTTGGGGGAGGTATTGTATTGGAAATTTGGGGGGAGGAGGAGGAAAATGCTTCTGTGCAGTTTTCATTTTCCTTGTTTTTTTTCTTTTTTTCCTTCTTGTAGTTTAGTTTTTTCTTTGTAGTGTAGTTAATAAAGTTTTCTTTGTCACTAAGTGAGAGCCTGCTTTGCTTATTCCTGGTCACATCTCACAGCAGACACCAGGGGGAGGGTATCTTCATGGGGGCACTGGCATTGTGCCAGTGTCAAACCATGACATTTTGTGACAACTTTCTATGGCAGAAGACTGTATAAACTGAATGCCCAAAGAGGATGAGTGATATTTATTACAGTGACTCAAACAGTATCTATGCTAAACAAACCAGAAGGCAGGCTTTATTTACCTTTGCACACCAAATCAGGGCCATCCCACTGTCCCTTAGCATTGCAGACCGCAGTGCCACTGCCACCTGCCATCAGGTACCCATGATCACAGTCGTAAGTTACTTCACTTCTGTATGTGGTCCCACTTACAGATGTTGGACGTGCATTCAAAACAAAAGGTGGAGCCCCACAGTCCACACCTGAGGAGATGAAGAGGAAGACAGACCTGTTAGTCAACCAGCAGGAGCAATGACAGCTGTACTCACATAACTATTTCTTCATCTTTATCAGCTCACCCTCTTCTCCTTTAGTAATGCAACATTTCCTCAGGTCCTCTGCAATATTCCCGCTATGACTGACAGTGCTGTAGCTACTCCAAACTTCTATTTCCAAGTAAAAGGACGCTTTTCTGTCTTTCTCTCAGAACAGCATGCTAAATCTGTGACTCCCTCCTCAGTCTAGCTAATAGTATACAGAAAAGTCCTGGTTTTCTTCTGAATCTTTAGACTCTCCTGCTTTTACAAACCTGATTACATTGGGTAAGGTGGTTCTATACCATTCACAATGAGCAACACTCAAAGGAAGGCCGATGAGCAGCAACTGCCCTGAGAAAGCAAAACTTCTAAAACTATACAAAAACTGTAAAAATGCAAAACCACAGAAAAGGTTACTACATACTGTATAAAAGTTTCCTGTTAAGGCAAGAGTCTACATAATGCTTAAAAAAGAAGTCAAGTAGCACCCACACGCACACACAAAGAACTTGTTAAAGGTACATTTACTAGTATTAAAAAAAATCATACTTGCTGGTTTTAGAAAGAGAAGTCCTAATTGAAAAGGACTTGCAATACAAGGAGGAAATAAGTTTGAAATTTCAGACTTTTGGCTGTTTCTTGGTGTATCATGTATGTTATTTCAATTAACCATAAAAGAGATGCTGAGAAAGTCTGACCTGACCTACTGTTTGATTGTAGAAATTTAAAAAAGTCACATGAAAAAGCAACTTCTGAAAAACGTTAACCAAAAAAACAGTATCAACAACTCGCAAGAATTACATTCCACAATCTTTCTCTAGGAACCACTTGAGACTCTGGGCACTCCCTTCTTGTTTTCAAACTCATCATCCTTTATTTTTTGGGGGTGTGAAAGTGTTACTTGCATTGTTTTTAAATTGTTTTATCTTTTCCTTCTTATGAATTTCTAGTGTTAAGTTAATATTTTGCTTTTCCCAGCCACACTGTTTTAGCACCCTTATTTTAATTCACTTCCCATAAATGTTATATTTCTATCCATTCTTGGAGGAAAAAAAAAAAAAAGACAGAGAAAGAGAAAGAATTTGAAACAGGGAGGACTGTTTCAGAGAAAGAATGAACTCTCCTCACTAAGTGACAATTTCCAGGATGACAATTCTCCCCAATAGAATTGCTATCACAGTGTGTCTTCTCTTAGCTAGCACTTCACGTATCATGTAACTAACACAAAGGCTTTCTAACTACTCACAGGAACACAAAAAGAATCGTGCACTCATAAGCAGTAATATTGCCAGAGAATGGATGATTAGAACACCAAAGCAAGTACTTGTTTTAAAGACAGTCATAGGAAACTTAACTCTTAAGAGATGTGGAAGTATTTGTTCATGTGCAAATGTTCTTAAAATTATGAGGACTACCCAGAAATGAGGAGTGCTATGATGCCCTCTTTTGCATCTACAGCAAACCTTCAGAAAAAAGTGCAAAAGGTGTCAGGAAAACTGATGTTTTCATGAGAGGTCAGTGAAACCTTTCAACTCTGGAGCCTTTCCCATGAAATGCTAAAGAAATCTAATTGTTTTCTAGGCCTCAGCTCACAGGCAGGAGGACACACTGCAGTGTCTGTAAAAATGCAGGGACTAGCATAAAAAATGTCACTACACTAAAGAAAAAGGTAAACAATAACATGTCCTTTAATTTTCTTCTTTTTCTGCAAATAACCAGATCTTGAAAAAACATTTCTTTCAGATTGTGGAAATAGTCTACTATCTTCACAAACACACTCCCCACGCATGAACCCCTTTAATGAAGAATTTAAGAAATAAGTAAGACTCTTTTCACCTTTACAGCTTAAAGTGGCAGGTTCCCAAGTTTCATTTGCAGTGCAGTATGAGAACTTTCCTTCATTGCTGTAAAACCCTTCTTGACACTCATAATGAACTGCACTTCCTGGTAGCAAGCTGTAGTTCCCCACAATGTAGCCATGCTCCACTTCAGGAGGGGAACTACATCCGATTTCTGCAAAGAGACTGGGTTGAAAGATCTCGCAGTACATAAAATCACAACACTGACTGCTTTAAAGTCAGCTAAACTAGATGGTCACATCCCAAAATACACCTGATCTGATGAATCTGAGGGCTTACCAAAGAGGTAGAATAATAGATTTGAGGAATTGTCCTGGCCACAACTGGAGGAACACAGGGAAGCAGTTACTGAGCTACATTTTTACTAACATACAGCTGGAGCCACTCACAACACCGAAGATGAGACACTGCAATGTGATGGTGCGTTGTGTGGGCCAGTCTCATTACAGCCATGGCTGAATGATACTTCAACACCAACAGGAAAATTTCAGGCCCCAAAGCATAGCTTTATTTCCCTGTGCATGGGAAAAGTGAAGCACTCTGCAGCAGATAAATTGAAAGGAAATGTTCTGCCCCTTAAATCCTTCATCTCATTGAAACAGCCCGCATACAAAAGCTCCACTCCTCCAGCACATCTGCTTGGGCAGGGCTCCCTTGTGCAACTCTGCAAGAAACACAACTGGTACAGACACTCTACTTCACCGCAGAATATGGAGAGGCCAGTCAGTGAGATAAGAAGGAGGATTATCAGCAATTCTGGCAAACAAAGCGGAGCACTCCAGTCAGAAAAAGTGAGCAATTACAAGCTGTGAGCTGTGCTGATGGTTCTGGCAATAATTTAGAAGTAAAAGCTGAGTATAATCTAGGCAGCTCCTTCCACCTGGGATGCCTGTGTTCACTATATACTCTGATATCCACAGCTTACACTGCTAGCAGTTTGCATCTGTGAAAACTCACACTAAAGACAGACTTTCAAATTGGAAACTTGGTTCTGTTTTTTTTTTGTTATGGCAACATAAACTGAACTGTTTATTTATGCAGGAGGCACAGTATGTAATAAATAGCTAAACTGTTATTTTATTATTCCTGTCCCCTAGGCTTTTTTCATTCATCTAACCTCTCTTATCAGCTATTCAGTCTCTCTTCTCTTCCCCTTTATGGGGTGTGATTATATAAACAACTGGATTACAACACACTTCCTTTCTACTCAGAAATGAACTACATTACTTTCATAACACCACCAAGCTTCTCTGACCCTGCACATTTGAAGCACTGCTGAGAACCTGTAGGAATATCTGGTGTTTACTCTGGGATCCTGACATCACTGGAACAAACCGAGTACAAGAAGAAAAAAAACAAACCCAAAACATATGGCAAACAAAGTCCAGAGAAAGGGTTTCTGCTCTGGAGAAGCACAGGCTAGAACAGGCACTATGGTGCAACATGTGATTTTATCTGCTAGGAAAAACAGCATCCAAAGACTCTCACCTTTACATGAAACTGTGTTTCCATCTTGACGAAAAGAAAGTTCTCCAGTTTCTAATTTATAACCATCATTGCAGTAACACACATAGCTTCCTTCAGTATTCACACATCTTGCATTGTGACCACACAGCCCAGACTCCTCACATTCATCAATATCTAAAAATTCAGAGAAAAGTAAATGCACTTCATAATGGGGGGTTTTAATTAATTAATAAAGGGCCCAAGCTTAACTCTTCCTTAAAGAGTTCTACATAGCTTCTCACAGCTCTTCTAGGAAAACAAAGGAGCTTATCGTCTCATCTTCAAGCATCTGGAAAGAGGACTGTTGCAATTTTGTCAGTAGCTATCTTTAGAATTACTGCTGGTTTACTTGACAAATAATTTCCAATGTTATATGCTGTTCAAACAATTCCAGAAAAATCCTGTATCTGGACACCTCTTCAATGGTTACAACAGTTCATCACTAACAAGAAACTGGCTAATATTCTACACTAAACACAAAAGTTACAATCTGGGAAATTTTAAGTATCAACCAATTTCGTTAATCTAGCTGCTGCTGCTTCTTCTGAAAAGATCATTGTTTGAATGAGATTGCAAAGTAATGATTTGTAACATAGCAGAGTTCAAACCAGAACTAATTCATAGCTGTTAGGAACCTGGATGTCAAACAAGCACATCAACAACAGTGGTTCTCTGATATAGTGTCAGAAAATAAGTTCTACAGTGATAGGAAAAAAAATATTTGTGCAGTTCTGGATTTGTCAAGCTCAGGATTCTTTGTGATGTCTACCTGTACAGTTCGTGCCATCATTGGGAATAAATGTCTTGTTGTTGTTGGAGGCTCGGTATCCATCAAGGCAAACGCAGTAAAAACTTCCATGTGTATTATGGCACAGGGTATGATTTCCACAGATCTTGCTGGCTCCAATCTGGCATTCATCTTTATCTGTCAGTACATTCAAAAAACATCAGAGAGAGATTAAGAAAAACGGGGTGTCCTCCCCTCCTCACTCATGCTCAAGTAACCAGACTTCTCCTTACTGATTTCCTTTATAAATTATTTGGGATGTAAACACTGCTAGTAAGCTGGAGAACAACAGAAACTTTTGTCCCTGGATGAAAATGTGAATACAGTTTCGTGACACAGCTTAAGTTATCTAAGAGTCTAAGAGTTGCTGAAACTAGAGGGCCCTACTCTATCCTTCCACTCTTCCTTATGGCGTACACTCCATATAGCACCTCATGGAACACCTGGGTGGGGGCAATCCCAATCCCCCTACAGTCTGGGTAGAGAATGGATCAGGAGCAGCCTTGCTGAGAAGGACTGGGGGGTGCTGGTGGGTGAGAGGCTGGACATGACCCAGCCATAAGCACTCACAGCCCAGGAAGCTAAACGTGTCCTGGGCTGCAGCCAAAGCAGCGTGAGCAGCAGGGGAGGGAGGGGATTCTGCTCCTCTGCTCTGCTCTGGTGAGAGCCCACCTGGAACCCTGCATCCAGCTCTGAGGTGCCCAACATAAGAAGGACATTGTCCAGCTGGGTCAAGTCCAATGGAGGCCATGAAGATAATCATGGGCTGAAGCACCTCTTCCACAAGAAAAGGCTGAAGGGGTTGAGGGTTACTCGGACTAGAACATAGAAGGTCTGAGGAGCCCTTATTATGGCCTTCCAGTACCTAAGGACTACTTTCAAGAAAGCTGGAGAGGCAGTTTGGACTATATCCTGTAGTTCTAGGACAAAGAAGAACTGCTTTAAACTGAAAGAGGATGGATTTATATTTGGCACTGTGAAGAAATCCTTCATTGTAAGGGTAGTGAGGCACTGGAACAGGATGCCAGAGAAGTTGTGGATGCCCCAATGCCCCATCTCTGAAAGTGCTCAAGGCCAGATTGAACAGAGCTCTGAGCAACTTGGGTCTTGTGGAAGCTGTCCCTGGTCACAGTTCCAAGGGGTTGGAACTGTGTAATTTTTTAAGATCCCTTCCAACTTGAAGCATTCTATAGTTCTATAGTTTTCCTACAACGAGACATCTGAACTCTGCGCAGGATCCAGCAGCTGCCAGTGCTTTGTGAAAGAAGGGTAAGAGACAGTGAGAAGGAGATCATTGGTGAAGGGCCACCCCCTTTAAGCACTGGTAAGCTACTGCAGACACTAAGACACAGTGTTTGACATTATCCTTCAATTCACATATTGATATGAGATAGTCGTACAAGGACATTATCAGCCTGGTATGTTTTTCATTAAAATGTTGCTAATGTTGCTATGAGTAAAACTACTTACACTAAATTACAGTAACAAAATGCTAAACAGAACTTCTGAATATGTACAAGCCTTTAGGTGAGGAAAACCAATCCAAATAAATTCTATGGGAGATTCTTTCAGGAAATGACAAAGTTTTTAGCACACTTTGAAGAATTCATTAAAATTCATTACTTGAGAAGGAGCATTTTAGGAAGTTACAGAGTTTCTTTCCATTTTAGAAGCAGGCAGCTTACCTTGACAATGGGTTCTTCCATTGCCTACAAATCCATAATTGCAGATACAAACACTTTTTCCTCCATTTTGCTGACATGTTGCATGAATGTGGCAAGTTGCACAGACATCAGGAATGGATCTGTTCACAATTACTTTAAGGACAAAAAAACCACAATTACCTTTCTTGAAATACCAAACAAGTGGCATGGTAGGATAACCAACACAGAATTGAAAGTGGAGATAAAATCCAGATTAAAACACATAGAATAGACTACTACCTCCTCCCACCTTATTTTGGAACTTGGAGGAAAACCACAGCTATTGTATTAAAAGACTAAAGATTAAAAATAAACAGAAAGGATTAAACAAATAACTACACTGAGCATTTTTGTTGATCCTTCTCTTCTCTGATAAAAAGAAAAGTTTTTCAGGTTTCAGAAAGGTTTAGAAGGTATATAGTAAGTAGCTCTATCCAATATTATTAATCTTTCCTCTGTGTGCATTTGTTTAGCTTTTGTCTTTATTTCTGTTTCCTCTGTTTTGTTGCGCTTTTTTCTATTATTTACACATAGACATTTGGGATAGTTAGCAATCTATTTGTATCATGTGTCAATATGGTAAAAATTTTATTAATAAAAATGTTGCTAATGTTGCCAGGAGTAAAATTACTTACACTAAAGTAATTTTAGAAATTAATTTATATTAATTAAAGTGGTTGAGAAGCATACAACCTAATTTACTATAATTTGACATGGCTGTAAATATACATGAAGTTAGAATAAATTTTTTTTTTCTTTGCATTTATACTTTCAGGGCATTATGTTCACTTTCCTCCATTTTTTAATAAGCTCTTTTTGTTATCACACATACCCTCATTTTCCAAATGACAAATATCAGAAAGGATGGATTTAATGTGGACAAAGCATGTGTATCCTGATGCCTTTTTATATTTTAAAATAATGAACTAATACTGCCCAAGCTGATGTCTGATGTTGCTCGACACAGAAGTATGGAATTTTTTAGTTTTCTAGGATAGCTGAAATTGATAAGAATTAGAATTAGAATTATCATCACTGTATATTTAGCATCTCTGACAAATTTTGACTACTCTACAATGTCTAAATACATGACCAGATCTGGAAGGAGGATGAACACTCTAATATTTTTTTTATGCATCAAATTTATCACTGTGATAAAACTGCCTTTCCATACGCACAGGGTTTCAGCTTTTTTCAGGGTTTTTATGGGTGTCTCAAGGCTGTGGGAAGCGTCATAGATTCCTATTCCTAATTACACATGCTTTTATATACTTGAGTGTGTGTATGTGTGTTTCTGATAAGAGCAGAAAACAAAAACTGTCAGCATGCAATGGCAGCCAACAGAGATCAGAAAATTAAATGTACAAACAGGCACAGAGAGAACTTTCTTGTGATACCTCAATCTTCTGATAAGACATGGGAGTATCCTCCTCAGATTGCTGCTTTAGGAGATACAAAAACGTCTTTCCACCCCCCGCCTCCTCTTACTGCTACAGCTGAAATTTTATTACTGATAAATTATTTATTACTTATAAATTGTGTGTTGTCATTCACAACACACAATTTATCATGCCACCACTACAGTCCCCTCACTGTTTTGGTCCTACCCATGCGCTCTCTCAAGCTCCCGCCGTGGCGAGGCCCTCTCAGCCCGGCAGGACACGAGGTCGCTGCCACCACCGCGGTCACCAGGTGTCGAGGAGACCCTGCAGCCAGCGCTCAGGACAGCACCCACCACGGCCACCTCCGCCACCAATGCCACGGGTACCATCACCACCACCAAGGGATGCTCCGCCACCATCACCATGGGATACCCGGACATGCATACCAGCATAGGCTGCGCCCAACGAATGCTCCGCCACCACCACCAAGGGCACCCATCAAGCCGGGCACCTGACGTGGCGGCAGGGCTGGCGCCCCGCTCCAGCTGACACTGGAGTCAGTGTCCCCACCCGGCCGCACTCACCCCGCGCCGCGCACCGCGGCAGCGCCGGCAGCAGCGGCAGCAGCAGCAGCAGCAGGAGCGGCCCCGGGGCCCGGCCGCCCCCAGCGCTCATGACCCCGCCAACAGCGCGCCCCTCGGTGCTGCTGCACGGCCCCGGAGACTCCGCATCGTTCCTGGGGGCGGAGGGGGGAGGGGAGCCGAGGGCAGGGCAGAGCCGAGGGCAGGGCCCGCGGCCCCGGGCGGAGGGCGGCTGGCGCTGCCTCCCGGTGGGCGGGACGCCCTTATCGGCGCCGCCGGGCCCTCGGCACCCCCGGGGCTTTCGCCCTCAGTGAGGCCCCTTTCCTCCCCCGACGCACTGCCTGCAAAACCCTCTCTTTTTCTTCCCTTTTTCTCTTATTTTCCTTTTTTTTTCCTTCTTCCTCGCTTCCTTGGCACAACCCCTTTCCTTCCCCGGGACACCGCCTCTGCCCCGGCCAGGCAGGTGGCAAGGCTGATAAGGGCTGCTGCTGTCCATAGCCCGCTGGCGGGGGTAGAAACGGATGGATAGACGCAACTGTTTGTACGTGGGAGCTGTGCCGCCTCCCGCCAGCCGCCGGCGAACGGGACCGAGCCGCTGCTCGGGCGGGGGCCGGGCCGGGGGCCGTCGAGTGTCCCCCAGGGGAGGCCGTCGGAGCTGCCTCCCGGCACGGAGCTAACACATCCGTCCTACGAGGTACGGAGCTGGTGCAGCCGTACACGGCCAGCCCTTACTGTTTGAAATAAAGTAAAGCTTTCTCACAAAAGGCCTTAGACGCCGCTCAGGTTAATCCCCGAACCTCGTGTTCAGGCAGGACCAGCAGTGCTGTCTGAAGAGTTTTCTACTGTAGAAAAGTAGTAGTAGCCCTAGCGCTCAGAATCGTCATTCACGTCCGTGAGCCTGCACTTTGGAAAGCTACATAAACTTAATCTACAAATGCAGTTGCCCAGTTACCACAACGGAGCAGTGCCAAGGTGAGGAATCGGGGAAGCCTAACACAAAAGTAGAATTTGGCGTATTTGATAACTCCAATGAGATTCCTGAAGTTTTGCTCATGTGCAGTGGTGGCGTTTCATTAATGCCTTTGAATGCTAATTCATCCCAGTCGTCCATCACCACTGCATTTAAGTGACATAACCTGATCTTTTCCTGCTTTATTATAACAAACACCAAATTATTGCTGTCTGATTTCAAGGGACGCAAAACCCAGTTTGATTGAATCATCAACTTTATTGATTTATTTATGTAAGCTGCTCTCTTCCAGTTTTGGGGGTTTTGGTTTGTTGGTTTTGGTGGGCTTTGTTTGTTTGTGGGTTTTTGTTTGTTTTGGGGTTTTGTTTGTTTGCTCTTTCATGTTTTTTTAAATTACTGTTTGCCTACTTTAGCATGTATACACTTTAAATCAGCTTCTGCTATGCTTATTCATCTTGACCAGATTCTTCAGCAGCAGCCAGTTACATACAAGTATCCTGCTTTTGGAAGAACACACTACAGATGTCATTACTGCATATTTCTCCCTTAAACTTACTGAAATTGGAAGCATGCATTCTCAGCAGTCGTAAGTAGCTTATCATTATAAGGATGGTTCAGAGAGCAATTGTTCTGCACAACATATTAAAATGGTTTGGAAATTACAATTTTCCACTTCCTTGGCAGCCTTCTGTGTAGCAGACCTACTAATCACTGCAATTTCTACTATTCCTTTCATAAAAAGTAGTGGAAGCAACTTTTTATAATTTTTAACACCTCATGCAGCAAACAGGAAAATATTTTTGGCACAAAGCCTGAAGAAATACATCATATTTGTAAAGAGAACAAATTAAAAATTTTAATAGAAATATTCTTTAAAGAAAGTACCAAAGATGTGTATCAGCTGAAAAAAGTAGAGTAGCTAGACTGGAACTGATCTCCTTGTTATGTCCCTGTCTATTGTGTCTCAAACACACAATTAATTGCTGTTTGACATACTTCAGAACCAAATAATTAAACTACATACAAAGGCTACTTTAAATTCAATGCATGGTAATAAGAAATAAGTGTCAAAAGACGTTTAGAGGTCATTTGTTCTGTTTTCTGCTCTACAACAAGGTCAATTATATAGTTCCTGACTTGTCTAACTTGGTCTTTATGCTGACAGTGACGTAGAATTCACAGCGTTCCCAAACAATCTCTTCCATTACTTCAGGTTTGGATCCACCAGTGAGATTCATCACAGATCACTTCTGCCCTGAGGTCACCTGCCCAAACCGTAGCTAACTGGTACAAAAAGATAATTAAAGATTCAGGAGGGTAAGACAGACTAGTGTCCCAACATGCTCATCCTTAACATCTTCAGCAAATCTTGCTTGTTTCACATAAAAATCTCTTTATTGAAAACACAGACTAATATCTACTTATATTTTTTGTTTTGGATAGGATAAAAATTTTAATCTTTTTCTTGTCAAACCTAAAGGAAGCCTAGTTTGTAATTACAGTGTTTCCTTCATCCCTAACATTACATTCCCCAGAAGATGTATGTACCAGTATTTGCTTCAATTGTTCTTCTTTGTGAAAAGAGTTGTGATGGTCAAAGTAATTCAATTCATCCAGAGATGCCTGGAAGTTTGCTGTGCATTTTTAGCTTGCAAGTGTCTAAATGTGGATAATTGAAAATCAGAAGGGCAAGCTGGATTAAACATCTCCTCAGCCATATGTATTTGTTCTGTCTCCTTTGCAGACAATGCATATCACCATGTTATCTAAATCTCTTTATTTTTTCTCCTAAGGATTTTTGGCATAGACTACACTGCTTATTTTGACACATGAAGACAAAATACTTTATATTAATAGCTCTTTCACCAAACACATTTTTAAAAACAGAGCAAACATCTTCAACTAGAGTGAATAAATGTATTTCATCCTTTTTAACAGATCCCTCAGCTATTCATTGTGCAGTTGCATTCTTGAACAGCTTTCTATCAAGTGCTTCTTTCCAAATGGCAATGAAAAGAGTAACTGCAGCTTGATGGAAGATTCCTTCTATCTGAATTCTGTCTCTCTTGCTTATTTAAAATTAATCAAATTAATAACTGGTTTCTGGGTACTCACTTAGCTCCCAGAATAAGAAACACCAATTTTTGAAAATAACTCAAAATATTCAGAAATAACTGAAAAGACTGGCTGATCCTCTTCAGTTTCTATTGAAAATGCTTCAGTAAATACTATGCAGAAGTAAAGCAGTATCTTGTTTGATTTTTTTTAAAGGAAATATTATCACTCAAGTTGTTTGCAGTATTTCTGTCTGTACTCACAGGGTGCCTATGCCACTGTCTCAACTCCTAGCAGATGAAGTTCAAGATGAAAATGTAAATGAGATTTCTGAAAAAGCATTGGACACCTGAATTTGAACCTTAAATATTAAATATTACAATTGAATGAACAATTTGCCTAGAGGATATGCCTTGGATGTGACATACATTAGAGCATGCCCTGTACATCTCATGACAAGGGCACAGTAGGTGATAAAGCCTGCTGACAGTTACTGCTAATCAGAAAAGCAGCTCTCCAGAGCAAAAGGCTGCTATCTGTGGGTTTTAGCATAGGAGACCAAACTAGGCTTTGCCACAAACCCACTGGGAGCTTTGATAAGATAGCCCCTCTCTCCCTCTCTTCACTTCTCCCTGCCACTTAGATATGTAACTGGGATGGTATTCCTACATAAGTGCGTGTGGTGCAACATAACCTCTGGTAGAAGCTTTCACGCCACAGCACCCTGCCCCTGTTTTTAGAAGTTTTTAAGCCACGAGCACTTAGTGTATATTGGTTTATGGGGGCATGCCCTGGTGTTGTCAGATCTTGGAATGTCATCCAAGAATACTGCTGATAGCCATTGTTTCTGATTGTTTCATGCTGTGTCATTATTTTGAGGGTTGTGCTGACTGAAGACTGTAGTTAGGAGGAAAGAGGCAGAGAGGCACAAAGGGCAAGTTCAGAAAGGAACAGTAACAGCACTTCCTTCATACATTTTAAAAATAATAACTAAATAAATAAAAAGTAATGTTGTGATTTTTCCAGCTCCAAGTAGATGAACAGACATCTTTTTCTTTCAGATCCTAAAATACCTGCTAAAATCTGAAGAGAAATAACTTGGCAAAAAGATTCATGCTTTCTTCTCTACCAGGCTCCCCAAGCTCACCCACAGGGGTGTTGGCCTTTCTATTGAAGCTGCATAGAACTTAATAACAGCTTGTCAATAAGGCAAAAATTAATGACAATATCTTTGGGAGGTACAGGAAAAAACCCAAATCCCACTGACTACACAATTATCCTTGTATTATCCTTCTCTCACCATCAGCTTTGCTGTATTTATGGGCAAGATGAGCCTTAAAGTGAGTCTCGAAACATTAGATGGGCAACTTGTCAAATTATATTTTATATGAAGATAAATTCGATATTTGTGTCTTGTGAGTTCCTGGCCATCCTGCCTGAACATGTTCCTGTGAACCTGCTTTAGCAGGCAAGTTGAACCAGATGATCTCCAGAGGTCCCTCCAACCCCAACCCTTCTGTGGTTCTATGACCAGAGAAAATAAACCAAACCATTCTGAAGCTGCTCATGCAGTTGGGAATTCTTTTGCCGTGGCTTCCTTCTCCATGGACCAGTTGTATTTTGTCACCAGGCAATCTCAGATTTGCACCAACACTGTGTAGTGGGAAAGAAAAGGGAAACTAGTAACCAAACCTTTCATAGTAAATACCTCAGCTTTACTCTCTGAGTTGTTCTGTACTGTAAGCAATTAAACTTTTACATGCTGTTCATCAAGTTCAAAGTAGCTATTTTTATCTCAATTAGAAAATACCTTAAATTACTGCATATTTAGACTCTGGGAATACAAAGCTAGCAGAATGAGTTTGATTTTAGATTAATAAAATTAGCCATTCATTGGCATAAAAAAGGAGAATGCTTTTGTTTTGTTACAAAACCAGCACAAGCCCTGTTCTTTGATCTTGGAATATTCAATTAGGTGTAACTCTATTATTTCTACATTTACTGGCAATCAGAGGAGAAATACACCCTAGGTGATGGCATTTCTGTGTTGTTATAAATTGTAATAAAAACTTAAGATTAGCATTTCTGTGGCCACCTAGTCTTTTTATTTTCTTTTTCATTCAAATTGCAAAGCTGAAAGCCCTATTTATCTTCAAATAATACTTGCAAGAAATCAAGTTTGTCTCACAATCACAGAACCACAGAATGGGAAAGATTAGAAGGGAGCACTGGAGGTACCCTGGGCCAACCTCCCTGCAGGGTTATCTGAGAGCACATGGCACAGGATTCCATCCAGATGGTTCTTGAATATCTCAATTGAGGGAAACTCCACAAACTCTCTGGGCAACCTGTTCCAATGCACTGTGACTCACACTGTAAAGAAATTTTTGCTTATATTCAGGTGGAACTTCTGTACATCAGTTTCTGCCTTTTGTTCTATTCCTTGGCATCACTGAGCAGACCCTTGCTCCATCCTCTCAACATCCTCCCTTCAAATACTCATAGACAGTGATGGAGTCCCCCCTCAGTTGTCGCTTCTCAAGGCTGAAGATGCCCAACTCTCTCAGCCCTTCTTTGTAAGAGAGATGCTCCAGTCTGTGGGAACTCAGCACGTCACTCCGGATGTTCAGAGTTGCCGAGAACCCTCTTGGGGGGCTTGGAAGACCTGGAATGTAGCCAGAAGTGCCTGGTGGCTTGATTTTGATCCATCTAGGGACTTGCCACCTGTGTATGAGCACATGAGAGCCACACAGGTTTGAATGATATAATTATAAAATAAATGTGTGGGTTTTAAGGTCCTGTACAGGGGGGTTTAAGGTCCTGTACAGGGGGGTTCAGATTTTGATACAGGGGGGTTATGGAGACAAGATGGAGAGAACAGGGCGTGTCTTGTCCTTCTTCTTTCTTCTTCTTGTCATCCATTTTTGGTGGTGGTGTTGGCACTTGGGGATTGGTTTGTCATAAAGGTGCACAGTTTAATATGGGTGAATTGTATTGAGAAGTTAAGGTAAATATGATACACGTAATTTGTAATATATAAAGACAAAACTGCCCCGGGGGCGGTCAGAGTGCCTTTGGCTGCCTTGCTGTCCAGATCTTGGCTGGACAGGAAGAAAGCTTTATAGATAAGAGATAATAAATAACCTAAGAATCAAAGAGCGAAGAGTCCAGTCTCATCCTTCAGAGTGGGGGCTGCCCCAGAACTGCCCACACACGTCTCGGGGCTGAAGAAGCGCCTCCGAGACTAGTCCTTTAATCATCTTTGTCACCCTCCACTGGACCCACTCCAAGAGCTCCATGTCTCTCTTGTACTGAGGGGCCTAGAACTGGACACAGCATTCCAGGTGAGGCCTCGCCAGGGCTAAGCAGAGGGGCAGGATCACCTCTCTAGACCTGCTGGCACTGCTCTTCATGATGCAGCCCAGGATACCACAGGCCTGCTTAGCCATAAGGGCACCATTGGCTCATGAACTTTCCATATAGCAGAAAAACTTGACATCCAAATGATATAAGCTTGAGAAAACTAAATAATGACTGACCATTTGGGCCTGCACGAGGCTGAGAATTTTTTTCTTGCTTTGTGCTACATGAATCCGCTAATTACAATTACAGATATTTTATACCCATTTGATACACAACCAGATGTACACCAGAGGGTGTTTTAAACTTTGGCTGAAGGTACAGCCCCATCATTTGGAGAGTAAGAAGTTATGTGTATGTCAGTTTAGTGTGGTTGTTTAGACTGGATCCCAGTCTTTGAAAGGGACAGAATCAAGATTAGTCAGCAGGATTCCCAAAGTTACATTCAGCATCTTAATCAAGCCCAGTGTTTCTAGGCTTAATCAGCAAAGTTATCAGCAATTTTCCTGTTAGATTTCATGAGACAGTAAGTGACCAAGATATCCCAGGCAAGACAGGATGCTTCTGCTAACCTCTTCCTTATCTATTTTCCTGTTGATGAGTGGTAACAATGACCTAAATATTTTTGAAGGGCCTTGATTAAAATCACATGCATTAAAAAAAACCTAAATAGAAAATGCAATCTTCCCATAGTATAAAACTGGGAGAATCTAAGCCCTGCAGAATAACCAGTTTGTGTAAAAGCTAGAGGTACACAGTGATTGAACAACTTCCTTAAAGAAAAACTCTTCACACAAGTAGCATAGTTCTGCACTGACTGGTGAGTAAAGAGCTCCACAAAGTGTTCCAATAAGTTCTTTGGGAATCTAACAAGCACATATAGCATGCCTTGAAGGAGAAATTAACTCAGGCCATCTTGTGACAGGCAAGCTGTAACCAGCAGTGCCAAACTAGAGCAGAAAAAGAGAAAAAGACATTTCTAGCATAACAAGTAAGTCTTAGCATCAAGAAGTGTGGTATTTATTAACCTTCATGTCTCTGTGGCTGAATCAACATTGAAAGATCTAATGCTCAAAGAGCAGTTATTTATTGTTGAAACAAACACACTCAACAATGATGGAGTTGACTGGGAGAGGTCCACTATCAAAAATCTTTAACCAGTTCAGTATCTGATAGACCACTGAAGGCTCTGAGAAAGAAGATAAACTTGTTGAAACACAAAGAGCAACAGTATAAACCCTGTATGCTTTTGAAAGATAATTAAAGCCTCAGCAAGATAGAGTTTTAAGCTGTTGAGTCATAATGAGAACATACACACAAAAAGGGAAAAAGCACGTCACCAAATCAAACATCACATATGAAGAAAAGTATAGAAACCACTTTCAGTTTATAGATGTCATAGAAGAGATTACTTGGGTAGATAACTGTTTTTAGAGATTTATTGTGACCTTAAAAAGAAAATCTACTTTCAAAGCTTTTCACAATGGGGAACCTTAGTTACACAATTCACAGGATACTTCAAATCTGATGACCAGATGAATTTGAATTCTGCATATACAGAAATGACATTTGCTGAAGGTACTGTATTGCTGCTATTAAATCTCACACTGCTTTTGGATAATTTGGCCATAGGAGAGAATTTGAAGAGGGAAGAAAAGGAAAGAAAGAGAGAAGGTCTGTAATGCTGAAAAGTCAGCCAATAACAGTGCCATGTTTTTTGGTAAGAACTAAACCTGACAACTTCAGGTTTTTGTGGGAAGTTTTTAATTAGAAAAGAACACACAATCCTTCTTTCCAGCACCCACCCACATTGCACTGACTAAAATAGACCATGGAGCTACAGACAGTTCTTCCTAGATCATCAAGAGACTTCTTAGTACTGAATAGCAGAGTTATCCTAATTTCTTTAGCCTTTGTAATTTTTTTTTGTGTTGAGATCATATTTGTTTTAAAAGGAGCTTAATTTTACTTTTATAGGCAGTGATACTTACTGAATATATTCTCTAGGAATGTGCTAGGCAGCATCATGGCAGGGTAGAAATGGAACCTGTGTCCAACCACAGAGCTTGCAAGCCTGCAGTATTATACAATATCCTTCAGTCCACTCCCCTTTAAAAAAAGTTTCCAAGCATTGAGCAATGTGGCTTTGCAGACCAAGATGGGCTCTGGAGGAAAAAAAGAAACAGAGAAAACCTTAAATAAAAATCCTTACAGACCCTGCATTGTACAAACAATATGCATGCACAACAGTTCATATAACCATACAGTCTCACTTGGAAGCATCCTTAAAGATCATATAGTTTGACCTGCCTGCCATGGGCAATAACACCTTCCACCAGACCAGGTTGTTCAAAGACCCATCCAACCTGACCTTGAACACTTCTAAGGATGGGAAATCCACAACTTTTCTAAGCCAGCCTGTTCAAATGTCTCACCATCCCCACAGTAAAGAAATTCTTCCTAGTATCTAATCCAAACCTACTCTCATTAATCTTGAGGCCATTTGCTTGTGTCTTACTGCTCTTTTGAAAAATCCCTCTCCAGCCTTCTTGTATCTCCCTAAGCTGCACAGCTAGAAAAACACTTACATAGTAGATTTAATGGAGGAATTACAGACAGTATACTTTGCTTCCATTAAAAGCTCTGATTCTCACAAAAGGACAGAGTAGTTGTACTTGAAACAGATTGGAAACGAAACACAGGACCTAAAAGTGTTGGCCTGATGAACTGTCTTAGACTAAGCAGCAAATACTATGGAATAAGAATGATCACTAGCTTAAGATTAAAGTATTACTCTCATTGTAAGAGCTTTTTTGGAGCCGAACAACTCATACTGCTACCTTAGCACCACCTTAAAAACATTTGTTCTCATTGTCACCGGACTGCTTCTCTCTGGTTTTTTTGCAGCATCTGAGAAGAGTTGATGTTCAACAGCAAAGGCATCAGTCTGGAAATGGTCTCTGGGATGACTCACATTTCTGAGGTCTCTTCTTCCCTCTGCCTCTATGCCCCACACCTTCTCTCACCTAGATATTCTACCACAACTTCTGCTTTCATTATATTTTGTTTAGACATACTTGTACTCACCTGCTACATGACAAAGAATTCAAGTACAAATATCTCAGCACAGTTAAGAAAACACAAGTGAGAATTTTTATTGTATTTTCAAAGCATACAATAATCTTCTTTCCACCTCTTTCCACCCATGGGTGAGCCCTGGGGCTATAAAGAAATGTTTTGGATCTGATTCAAATCATGAGAAAGTAGATGCTGGCAAATTCACCAGTTACAGCCGTTTCAGTTTGCAAGTAACAGAAGTTCTGGTATAAAAAAATTTATATCTGTGTTATTTAAAAGTTGTATTTAATTTTTCATTTTCCATGGCCACTTATATAAACTGCTTAAGGAAAAAATTACTGTGATTGTATTGTAGGGTTAACAACAGGAGATAAGAATTCAAGATAGGATTTACTTTTTTGGTTAAGGAGTAATGGGAGAAGACAGCAGTCGGGAATTTCAGTTCCTCATACATTCTCAGGCAGACTTGGTCAAAAAATAGGAAGCCAAATTATGGCCACTAAAAGCTAGCCATTTTCCCCAGAATGCTTATCAAATATTTAAGTATCAAAGACAAAATCAAGAGTTACACATGGGGACTTCAGATCTAGCCTTTGGAGAATAATTTGCTGAAACCTGCAATTCAGTCTAAACTGAGTCGGATTTTTCTTCCCACAAAAGCATCTACATTCAGAGACTGGAAATTGCATAATCTAGTGGGTGGCAGACAATTAAATCTTTGCCAGACTGGCTGAAAATTTTAGTTCAGAAAGAGGTGTTGCACTCACCTCGTATTTGTATCTATGGCCTTAGACTACTACCTGTTTACCATCAATTCTGAATTTTGCATGCAAGAATAAGAGGGTCTAAATTAGTGTTGTGCAACATGGAGAAAAGCAACCAAAGGAGTATGAAAGAAAACCAATCAACAAGACAGTTGAGAAACAGGAAACTGAAAGCACACCATCTTTTTAAGCTGCTATTTACATTTTTTAAATCTTTGTGCAAAGGATATGAACTTCAATTCTAGGACTAGAAAAGAGTACAGCATGGTAAAAGATAAAGCAGTTCTCAACGATAAGGCTCCAGGTCTCTCATCACTGAAGCCTCTCATTCCTGTCTCAAATAACAAAATAGCCATCAACTACTGCATTGGTTTAGAGTTGTAGAATAAATTTCCATCCTACTGAAAATAAGAATTTGTTGCGCTGCTCAGGAAAAACTTTAGGTGCTGTTGACCTCCACTTCTTGCTGAAGATGTGCATTAATCCTCTTAAAATACTTTTGATATGAAAAGCTTTTGTTTAGATGCCCATGTATGCTAAAGGAAAAAAACCCAGAAAATTAGATGTTATTAGCTGCGCAATTTTAAGACCAAAAAACCCCCAAAGTAATAGTTAAGAACACAGGAAAATTTAAGAGTACAGTCATAATTACATTTATTAAAAGACATGCTACAACAACTAGAGTTAGGAAATCAGGTATAGATGTCATGTAATTAGAAACCACACTAACCTAAAAAACCAGAATATATTACAGTGCAAACAAAATCATATTCACCATGCACTACACAGTCACAAAATAGGTTTCTTTAATACATCTTATATCTCTTCAGTTTTAAGTCATCTCCACAGATATAAAATACTTTTCATGCAATGCCACAAGATGCTTTACAAATGAAAACTTTTGCTTATTAAAATATACAGACAATATTTTTATATAAAAACATTTTTCATTTCCATTTGTTTCCCCAAACACTCTTTTTCCAGATTAAAAAAAAAAACCAACAAAAACATGATGTTTCAAATATTAACAGTATTTTGTGTCAGATGAACATTTTTATAAACTGAAATAGAATTTTTATGAACAGATCATGTGAAATGAGGAAATGACAGCAATTCTTAGAGATGTTTACTGTGTCTTGAATACAGTACTAAAAGCAATATATTAACTTTTTGCATTCTCTCACACCATTTGGTTCACATTACTATTTCCATTTTCCACTGTTTCTACCACCAGTAACAGTCTTAAATAGAGGTCACTTTGCATTGGGTCTTCCCATCAGAAACGAATGTGAGAGAAAACATGTTTTCATATCTCAGTAAAACCAGAACACTCTTTGGTCAGAGAATGAAGTTACATTCTGATGCAATAATCTGCTTGGTTAGCAACTTTCGTCTTCTGCTGCTGCAGTTCTATGGTGAACTTCTGCAGAAAGTGGGTAACATAATCAAAAAGAATTGGAAAGTGCTTGAAATCAAGTTTATGTGGGGTAGCTTCCCACTCATAAATAAAGCACAGTTTCCAAGAACTGAAAAACTGCTTACAATGATGACATTAATCTGCTTAAGTAAAAGCTTTCTTCATTTATCAAGGACCTTCAATTATGTAAGCATTTAATTTCTTTGGGACTGCTCCAAGCACAACATGTCATTATTATCTGAAGTAGGATATAATGTGAGTTATGCTTGGATTCCTACATATTGCAATAAAAAAAAAAAAAAAAAAAAAAAAAAAAAAAAAAAAAAACAAAAAAAAAAAACAAACCAAAAAAAACAAAAAAAACCCAAACCAACAAACCAAAAAACCTGTAATGGGAAAGACAGTAGAATAATTAAATCTGTATTGAAACAGTTGTAGTTCACTTCTTGTATAGTCAGTAGACAATATTAATTTTTCACAATATAAATATACATTTTCCAGAGGGGAAAAATGTATTTATTACACTTAAGACACCTACAGATATGAAAAACCCTACATATAAAACTACTGAAGGCACAAAAACTTTGGTCCAATTTTGTTCCTATATCACATCCCCCATCAATAAAACCCTGAAGTTAAATACTTCAGAAATTTTATATTGTTAGGATTTGCTTTGAAAAGAGCAGGCAAAGAATCTTGTATATAGCAAACCAAACTTCAGAAAGAAGATAAAAGTTAATGTAAAGAAAAAATTCTGTGCAATCTGACTAGTATCATTTCAGCACAACAGTAACAAGACTGAGTCTAGTAGTTGTGCTCTGGCTAACAACATGTCAGGGCCAAAGGTTAAGGCAAACAATGCTTTTTTGTAGGCAGTTGACCTCTCATTTGAAAAATAGAAATATAAGCTAACAGCATAAAATGACAAGCAGTAGGTCTATATCTCTTATAAAAAACCCCAACTTACCACTTTCTTACTGACATGAATCAGAGGAGGGCAGGATAATTGATCAGATAGACCTCACTGGCACTACTGTCCACAAAGACTAATAGTTTTCTTGGCACACAAACACAGGTTTGCTGCCTGTAATCATAAAAATGTCAAAAATAGGCAAGTTTCCACAGGTATGTGGAATATCTTCTGAATAAAAAGGACCTCAATTTATCAGCACACAAATCCAGTGCAACTTACAGGACCAGTAGACAAGGCAACTGAGTCAAATTATAAGTCAAAGTTTCAAAAGTTGATTCTGATGTTCTAAGAGTTCTGCAGAAATTAAAAGAAACAAAAGTTTTACCATTATATAACAAATCAAAGATCATTTGAAAAGGCACTTAGCTGCTCCTGGGTTGTTAAAAAGGCCTTATTACACTTTGAACCAAGCGTGCATCCCTCAAAAAAAATGGACTAGGAGGTAACTCAGAGTTGATTCAAGGACATGACATATACAGAGGCATAACCATACAGTCACAGAATCATAGAATATGCAGAAGTGGAAGGGACCCACAAGGATCATTGAGTTCGACTCCTGGCCCTGCATAAGACAGCCCCAAATAATCCCACCACGTGCCCAAATTCGAATTTAAACTGTGCATATTACCAGATATTTCACAAACAGACATTAATAACATATGTTAAAGAAATTATAAACATATCTTTAACAGCTTAAGGCCACAGTATAGAGAAGATGAAGCCAGAATCCCCTTCAGAGTTACGCAGGGAACAGGGAAAAAGGCAAAAGACATAGAATGTAGTATGTTTAAAGCCTTACATATTAAGGATGCAAATTCACATTGAGGACTGCCAAAGGGAACCGCGAAGAACAGAGAATTTGTTCCATGTGATTATTTTTTTTTTAATTTAACATGGACAATACTTTGAGTAACTGCTTGAAGTTATCTATAATCTGACTGAAAGGTAGGTTTAAGGCCTTTGGAGGCCCCATTCCATCCACATCACCATGAGACTCTGTAGAATATCATTCTTTCCTAAATCTTACTCTTTTCATAGATATCAAGGGCTTTAGAGAATTAAGAACTGAGATGCAGCTGTGCTTCTGCACCAGGCATTAATGAACCAAGCACAAAGTATAAAACGTATTCCTTCTGCCATGCTTCTTCACTAACAATGCACTGTAATAACTAAGGTGTTATGTTTATGCTTTCAGTTTTCCAAGGTGGAACACTAAAAGGGAAAAAGTAGCCTTAACTAGTGCCTTTCACACTGCAAAGCAAATGTTAAGGCGTACTGTCAAGTTCCAAAGCTTATCTGCATATCTTGTAAAAGCAGATCTCCCTAAGAGGTAGCACCTTTCAGATACACACAAATCTAAAAGTATGTTGGCAAGAATAATTTGGTTGCAAAAACAGAACAGTAAAGGTGAATCAAGATACACAATGCTTGTATCACAAAACCAGAAAGCAAACATAATAAATACCAACATTCAAATTTTTTCAAAGTTAAATATTTTTAAGACACAGGCAGTCTTTTCATCAATGCTCACAGTCAAAGGAAAGGTGTTTGAAAGGGCCAGTCAAATCTGGTGAACTAACAAATGCTTCTGGGGCTGTATCCCAGCCAGGGGTTTGGCTGGATTCACCATGGGACTTGCTTTCAGAAACTGGGTCTGCTGAGAGCTGACGGGGTCCATCTGTTAGAAGAGGGAAAGAGCATCTTCTGCCACAGGCTTGCCAGGCTAGCGAGAGGGGCTTCAAACGAAAGATGCCAGGAGGAAGGGAACTTCAGTCCATCCCTGTGGGAGGGTGGATTGTAGAGGAATAGAGATAGTGCTGAAGGCAATCTTGCACCTGAGAAGTTGCAGCTGTACTAATTACCAAAAAGTAGGAACAGTCCTGCCCTTAACAGGGCACAGCTATGTCCAGTAAGGATGGGTGTTATAAAAGAGTGGGTTAGCTAGCTGAGAGGAGAGCTGGAGTTTGTTGGCTGTGCTGTGAGGAGTGGTAAGGGTAAGGTGGTTGTGCAAGGGACAGAGAGGAGTCAGCCAGCCATGCAGAAGGAAAAGGAGTCAGTGTTGTGAGAAGCTGCCTGTGGGAACTCACAGAGGGAAGGTATGAAAGTTTTACAGTAAGATGATAAATTCATGGTGACCGTCAGTTTCCATCCACCATCAACTGGTGCCAAGCACCGACACCAACACTTGGTGGCCCATATGGGGATGGGTCCCGACACATCCCACTCCTATTAATTTGGTGTCAATGCCAGCAATAGATGCCCAGAGCCTGAAGAGGGATCACAGGTCAGTAGAAAAGCACCAGAACAAAGGAATTCCAGCTACTCCAGCCAGTAAGTCAGCTTCATTAGGGTCTCTACTCCAAAGCATCTGTGCAAGAGGACATAAGAAGGGGAATAAACAAGCAGAGTTAGACATGTGGGCATGCCTATGACCTCATTGGTATGTCATGGACGCACAGTGGGATGGCTCCAAAGAGTAGACTGCTGGAAAGCAAGGATATAGGCTCTTCAGGAAAGACTGGAAGGGTAGGGAAGGAGTTGGTGTTGCCGTCTACGTCAATGATGAGCTGGATATCACAGAGCCTCACCTGGGGATGGATGAGGAGCTGATGTGAGAGTTAATGGGTCAGGATGAAAGGCAGGCAAGGGAAAGTGGCTCTATAGTGGGTGTCTGCTACAGATTGTCTGACCAGGGACACAGAGAAGATGAAGCCCCTTACAGAAAAGAGTAGCCTTAAATATACAAACTTTGTTCCTTATGGAGAACTTCAACCACCCTAATATCTGTCAACACAGCAGCACATAAACAATCCAGAAGCTTCCTAGAATGCATTGATGATACCTTCCTTCTTCAATTGATGGAGGAGCCAAGGAGAGGAGGTGCTATGCTGGACATTTTTTTCCCCAACAGGGGGGGGCTGGTGGAAAATGTGAAGCTCGAGGGCAGCCTTGACTGCAAAGACCACAAAATGGAGTTTGAGATCCTTAGGAATGCAAGAAGGTGCACAGAAAGCTCACTACCCTGGCGTTCAGGAGAGCAGCCTTTGCCCTCCTCAGGGATCTGCCTCATACAATATCGTGGGATAAAGCCCTGGAGGGAAGAGAGACCCAAGAAAGTTGGCTGGTATTAAAGGATCACCTTTAATTAAAGGATCATCTTCTCCAAGCTCAGGAGTGATTATCCCAACAAAGGGGAAGTTGGGCAGAAACGTCAGAATGTTGTTAGATGAACAAGGAACTACTGGATGAACTCACAATACTAAAAGAAAGGCTACAGAGGGTGGAAGTAATGTGTAGCCTGGGAAGAAAAGAGGTTTTCTGAGCAGCCTAAGTCTATGAAACTGTGAAAGCTAATGCTTTTCTTGGAAAGGGGAAATATAGCCTACATTTGTAAAAAGGGAAATAAGAAAGACCCAGGGAACTATAAAGCTGGAAGTCCCACCTTGGTTCCCAGTAAGATTATGAAGTAGATGGTTTCACTAAAGCCAAATCATGCCTGACAGATTTAATGGCCTTCTACAACAGAGTTACAGCAATGGTGGATAAGAAGAGAGCAACTGATGTCAGTTCCCAGGACTTGTGCAAAGCATGACACTGTCTCACAAAACTTCCTTGTTTCTAAACTGGAGACATGGATTTGTTGAGTGGACCTCCAGCTGGAAAAGGAAATGGCTAGATGGCCACATTCAAAGCGTTGTGGTCAACAGCTGGATGTCCAAGTGGAGACCAATAATGAGCAGTGTTCTATAAGGATAATCAGATACCAGAGCTGTTAAACAGCCTTGTTGGTGACATGGACAGTGGAATCAACTGCACCCTCTGCAAGTTTGCTGACATCATCAAGCTATGTGTTGCAGTCAGCACACCTGGAAAGAAAGGATAGCATCCAGAAGGATCTGGACAGACTGAGCAGTGAGACTGTGAGAACCTCATGGAGATCAACCCACACCATTCTGTGATTCTGTGAAATCTAAAAGATAACATCCCTTAGGGGAGTATTTTTTCTAAGCCAGGTAAACTTTCCAGTACATAGTACATTCTGCATATTTATATAGTTGTGTTGTACAGCACTTAATATAGCTACATCTGTGCAGTCAGATTGGCTGCTACTGTTGAGGAACACGTTCACTGAGGTAGCTCGGGGCGCAGCTGCAGTGGGAGCTGCAGGTTGAGCTCAGGCTGGGGCAGCCCAGGCAAAGAGGCTCTGAAGAGCCCACCCTGGGCACACAAGGGCCTGAGGACCTGTGGCCCAAGGGGACCGGACTCTGGGACACGGCAGGAGCCGACGGTCCCAGACCTTCCCATGCTTGGTGAGGGGATAAAAGCCTAGGGGTTCCTTTGTTCTGGGTCCCTCCCCAGAGACACCAGCCCGAGCTGTTTGTTTGTAATTGTGCTGTGATGAAATTATTTTAATGGTTGGGATGCCTGAGACTGCTATGGGAAACCTGGGGTCAGCCCAGTAAGGAAACCTGTTCTGACTGTGGGAATGTGGGAGCTGTAACTGGGAACAGCCCCAGGTCCAGCTCAGGTGGTGCAAGAGTGACTGCTAGAGTGGCTCCCAGATGGTCAGGCAGGGAAGCTTCCTTAGTACTACACCTGTAATCAATTTACAGAGATCAAGGCAGTGTCTGGCAAGCTACTCTAAGGCTGATTTTGCAAAAATAATTCAGAGAGAAAATTTGAGAAAGCTCACTACAGAATACTCAGATCATGGTAGAAACATACTTTTTCTTCTAGAAAGATAAAGTCATACAATTAAGATTAACAAAACCAATTATGAGAGGCAAAACATTACAGCAGAAACAAATTCTGCAATAGTTAGAAGTAAATAAATGCCTTGTTTGGAAGAAATAGGACTTTAAAATGTGGTAATTAAAATTAAATTAATTTTCAATTAACTTATGTGAAAGAAAATACTCGGGGAAAAAAAGCTTTTAAAATTAAATTTAGCTTTTTAAAATATGATCAGTCATTAGTATTCATCTGTACACTCATGACAAAACCTAACTGCATCTCAGCTCATTCCCCAAAGAGGAATCAAGATTCAGTATCAAACATTTTTTTCATACTTACAAAGGAAAGAATGATAGTATTCTATTACTTTAAGTTTAATATTGTGAAGTATTAAAAATAAAAGAAATGCAGCAACCTGAAAGAATATTCTGATACAGCCAGTGTCTCTCAAAAAGTCAGATGAAGTCCAGAGAACTAACGGGATTTGCTGTTTGGCCCTCCTATATAGGTTTATTTGATTTTTTAGTATATTTTTTCTGGGTGTGAATTTTTTATCAGTGAAGAACTACCATCAGAGAAGTGCAACTAGGTAAATTGAAAGAATCCCTATGTGATTTCACACCAAATGAAACCTCAGTCCCATCTACATCCAATCTCCATAAGAAAGCACAAGAAACTAGAATTCAAAGTATTAATTAATGAAAAAATATATCTTGAATTATCGTGGAAAACATTTACAAAAAGACCCACAGGAGAATTTTCACAAAGCCCACAATATTTTTGCAAGACACTTCAGGTAACACTCTATTCGTACACATATAGTAAGGCACAAAATAAGAAATTAGGTAAATACACAGTAATTTAAGTATTAGACTGTA
This sequence comes from Cardinalis cardinalis, assembly GCA_014549065.1. NCBI lineage: Eukaryota > Metazoa > Chordata > Aves > Passeriformes > Cardinalidae > Cardinalis > Cardinalis cardinalis. The sequence continues at coordinate 175,981 of JACDOX010000267.1, forward strand.
GAGTGGTAAAAAACCTCTAAGTTTAATTTTTCTGCCCTGAAAGATGACCTTAGCAAAAATAACTTCTTAAAAACTTGAGAAACCATCACAGACCTGAATATTTTCCATAAGATTGCAAACATGTAATTATTTAGAGAAATGTAAAAAAAAATATTTTAAATCAAGACCATTTTCTTGTTTTATTTTCTCCAAGGCACTGTCACACATCCCTTCATAGTAGAAATAGGACATCAAACTTCCAACCCACAGTCAAGTCAAACTAATTCTCCAGTACCACACCTTGAAGAAACTTGTCAAATACTTTTATTCCACAGAGAGAAGGCACTGCCTTTTCTCTAATAATTTAATCTATAAGAACAGCATAGCCTTTTTATTTTTATAAACAAGTTATTTGTAAAGATTCACCAAAGTATGAACACACACCTTGGTAACATAAATACTATTTAGAGGATACTCACAGTTACTGTTTGCTTTTCTTCAAGAAACCCAAGCACTATTTCACATTCAAATTAGTGTTTAATCTGCACAGAGTAGGCTTATTTTTTCGTTAAACATACTCGTTTGGTACATTGTAAAAGCACTCGAAATTGTTTTGTAAGGCTGATTTCAAACAAAAGCTGAAAGGATGGTCTCAAAACATAATTTTAAGTAGGAAATTTGATGATAAATATTGTTGCTAAAATGATTTCACAGAAGATCTTTCTATGGATCACATAACTGCAGCTAGAATCAGAAAAAATAATCAATTAATTCTTTGTGTATGAATGAGGTTTTTCTTTTAAGAGACAGAGTTGGTCAGAGCTGTCTCAGTCTCTGTTTGAAGATTTTACTAAAACCAGTATGCAGCCTTAAAGGGAAAATTCACAGAAAATTCAGATTGAAGATTTTGAGAAGGAAACTCTGAGATGTTGGTTTTCTCCAAAGTCATGATTGTGAAGCTCAATGAGAGCGTGAACTGCCTCTTCCACAGAGCCCAGCTGGATAAGAGCCATTTTGCAATCTTTCCTGAAGAACAATAAAAACTATTATTAATCCTAACCAAATTTTCACTAGCCAACACAGAAAAGTGGCATAAGTGGGTTGTTTTTTCTCAGCTATATTACACACAGTTTTACAGCAAAAGAATCAGAGCTATTTATGCATCTGCCAAAATGAAAAGATAAAAACTACAAAAATTTTGTGAATCTATGGCTTAAAGTCATGTCATTCTTTCATTACACTGGATTGCAAAAAGCTAGGTCAAAATAAGGCTTGAAGACCCTTAAGAAATACCTGCATCGTCCATATAGATGGGATTACTCTGGCAAGCATGATTGTCCTAAAATAATGCTGCCAACTAACCTTAATTAATGTAGATACATTGTTATCACTGTCATTTTTATATGGCATTTTACACAAAGCTTGTGTTTTTTCAAGAAGCAAGCATTTACTTTCCTTGAACTTGTTTTACTTTGAATGCACATGGAATTTGTCAAAAGGCTGCATATTTTCAGTTTAGTTATGCGAACCCAGTATTTAATTTAAAATTTTAAGACAAAGTATCATAGAAATCATGATAGATGTACCACTTTTGACTATAGCTATATGTACATAGAATTTTGCCTGTAGTTGTATACACATATAAAGTCACAAAAAAGCAATTAGCTATTTTCTAGGATGAAAGAATGCTTAGCAATTTTGCAAGAGAACTTACTGGAAAAACTTGAAGCCTTTCACAGTAGATCCTTTACTTGTAAAAAGGTTCTTCAAATCATCAACAGTAACAGAAGGCCTAATTGAAAACAACAAAAAACAAACAAAACAAAAACAAACTCCTCTCAACTTGTAGAAGAGCACAGAGTTCTGTAATAACATCAAGATCTCAGTTTTGGCTTCTAAACTAGTTTTTGCTGTTTAAATTTATCTCCATCAACTCAAACACTTCAGCTAAAAACACTTGCATTTATTCTATATTTTAGTATCAAATTGTGCTACAAAAATATTTTAGACACTCTATTGTTTTTCATCCAATCCTGTTTATTTGTCAGTAAAATTCAGATTGCATAAAAATCTCCTAAAAATCTTAAGGAACACATTTCATCTTGCAATTTGTGCAAGTGCACGTCACATATGTTCAATTTTGAAATATTTTCATTTTACTCAAAAAGCTGTTTTCAAAGTGTCTTATAATTTATTTTCTTGTTGTGCAAAATTCGATAGTTTCCTTTTTTCCTCCCTGCACAGCTGCCAAACAAGAGAAGCCTGTAAACCTATGTTTGGCTGTTACTCCACACACTACTGATAATATTCTAGATAAAAAAGATTATTTCAGTCTTAAAGAGCACACTAAATACTTTTTACTTTCTCACAACTTGCCCTCCATGTAAGAGATCTGAATTCTGTAGAAACTGTTCTTTAAAAAGTGTTAGTTTTGCACCTTTAAGACTTGTTCCAGAAAGTGAAGGGGGGAGAGAAGAAGCAGCAGTTTGTTTTCAGACACTGCACTCACTCCTCCACATTCCTGCTCCTCCTGGACTGTGTTATCTGCGGATGGACAGACAGTGGGACAGAGCTCTCCTCTGCTTTCAGTTACAGCTAGCTGAGGCAAAGAAGTTCCCTGGACTGTGGGGGTTTTTTCCTTTTTCTTTGGAGCTGTTTAAACCTGCTCTGGCCTGGACACCCAGCAGAGCACTGGCAGCTCCACCTATGGCCCACTGGGCCGGGCCTGGGCCGCGGCATTTCCAGCACTGGAGGGACTGATAAGAGCCTGAGTGAGCTGAACTGCAACCTGGGGAGGGGACTTTCTCAGCTTGTCATCTCTTTTGGAGCGGCAAGGGGTTTTATTGTTTAATAAACAGGTTTTTTCCACTTTTCTCCAAGGAGGTATTCTCTCCCAGACCGACCGGGGGAAGGGGCAGATTGAATCTGCTTTCCTAGAGGAGCCCCTTTTGGGGTTCTCTCCCAAATTTGCCCTGAACCAGGACAAATACATCTATTGGCGCCCAGCACGTGGCTCGAGAAAGTGGAAAAAAGCTCTATTGATTGCATGTTGGTTGTGCTCACTCTGTAGTGAGTTCAAGCAGTCAGTAGCCATGCTGCTTGAATTCGTAATGTTTCTTGGGTGGAGGCCTTCATGTGGTCCTGGTCTCTAGACCTTTTTGAGGTTTCAGTACCTTTCTGGTCACTAGGATTATTGTCCATAACACATAATTTTTACGGTAGAGGGGTACGGATTGGAATAGCTGTTGTGCTGGCCTTGGTGATAATGATTTATAGGGCGTTTACAAAGATACTGGAGTCTGTTTACGATATTTATGGTTTATGGTTTCTTTGTCCTACCCTGCATCCCAGTTCCAGTAGTATGTTTTAGGAATTTATTAGTAATTGCACCCAGTTTGTTAGAGGAGGAGCAGGGAATGAGGCTTTCCAGCCTTTCCTTTCCTTCTTCTCCTTTGAATCTGTTATGTCATTTTTTGACAATGTTCAGTTTCCCCTGAATGTTAAAGAGACCATCTTTCTGGTATTTAATCTGGTAAGCGTCCTCTATATGGTCTGCAGCTTCTCTCGAATGAGGGCTGAGATATCCAGAGGAGCTGGTGAGACCCCTGACCCAGAAGCAGACGCAGGCATGGAAATTCCTGAGTGGTATGGAGAATGGGAAAATATAGGCCAAACTCCGAAGGAATTTTCTGATCCCCTAGACTGGGATTTTCCACATGAAATTCAGAACACAGCTGAGGTGGGGAAATACCTGAAAGAGAAGTGCCATGATGATTCTAAAGAGAAAAGGCTGATTGCAATAAGCTGGGCCCTGGCCTATGCTTATCGCACTCTATTATAAGATACTGTAGGGCAGCAGACAGAGGCAGGGGGCAGGCAGATAAAGCAGCAGCTACCCCAGTCACTCAAACTGCAGCCAATACCTCAGCCACTCAGGCTGGAGCTAAACCAGACTGTGCGCCTAAGCCACTGGTAGTTGCTGCAGGAAAAAACACACAAGCAAAACCAATCGGCCAGTGACCGACGATGATGATCAGGGGGAAGGACCCTCAACACCAATTACTGATACAAAAGCCAAAGTTAATGCAACTGACACAGCATCAGAAGCCACTACTGAGTCCTATTCCCTGAAGGACCTTCGTGGTCTAAGAAAGGATTACACTCGAAGATGTATCCATAATTAGCTGGTTAGTCCGTCTCCGGATGCTGCAGGTGAGGCTACAGTTTTGTATGGTAGTGAAGCAAGACATTTGGGATCCCTGTGGCACGATCCTGTCATCAACCAAGGAATGATGAGGGGGGCTAATCCACACAGCCTCTGGGCATGGGTCCTGGGAAATGTAGCACAAAGATACCTGTGTGCAGATGATCTTTATATGCAGCAAACCCAGTGGAAGACCATAGAGCAAGGGATTCAACGCCTGAGAGAAATGGCAGTGGCAGAGATTATCTTCAGATGATGTAACAACTAGGAATCCAGACTTGGTACCATGCACGTCTGTGATGTGGTGAAAACTTGTACAACTTGGGCCACAAAAATACGCTTCTGCTTTAGCAATAATGAAGCGGGATGATGGTGAGGAGACTGTGCTTGATATGGCAAAGAAGCTCCGAGCATATGCAGAGGCTGTACACGGCCCAACACATGCCAGAATCGCAGTGGTGGAAACACGTCTGCAGACATTAGAAGACAAGATAGTGGAGAATCACAAGAAACTGAGGGAGGAGATTAAAGAGGGCTTTCTCCAAATCTCAGCAGTACAGATCAGAGGTTCTGGTACCCAAAGCAGACGTTCCCCAGATGGGGAGAGAAGGTACACCCCACAAGCTGAACTGTGGTTCTACCTGCATGATTGCGGAGAAAACATGGGGAGGTGGGATGGAAAACCTACTGCTGCTCTGGCACAACAGGTGTGTGAACTGAAGACTCAGAGAGGAAGTTCCAAAAGGGAAGCAGCTCCAGTGGCCAGTAACCAAACTGTCATATATGATGATAATGACAATATTTTTAATCTCCTTGAAGGAACCTCCAAGACATATGCCCAGGGAAAGAAGGATAACCAGGCTTAGAGGGGCCCTGCCTCTAGCCAGGTAGAGGCTAGGGAAAACCGTGTTTTTTGGACTGTGTGGATTTGTTGGCCTGGCACATCTGAACCACAAGAATACAAAGCTTTGGTCGGCACTGGTGCACAGTGCACATTAATCCCATCGCGATGTGGGGACAGAATCTGTTTCAATTGCTCGTGTGACAGGGGGATCACAGGATTTTACTTTGGTGGAAGCTGAGGTGAGCCTGTCTGGAAATGAGTGGAAGAAACATCCTATCGTGACTGGTCCAGATGCCCCGTGCATTTTAGGCATAGACTTCCTCCGAAGTGGGTATTTCAAAGACTCAAAGGGACTCAGATGGGCATTTGGAACAGCTGCTGTAGAGACAGAGGGCGTCAAGCAGTTGAACAGCTTGCCTGGACTGTCAGAAAACCCATCTGCAGTAGGACTTCTGAAGGTGGAAGAGCAACGAGTACCAATTGCCACCTCAACAGAGCACTGCCAACAGCACCGAAGGAATTGAGATGCTGTGATCCCCATCCACAAAATGATCTGTGAGCTGGAGAGCCAAGGGGTGGTCAGCAAGACCCACTCACCCTTCAACAGCCCCATTTGGCCTGTGCGTAAATCTGAAGGAGAATGGAGATTGACTGTGGACTATCATGCATTGAATGGAGTCCACCACTGAGCGCTGCTGTGCCAGACATGCTGAAACGCCAGTACGAGCTGGAGTCCAAGGCAGCAAGGTGGTATGCCACTATAGACATTGCCAATGCATTTTTCTCCATTCCTCTGGCAGCAGAATGCAGGCCTCAGTTTGCCTTCACCTGGAGAGATGTGCAGTACCCCTGGAACCAACTGCCCCAGGTGGCAGTCCAGACTGGAAGCAGAGTCCTACCATCTGCCATGGACTGATCCAGGCTGCACTGGAAAAGGGTGAGGCTCCAGAACATCTGCAATATATCAACGACATCATTGTGTGGGAGAAGACAGCAGCAGAAGTGTTTGAGAAAGGAGAGAAAATCATCCAGATTCTCCTAAAAGCTGGCTTCGCCATCAAGAAGAGCAAAGTCAAGGGACCTGCTCAAGAGATCCAGTTTCTGGGAATTAAGTGGCAAGATGGATGGCATCAGATTCCCACTGAGGTCATCAACAAGATCACAGCAATGTCTCCACCATCCAGCAAGAAGGAAACACAAGCTTTCCTAGGCACCATAGGCTTTTGGAGAATGCATATTCCTGAGTAGAGTCAGATTGTGAGCCCTCTCTACATGGTCACCCGTAAGAAGAATGAGTTCCTCTGGGGCCCTGAGCAGCAACAAGCCTTTACCCAGATCAAGCAGGAGACTGTTCAAGCAGTAGCCCTTGGCCCAGTCAGGACAGGACCAGATGTGAAGAACATTCTCTACTCTGCAGCCAGGAACCATGGTCTGTCCTGGAGCCTTCGGCAGAAGGTGCCTGGGGAGACTTGAGGCCGACCACTAGGATTTTGGAGTCTAAGCTACAGAGGGTCTGAAGCCAACTATACTCCAACAGAGAAAGAAATCTTGGCCGCCTATGAAGGAGTCCAGGCTGCCTCAGAGGTAATAGGCACTGAAGCACAACTCCTCCTGGCACCCCAACTACCAGTACTGGGGTGGATGTTCAAAGGCAAGGTTCCCTCTACGCACCATGCCACCAGTGCTACATGGAGCAAATAGATTGCTGTTATCACACAGCGCGCCCGTATTGGAAAACTGAATCGCCCTGAGGTTCTAGAAATAATTACAAACTGGCTGGAAGGTGAAAACTTTGGTCTTGCTGATGAAGAGGAACAAGAAGTGACACGGGCTGAAGAAGCTCCACCATACAACCAACTGCCAGCAGAAGATACACGATATGCTCTTTTTACTGATGGTTCTTGTCGCATTGTGGGAATGAACCGGAAGTGGAAAGCAGCTGTATGGAGCCCCACAAAACAGGTCACAGAGGCCACTGAAGGAGAAGGTGGATCAAGTCAACTTGCTGAACTCAAAGCTGTTCAACAGGCCCTGGACATTGCTGAGAGAGAAGTGGCCAAAGCGCTACCTCTGCACTGATTCAAGGATGGTAGCCAATGCTCTGTGGGGATGGCTGGAGAGGTGGAAAGAGGCTAACTGGCAGCATAGAGGAAAACCAATTTGGGCTGCTGCTGAGTGGAAAGACATTGCTACCAGRGTAGGGAGGCTACCTGTGAAAGTCYRCCATGTAGATGCCCATGTCCCCAAGAGTAGAGCCAATGAGGAGCACCAAAACAATGAGCAGGTAGACCAGGCTGCAAAGATAGAGGTGTCAAAGATAGACTTAGATTGGCAGCATAAAGGAGAGTTATTCCTAGCTTGATAGGCCCATGATGCCTCAGGCCATCAGGGCAGGGATGCCACCTATAAGTGTGCACGAGACCAAGGGGTGGATCTAACCATGGACAGTATTTCTCAGGTTATCCATGCCTGTGAGACGTGTGCTGCCATCAAGCAGGCCAAGCGAGTGAAGCCCCTGTGGTATGGTGGGCGGTGGTCCAAGTACAAGTATGGGGAGGCCTGGCAGATTGACTACATCAAACTGCCCCAGACACGCCAGGGCAAGTGCTACATGCTCACAATGGTAGAAGCCACCACAGGATGGTTGGAAACCTACCCTGTGCCTCATGCTACAGCCCATAACACCATCCTGGGCCTTGAAAAGCAAGTCCTGTGGAGGCATGGTACCCCTGAGAGAACTGAGTCAGACAATGGGACTCATTTCATGAACAGCCTTATCAACACCTGGGCTAGGGAACATGGCATTGAGTGGGTGTACCGTACCCCCTACCATGCACCAGCTGCAGGCAAAGTGGAGAGGTACAATGGACTGTTAAAAAACATTTTGAAAGCATTAGTTGGGGGATCTTTCAAAAACTGGGAGCAACATCTGGCAAAAGCCACCTGGTTAGTTAACACCCAAGGCTCTACTAACCGAGTGGGCCCTGCCCAATCTGAGCCTTTGCATAGAGTAGATGGAGAAAAAGTCCCAGTGGTACATGTCAGAGGTTTGTTAGGGAAGACAGTTTGGCTTAATTCTACCTCAAATACAGACAAACCGATTCGTGGGGTTGTTTTTGCTCAGGGACCAGGTTGCACATGGTAGGTAATGCAAAAAGATGGAAGAACACGATGTGTACCTCAGAGAGATCTGATTGTTGCGTGAGACCTATGTGTAAATATCACTGTTTGCTGAATGTTACTACCATTGTCTGTGTATAGCTGTGTATTAGATGTATAATGTATGTGTTTGTAGAGTCAGAATTTATATTAGTTTTAGTACTAAGTTGACGATATGGGGATAAGGGATGGAATGTCCTAGGTTGACTACATGATGCTTTTATCCCCAGTCGTCTTGTTCTGTTTATGCTAAATAATAACTTTTGCACCTTTAAGACTTGTTACGGAGAGTGAAGGGGGGAGAGAAGAAGCAGCAGTTTGTTTTCAGACACTGCACTCACTCCTCCACATTCCTGCTCCTCCTGGACTGTGTTATCTGCGGATGGACAGACAGTGGGACAGAGCTCTCCTCTGCTTTCAGTTACAGCTAGCTGAGGCAAAGAAGTTCCCTGGACTGTGGGTTTTTTTTCCTTTTTCTTTGGAGCTGTTTAAACCTGCTCTGGCCTGGACACCCAGCAGAGCACTGGCAGCTCCACCTATGGCCCACTGGGCTGGGCCTGGGCCGCGGCATTTCCAGCACTGGAGGGACTGATAAGAGCCTGAGTGAGCTGAACTGCAACCCGGGGAGGGGACTTTCTCAGCTTGTCATCTCTTTTGGAGCGGCAAGGGGTTTTATTGATTAATATTGTTTAGGTTTTATTGTTTAATAAACAGGTTTTTTCCACTTTTCTCCAAGGAGGTATTCTCTCCCAGACCGACCGGGGGAAGGGGCAGATTGAATCTGCTTTCCTAGAGGAGCCCCTTTTGGGGTTCTCTCCCAAATTTGCCCTGAACCAGGACAATTATTAAACACTGTATCTATATCAAATAACAATGTCCACAATGAATTTGATGTCGTGTGCATTACCTCAAAAAACATGTCTTTAACCTTTGTGAAAATTTGTGACACATGATTTAATATGTCAAAAACCAAAAGCATATAAAATATATGAAAATATAAATTGATTAAAACTCAAAGAAGATAATTCCTTCAGTTATCCTCTTTGATAATGATAAAAATGGGACAGTTAAAGGATTCACTTATTGTTAATAACATACCAGAACGACCCACAGCAGAATGAATTGTAAAAGGCCAAGGAAAGAAAACCAAAACTTATGTTATTATTTTAACTTCACAACACCACCTAAAAAGTATCTTTCCACAAAGATGACATATGCAGATACTCACGGGATGTTGGACAGATGCAAGGTTGCAGATGGAGGAAAGATATTTTGGAAATTCTTAGAGCAGGGATTCTTAAACCGATGTAAAGGGCTATTGCTATAGTCCTTTGTCAGACCTTTGTCCTCTTGTCCCTCACGAGGAAGTTGAATTGTCTGATATTTTGAAAGAGTAGCATGCATGACTCTTCCATAAAGCCTCTGTCCATTCAAGTAGTTGATAGCTAACCAGTGGAAATGTAATTTGAACAGGAATTAATGGAGGGGAAGAAAAGACAATTCCTTGAATACTGCTTTCTACTTAGTGTCAGATTTCTCATTCTAAATTGAAACTGCAACGTCCATATCTACCAGGTGGTCTATGTCACAACATTACATTTTTAAAAAGTATAAGAATATAATATAATTTCCAGTTCAAATACCAAAAAAATGCAAACAGCCTTTCAATACAGATAAGTTGATCATTCTTAAATAGGTAGATATAAGATAAATTACAAGAAAACAATATAATGTATTATTAAAATAAATGACAGGAGAGTTGTATGTTTTAGTTCTATTATTTACTATATTGAGAGTCATAGGACTATTTTTTTTAAAAGCACAAAGAGTATTATCAAAGTTTGCATGTAGTAATGCAGCACAATGATGAATTTTATTTGTTCCTGCTTGTCACTGACAGATGAAAAATTCCTCCTTTATATTAAATTCATGTTAGCTTGAAGCATAACTGTGCCTTAAAAATCAATACCTAATTGAGCTTGGGTTGCATCTGCCATCTGAACCAAAGCAATTCCTCTTTTCTTAAACATGATTTTCACACGATGCACGTCACCATACACACCTGTGGAAATCCAGAAAGGAAATTTTTTTTCAGAGCACTACTAACTAAAGCACAAGGCCAAGTCTGTTTCTTTTGACTAACATTAGTGTTACAAAGAATAACACCTCATTAAACAGGTTGGTTAAAATATTAATATAAGGAGAATTTTAAAGCTTGTTTATTATATTCTGGGGCTCATAAGTGGAGGGAAATTCCCCAGATCCCAGTCATACTACTGCATGTTTGTGTTCAGTTTTTAAATAGTGCAATAGTTGTCAAAGTCCTCTTAACTGAGGCATATTAAAATATTACTCTACCCAACACTGTCCCCTGCAACTAATGTGTGAGCCAATTCTGTACAGCATTTCCTCTGATGCAACCTCTGTTTTTACATCTTACTTTGCTTTCCCATTTTCTGTAGTAAACAAATTAGACCACACACCAAAATTTTTCTGACACTAACTGTTTTGCCATTTTGGTATCTGTGGCTTTTATGTAATGACTCAACTTACTGCCATTTTAAAACCAGTGCATTTCCTGGATGTGCACAGAGCAATGGAGTTTGAATTAACCAGCATGGGTCAGATAAAAAAAAGAACCACTAGCCCTGTGGTTTGTCAAGGTATATTTGACATATCTTACCAAATAGGATGAAAAGTCCATAAGGTGTGATGGCCTGTTTAAATGATAAAATGAGTACATTATTTCTAAAGCCATGCAAATGAAGACTTCTATTCTATAAGTGCATGGTAAACAAAAAGAATGGAAGAGATGCTGCATACTAATACATAAACCTGTCTCTCCAAAAGCTATTCCTTGAAATCATCACAGTGTATGGCACTCTTGTTAATACACATTTGCTATGCACATGTAAAATATGTAAACAAGCAAACACTTCAGCCCATGCATTGTCATCACTCAAGACTCATTCTGTCATGCTGCAGAAGCTATTAATTTTTTAAGTAGCTTCATTATTTGACTTTATCCTTTCTAAGCTCCCTGCTCATTCCATGAAAAGAATGAAAGACATTGGTTAAATTACAAATAAAGCATTAAAGAACTCTTTGTATTTTGTAAACAACAGACAATACCAACAAAACTAAACCCAGTTGCTTCAAAATGTGTTTGCTATGTCTTCAATTTTTCCCCATCCTGCTACATGGCCATGACATTCTAAAGGGAGACACATAGAATTTAACTGCTTATGTATTAAGCACATAGAAAGTGGTATTTAAATTGTATTCAATTAGAAGCTGTGAATAGAAAGGTAAATATTGAAAGAAATTTCTCTTCAGTGATTCTCAATACAAATCTTGTATGCCAAGTACTAAAGAAGACAATTTACCATCTAATGCAGCCAAAATTTTTCAGCTGAGGCAAAGGTTTTGCCCATAATGAGTTCTAAAAATACCTGCATATCAAAAGCACTACTCACACTCTCTAGCCCTATTCCTTCTCAACTCAACTTCTTAAATGTGTACCAAACACACCTAAATTATTCAAAAAAGAAGATATTGCAGCCTAAGTGCAAGGCCATACTCATTTATCTTCAGCATTTAGTGGTAGAGAACAATTGCTATCAATGAAAAATCTAAATTCATCAAGAGTTTTTTCATGTGGCCCAAATATTTAAATTCATATAGAATTTATTCTTCTGGCTCTAATATTTAAATTCAGAATGGATAATTCTGTTTTTAAGTAGAAATTTCTTATTCAAATGACACTGAAATATTTCTACTTAAAAAAAGGAGGGGAGAAGGAGAATGGAAGACAAAACCAGATAATTTAAAAGTCATGAAGTAATGTTAAAATGCACACAAATTCTGCAACAGGAGAGAAATATGAACTGAAAAAAGGTCAACCAGATTTTCTATACAAAGGAGTGACAGGGGTCAGACAAGCAACACTGAAGAACAAGTGCTACAGAACTGCCAAGAAGTACATTTCCAACAATTAATGCTGTAGTACATTCTTATTTTTATCCTTTTAAGAAGTTGGGCATTACTTAATACATTGATATAATATCATGCATTACAGCACTAAGTTCTACGTTAATTCTTAGCTATGATTCATACTAAGTAAAGCATCAATGTCCTAAAAAGAGCTCTGACCTATGCTTCATATATGCTTATTTTTAAGAGGCACACTCCTTTCAGATTCAGAAAATAAATAGTCAGCTGCAGAAAGCACATCTGCAGCCATCACCAGAAACTCACTGATATATTGTAAAATTAAAGAAAAAGTGACTTGTCTTACAGCCCTGTGTACATCTGGGTTTTGGATGCTTACTGTGAATTTGGCTGTTAGTACGAAAACAGAAACACAACAATTACTTAAAAGAAACTGGTGAACAGATTTTTAAACCGCAGAATTTGATGGGAACTTCAAATTTGCTGACAACTCCTAACAGTTTTACAGTTAAGGAAATGTATGGAGTGTGTGCAACAAGAATTTTATATTACTGCAACAGGACTGCTTATCAATAGTCAAAAAGAATCGTGTTTTTTCAATCAGGGCCCTGGTAAAGCTTGTTTATTTTTTTAAGATTATGTATATTGCTTTTAATTAAGAACAGATTAGTGTTCAAATAACATGAGGAAGATTATAGACCAGCCTATGTCATTTCCACTACAAAAATATCTTTCCAAGTTGTCCTTGGTAATTTTACTGCCAACATATGAAAAATCATCTGTGTGGTACTATGAAAAGTGAACACGGGTATTTATTAACTTTTAAAAATAAATGTAGAGTGATATCAATAACATATGCCAATAACATACCCGTGTTCTTTTTCTTCAATCTCAAAAAAGTTGCAAAACTGGAAAGATTCTACACATGTTTAGAAAAGCATTTGGCATGCTTTTATTTCCTTTTCTGTTTCCTCCTTTCCATTTATTTCCTTGTTTTTTAACCAATGTAAGGAAAAATCCTTTGCCTTCTTTACAGATAAAAAAGCACACAGTGAAGTCATATTAACAGAGATATCAATAAATTATCATATGTATGTTGTTTACATCCTCAAACATTTCTTACACTTGACCATAGACTTCTCTCTAATTACTAGCCACACTGCTAACATAGGGTTCCTAAAGTAAACTGTGTTAGGAAGCTTTTCACTGATGATGGGAGTTTTTAAACCTCACCAATATTGCTAGGTACCTAAAACAAGTACAGATGTGTCCTGTTTTTTATATTATCAGCATAGAGAATTTTTCTTATTCCTTCAGCTAATATCAGTTTTCCAGGATTCTGGCAGTTGGTACAAGGTGACACATCAGTTTCACCAATCAAACTTACTTCAGGGTTGAGGTTGCTGACTAGCAAAACGGAATTTCCTGGAATCCCAGGAATAGTCATGTGTCCAGGTGCTGCTGATGTGGTGACCGTGAAAGGACCAAGTGCTCCAGGAACAGGCAGAACAGGAGGACCTGGAAAGGTAAAAATTGCATCACTTGACATCTCAAAGTGGGTAAGGAAGAATACAGCAGGTTATATTTGGCAAAAACATCAATATCCAATTTAAAAATGATTTTAAGGAATTTAGTTATTACTAGTATCTGACCAATAAAGCAGGAAGCACCTCCCTTTCAAAGAAAAAAGAAACATTCAGCCATACAAATAGACCCAAACAAAAGGGGACATAAATTGCAGCCCAAGAAAGAAAAAAAATAATTCAGCACACAAGTTTATCCTGTGCTAGAAAGCAAAAGATCACAGTCTAAAAAACTGTGTATTTATCTCTTGATAGCCAGAAAACTAGAGACTTCCCTCATTTTGCATTGAATGTCATAGCAGTTTTATGATTCTGAGAAAAAAAGTAAATGCTTAATTTCTTCTCTTGCAGGTAATTTTTATCATGGCATTAGATTCTTTGCCTACTGAATGATAAACTACATCAGGATATGGTTTTTAGTATAGAAACTTATTTTATTGAGTATATATATGAGAAAGAGTTACAATTACTCAAATTAATACTTTGTTTTGATTGCTGCATTTTAAAACAAATGGCTCTGAATGGATGAATTCAGAAAGGCCACTATCCATGACTACAAACACCACATTTTTAGAAAACAAACTTACCTGCTCCCTGAGGAAAGCCCAAGGCTGGGGCAAACCCAGGAGGCCCTGTATATGATGGAAATATGGTATTTTGGGTAGCTAGAGAGAACAGATAGATTTTTTAAAGCAGATTTTAAAAGTTTTAGAAAACAGAAGAGATTTCAGCAATCAGAATCAGCTACCAATATTGCTATTTTGACTTTATATGTGATTCCAGATATTTATAAAACTTTTGGGTTAAAACTCTCATTGAAATCCAAGATTCTATGTTGTACAAAGACAATTTTCAGCCATTTTTGAAAGCATATATTCTGGTCAGCCTCAACATTCCTCTCTAAAATGAAGTCCGGGCAAAATGTAAATTTGATAAGTTTGAATAGGAAAGCACAGCAGAGACTAGTATCCATTAAAGCTTGTGTTCAATGGTTTCTATTCACACAATGGACATGTATTCTAGAAATTTTCTGCAAGTAAATACAGTCAAAGATGTTTTGCAATGATGAGATACAACTCCTGAACACTAAGATCAGTATAAGCTAAACAATACAAACTTCTGCAACTAATCTGAGGTTCTGAATTCTACTAGCTGCTGAAATGCATAAAGCATATATATTCTGCTTTTTAAAGAGATGCACTTTCACAGTTTGTGTAACGTCATACATAACAAGTGTTTTTTATAGTTCCCCTGGAAATCGCAAGCATTAACCAGATTTGGAATAGCAACATATGGAGAGTCCCAGCATCAAAGACAGCTCAGTGATTTCCACATTAGTATGTGGAGTCAGGGTGCTACTCAGGGTAGTTCAAAAAGCTGTGTTCTAATCATTTAGATAGAAGCTTGAGCTGTGGATTCATTCATATGTAAAGACACACCTGATCTTAATTTTTTCAAATGGGACATGTATAATTTGAAAACATTCTACAAGCTTGGTAGTATGTCTGTTTTACTATTCAAACCTCCACACTACTGACTAAAGTAGAGCTACTAACAAAATTATTATCAATAGGGATAATACAATACCAAAAAAAGTATCTATTATGAATTACAAAAAGAAATGTAACAGACACCACAGATCAAGTATCCATGAATACTGCATCACATTACGCCTCCTCTTATCTGTGGCAAAAAGTATCTTTCATACAAAAAACTGAACACCTTTATGACACTAAAGCAAGTAAACACATTTTTGAAATTATACTGACAAGTTCTGGCAATATAGTTATCAATCACTTATTCACAATCAAAGAATGGCAATGGAAACATTAATAAATAAATAGATCAAGAACTTCTATTCTGCCAAATAAGACCTGCATGTTGCACATTGATATCAAAATCAGGAATGTAAAACTTGTCAAACTGAGCTAATGCAAAAAGATCTAGAAGTCTTTGTGCCTTCTTTTTTTTAATTCATTTGATTCATGGCTATCAGCCTAGCTTTCTAAGCAAGTCAATTCAGGTATCTCTGCCCACTGGATGCAAGAACTCTTTAAATGCAGAATATGCACAAAATCTGCTTATAGTGCAGTATCTTTTCCACAGAAAGCAGAAGAAAATTAAAGAAAGAAGAAGAAAAACAAGTTTCAAGAACCGTTTAGTTTTGCTATTAAGATAAGTTCAAGTCTACAATAAAAAACAGATATATTATTCTGACAGTTATCAGCTTTGTCTTATAATTCTACATCAAAACTACATCCACTAGTAATAGGAAGTAGTGAAGGTAGTCACATGACTTAGAACACCTTTCCCTCATGTTCTGTAACTAAGCTTCACAGAACATACCAATGACAAAATGTGCATGTTGTCATCACTGACAGAAAGGCTAGGAAGCACACTTCTCCGCATTTACAGCTATTTTTTACTGTTTTTTAAAATAAATGTGCAGCTGCTTCACTATGAGAGTACCACAGACAAATTTTGGTACAGACATCAGACTATTCCAGCACTTCTTACTCTTACAGTAAAAGAAAACAAGGCTTCTAGCAATGAGAAGCTTGGAGAGTGAGGGGGAAGATAGGGAGAAGTGTTCATGTGTTATTCTCCAAAAGCATAGTTATTTCTGCCCTACAAGCAAGTGTAGAAATAACTATTCTAATTGTGCTTTTCTCTTCCACTGACATTTCAAATAGTGCAAGTCTAACTAATTAGAATATATTAAACTTGTAATAGCACATTTATATAATGCTGCATGGCAAATTCCACCATCTTCCTCTGCCCCACACTGTAATGACATTTGTCCATTACCTAAAGATCCAAGGCCTGCATTTAAGGGAAGCAGTAAAGACAAAAATCAAGAAAGTAGTGAGTGCAACTCACTTTCTTATTCTAATCTAAGCTAACTAACTCAACTATCCAAAAAAATCAAACGAAACCCAGTATTTGTCCTAGCTGCCACAGAAAAGTAAAGGAAAACAGGGAGTTATTCTACCACACTTTTTACTGTGATAATCAATTGGACAGCACTTAGATACCTATTCAACAGCTAAGTCAGTTCTTCGCTGTGTATTATTGCTAATAGTTGTCATTAGAGAGAGAGAAAATTAGCTGAAATCGCTCAAATTGTGTTGTGAGCATTTCTCAGTTTCACTTCAAGCAGACACTGTCTTCTCTATGTCAAAATGACTTCTAAAATTTAAGAAAACTTCTTAAATTTTATATTTTAAAAGATGAATATAGATATATATAAATAAGTATAGCATTTTGGATTTTCTTACAGTTTTGTTTCTTGCAGCACTCAATTACCCTAAAATATCAACAAATAGGAGCTAATACCCTTAAAACACTTATTTTGAAGCAGCTTTAGGCAGCCAGTGTCAATTTGTGATGACTTCCATTCTGACATGCAATATTTACTACATTACCCGTACCAATTATACAATTTTACAGCATTTTAGTGGTATTTTGTAGCTTTTTTACAACACTTTAAAATTTGCCCACTACTGTTTCTCATACTATTGTTTCAGATACTGATTTACCAAGACTTCAACTTCATGCTTTCCACAAGAATTTTACTGGATGTAGCAAACAAAAATGTATGCAAAATGTACCCCTCTATGCACCTGATACAAAGCCAAAGCATAAATGCAACATAAAAATTATGATCTCAGTGTGTATTTAGCACTAGAAGTGAAGGTTTCTTACCAAAGGGAGTAGATAAGGATGCCTCCATAGTTCGTTGGCCATCACCAAAAGGAAGGTCAATGCGAGTGAAATCTCTGCTTTTGTCATTGTTGTACTTCACCGTTAGGTTAGTTAACTTGGAGAAATCAATACGCAGAGTGCAGCAGCCAGTGTAGATACAATGGCCATCCAGAGACTGAAGAAAAATAATTACATTTTCAGAGATAAAACACATCATGTCAGCCATCACTGTAAGTTTATATTATTATTGCAGCCTTTGAGGACTTGAAGGTGGTCTATAAGAAAGATCAGGACAGATCTTTTAGTTGGGCAAGTTGGTATAGGACAAGGGGTAATGGTTTTAAACTCAGATGCTTGATTTGGATTAGCTATGTGGAAGAAGTTTTTTACAATGAGCATAAGAAACATTGGCAGAGGTTGCCCTGGGAGGTGTCTAATGCCCATTGGACAGGGCTCTGAGCAACCACATCTAGTTGAAGGTGACCCTGCTCACTCCAGGGGATTGGACTGGATGACCTTTAAAGGTTGCTTCCAATCCAAGCCACTCCACCATTATAAAGTTTTCACTTTGCAATTGAATCAAAACACTAATTCACCTTCTGCTCTTAAGCCCTCTTTTTAACACCAAAAAGACAATTATGCTGCGACTGTGCTTACCTAAACTTCTAGTGTAGTCTACTAGCTAGTATTATATCACCTTGTGTCCCCTGGACACAGCTTTAAGCATGACTTGACTTCTTATGTCTCTAATCTTACTTCTCTCCCATTCAACACACAATATCAGTTAGTAATAGGAATACTATTTTGGAAATTTTAACTGCATGAACTGACCCTTACATGAGGGACTCTAATGTAGGATCTGAAGCACAAGTTCCATAAGGAGTGCTGGAGGGAGCTGGGGTTGTCTGCCCTGAGGAAAATGAGGCTCAGGAGAGACCTTACTGCTCTCTACAATTGCCTGAAAGGAAGCTGTAGCAAGATAGGAGTCAGTCTCTTCTCCCATGAAACAAGTGACATGAGAAGAGAAAATGGGCTCAAGTTCTGCAATGGGAGTTTAGAGTAGATATCATGAAAAATTTCTTCATCAAAAGGACTATCAGGCATTAAACCAGACAAGTGGTGGAGTCACTATCCCTGGAGGTATTTAAAAGATGTGCAGATGTTGTGCTTCAGGACATGGTTTAGAAGTGAACTTGGCAGCATTAGGTTTATCATTGGACTCAATGACCTTAGGGTCTTTTCCAATATAAGTCCCAGGCATGACTTCAAGTGAAACAACAGAGTGGAGAGATCCTGTGCCCAAGAACATCCAGACATGGTGCATAATTGTTCTAGGTAACGCCCTGCCAAAGCAGAGGCACCCATCTGCTGACCTGATCATTGGTCTAAAAAGGTTTCCAGTCTGCCTCTTTGGGACTTGAATCACAGGTGTCATGAAAGGATTGCTAAAGCTTTTCTACACATCTGACTATTAATTACCTCCTGCTCTCTTTATATGAGAACTAAAGATGACTTGGATGAAGGGCAGAGGCCTCCTCAGCAATTTCACTGACAACACAAAGCTGGGAGCAGTGGTCGATAGCCCAGAGGGCTGTGCAGCCCTTCAGAAGGACCTCAGCAGCCTGGAGAGATGGGCACAGAGGAACCTTCTGAAATTCAGCAAAGGCAAAATGCAAAGCATAGATTAGGGCCTGATCTGCTGGAAAGCAGGTCTACAAAGAATGTGTATCTTTGTGCACCACAAGATGCCTGTGAGCGAGCAACCTGTCCTTGTAGCCAAGAAGGCCAATGGCATCCTGGGATGCACTATAAAGAGCACTTCCAGCATGTCAAAGGAGGTGATCCTGCCCCTCTACTCAGCACTGGTGAGGCCACATTTGGACTGCTGTCTTCAGCTGTGGGCTCCTCAGCCCAAAAGAGACATGGAGCTCTTGGAATGGGTTCAGTGTAGACTTACAAAGATGATCAAGCAATTGGAGCATCTCTTTCACAAATAAAAGTAAAAGAGAGCTGGGCCTGTTCAGCCTCGAGATGACAGAGAGAATATTATCAAAGATTTTCATTTTGACAGACTCATGCATGTCCTGGAGGATATGCTATAGATTTGTTTGCAGTTGATGATAGAGTGCTGTCCTCTTAAATAAAGAGAGACGTCAAAGTTATTCATGTGCAACAAGAGTGTTAGAATGGTGAGATATCACAAAGTTAACAGTCAAAATATTCCTAATGCTTCCCCTGTCCCTTAGCAAGGAAAACCCCCAACAAACAAACAAAATCAAGCTGAATACATTATACTTACCATTTTGGCATAATACGCATTCATTGCATCAGCATATTGGAGCAGAGCTTGAAATTGATTGTTCTTATGGAACATGACAATCTTCAAGACAAAGCCAAATTTAGAGAAAATCTGTTAGGGAAAAAAACATGGGCTATAAGAAGCAGTGAGTAATACATGCACACTAAAAGCTAACATTTCATATTCCAAATAAATTTCTGAAAAATATTTCTGTTGTGAGAGCTGAACAAAAATTATGTGAACTCAGAATTTTGTTTCAGGTAAAAAAATAATTAAAGAAAGGCTACAAAAGACAGGAAAGATGGATAAAATATTTTTAAAGAATTAGCAATGTCTAATCAACTATACAGGGAAGGACAGTCCAAACAGGCATTTGTCAAGTGTCTGCAGATAATTTGTGAATAATGAATCAGAGTTGAGGTTTGAGAAATGGACTTCACAAGTCATAGTCACAGAACACATTGAGTTGGAAGGGATCCACAAGGATCACCAACAGCTCTGCACAGAACACCCCAAGAGTCACACCATGTGAGAGCATTGTCCAAAGGCTTCTGGAACTGTCAGGCTTGGTGCTGTGATCACTTCCCTGAAGAGTCTGTTCCAGAGGCCAACACCCTCTGGGTGAAAAACCCTTTCCAATCCAACTTAAACATTCCCCAACCCAGCTTCATGTAATTTCCTCAAGTGGTGTCACTGGTCACAACACTGAAGAGATCAGTACCTGCTCCTCCCACTTCCCCTCTTAGGAAACTGTAACTGCAAGGAGGTCTCCCCTCAGTACCCTCCAGGTTGAACAAACCTAGTGCCCTCAGCCACTCTCCATAAGGCTTCCCCTCCAGACCTTGTGCACTGCTGATTCATATTCAACTTGCCATTGACCAGGATATGCAGGTCCCTTTCCACAGTGCTGCTCTCCAGCCTCTTGTTCTCTAGCTTATACATATTACCCTTCCCTGTTCCAAGCCAGTTTAAAGCTGTCAACAAGCTCCACTACTTCCTACACTAGAACCCTTTTTCCCCTCTGAGAAAGGTACATCACATCAGGTGTCAGAGGAACAGGTGTTGAATAGATTATCCCATAGTCAAAAACCCCAAAATTGATTCAAGTACACAACAGAGCCACCTCTTGACCTGATGGATCTATTTCTATCAATATTATTCCTTGCTACTGGAAGTCAGTTGAGATGGGAACTACAATCTGCATTTCAGGGTATGCACCTTTATGTTCTGCACATTAGACAAATTCTGCAAATCTGTTGAATAAAATACAACTTAAATAATTGACGTGCTTATTAAGACCCACTGTCTAAACTAAAAAACAACAAGGAAAGAAGCAGGAAAAAGACCTAGATTTGAACCTACCTCTATACTTTATAATCAAATGGTATTTGATTTATTGCAAACGTAAGCATTGCAGATATACTTTTAAAGGTTGAATTTAAATATATATACATTCAAAACGAGAGTGTGCATTACATTAAGGTGTTTAAACAAAAGTAGTGCCACAAAGAGTGAGGACAAAAGTAAAGCTAGGATGTATCACGCAAGTGCAGGGAAAAAAAG
This sequence comes from Cardinalis cardinalis, assembly GCA_014549065.1. Classification (NCBI taxonomy): domain Eukaryota; kingdom Metazoa; phylum Chordata; class Aves; order Passeriformes; family Cardinalidae; genus Cardinalis; species Cardinalis cardinalis. Next base: position 197,268 of record JACDOX010000267.1, read on the forward strand.
GCCAGTCAGAGGAAAGGTGATTTTGAGAAATACTATTGGCTTTCAAACAAACTGTTAGAATCAATGCAAAGTCAGGAAAGCAGAAACCCCTGAGAAATATTAAGTCTGCAATGGAAAGAAAGGCCTTAGATAAGTATAAGCATCTCTTGCCAACTTCTTAGGGCCAAGAATCAGCGATACAAGACTAATGCCCCAGCCATTTGGACCCAGTTTCTCCATCTCTCAGAAACAAGATTTTAATGCTGAAGTCATCATTTAGTCGTAGAAAACAGAACAAAAACCTTTTCACAGCAATTTAAAATTATTCTTTGAGTTCCTGTACATAAAGCACTTCCTCTTAAGAAATGCCTAAATACAGCTTCTCAACATATGTTTTTCCATGTTTATCCAGAAAACTTAATAAACCTTTTTAAGGTAATGAAATTTAAAGTACTCCTTCCTGTTTGATTTTAAACCTAAACACACGGTATATATCAACTTTGTTTCTGAAAAGATAACACTGAATTTTCAGCTTCATATGATAAATATTTTAAGACAAATTATGATTTTAAAAAATTAATTTTTTGACAGGCAAAATAATTTACAAAATACAATCCAAATATGGATTGACAGCTTGCCTAGTAGTGTTCCATAAGATGCTATACTTATCAGTGAAAATACTTATTTTCATTAACCTTACCATACAAAGCAAAAGTTGGATTGGGCACAAAGCACTGCTCTAATTAGAGGAGACTGTCCCCTATTAAGAACTCCAAATAAGATCCCCTTACAAATATTGCTAAATTTTCAAGACATATTGGAAAAGTAGTTGAAAGCAATTCAAATGCTGAAAATATAGTTGTGCTGCACTGAAGTAGACTAAAATCAAAGGAAAGTAAATTAATATGAATTTCCTCTTTGCTTTTGCATTCTTAGAACTAGTACAGCTTCCATAACCACAGGAGCTTGTTCTGAGGTTATTCTGAATGCAGCAATAATCCTAAACAGCTGACATGGTATTTGCACAGGTTCAGTAATGAGTAACACTCAAAGACACATACAAAGGTTTAGATGCAAGTGGCAACTCATATGTACACTAGTTAATCAGTATCATGGTGAGGAGATAGAGAGAAACAGAAAATTTTAAGAGGTAAGAGGAAAACCAGAGTGTTGCTAAAAACAACTATTGTTTGAGATCTTAGCAGAGCAGGAAAAGAATCTTCCAGGACTGCAGGTTCCTACAAAATCATTCCAGTTATTCTAAATTGTATTACATAAGAAACTCACATGTGGGGCATGGTTTTTACTGCATAAATTACTATTAATTACAAAAGTTTCAAGTATGAAAAACTTTGCAACATTTGTGAAGTATCAACAAATATTTTGGATGCAAAGAAGTGGTCTTCAAGTTATTATTTTTAAACTTAGAGCTTTCAACAGCATAGGCCAAACACCTAGCAGAAGTCATAGCAATGTCTTTCATAAATACAGCCTACCATTATTCTAAGTTTAGAGAGGTAGTCAAATGCCATTCTAAAGATGAACAATCAAAACCATTTGATTTTAACAAGCAATTTGCATATTACATCACTTGCACTGAGGCATAAAAGTGAACACAAAACCCTAAATATAAAACAAACTACAAAGGTTGCTCAGCAGAAAGAATGCTAAAATATGGATTCACTAGTTCATAACATTCAGTATTTCACTAGCTCATCAAGAAAGCAGAATTAACCATTCAAGTTTGTTGCTGCTTCCATAGCAAGGAACTAAATGAGACAACATGAAAATCTGAGTACTGAAGCCCTGTTTACTTGAATTTCATTTACATACAACTATTTCAAACCTAGATCCCTAAATTCAGGAAATTATTTTAAAGAGATAGTCCTCATTCAGAAGATTCAGGAGCCACAGGTATTAAAAAATAATAATAATTAATGGATTTACAGTAGCAACATTGGAACAGATTGTGACTTTTTTTAAGCAGTCCTCATTACCTGATACAGTATGTCTAAAGTGACAGGGCAAAAAACATTTTCAACAACGATTCGAAGAACAGAACCATGACTTGGAAGGACCCCACCTTCAGAAGCAAGAGCACTTGTAATACCCAGGTTTCCATGCTGCACAGCATTTGCACATTGCAGCGCAGGTTGGGGTCTCTGAAATTAAGTCACAGCAGAGAGCGCAGTTATTTTATATACAAATTATTCATACTGAAATAAAGTTCTCCTAAATGAAAAGGACATAAAAAATAACTTCATAAAACCATATTTCCTTCATATTATTTATTCAAATCCCACATTAATAAATAAATCATAACTCTTACTTTCCATGCTCCTCCCTCACAACTAGTCAGTGTAATTCACAGAATTACAACTATTTTTTTGTTAAACTGCTATTACTTTGCAATGATTTTTCTTTGATTCAGTAAGCTATTGTCATTCTAGACATTTTCCCAGCAATATTATAGATGACAATATTGTAATCTTGTAATAGACAAATAACCAGTCAGCATACCAAAAACTAGGACTTAATTCTCTTCAGGAAATAAGATTTGGTTGGAATAAGCTTAAACCTGCACACCCTACTCTTCTTTCAGAGCAAAGCCATCAACGACAAAATATAGGTTCAAATCTCACTCCTCAAACTATACTTCAGTGATTACACAAGTCTTTTCACTTGTTTTTCATGGGTTTTCCCCAAAAAGGTCTTCATACCTCCTGTGAGTAGCAGGACTGTGGAGAGATGTTCCTTTCCAGACGCAGTATTGTGACTTAAAATCATGTCTCAGCTACATAATTTATTTGGAAGACAGATTAAACAGGGCACATGGTACATGTTTACATTTATGCCCAAATCACTACCGTCAACATTCTTACAGAGGAAAAAAAAATCATTATATACATATCACAGTATATAACCTATGTATCTAAATGGGAAGTCAATTGAAATTCATCCAGGAATCCAAAATCCAGTATTAACGCCTTGGGTACTCTCCCAGTGACTGGACCCTAGCTTTATGCCACTGGTCACAACCATTTCAGCCTTTCAAATCACTTCACTTAACTAGATTGCATTAATCAGTTCATCTATTTGGATGTTATTGGAAACAAAAATGAAAGTCTTGCCAAAGTCAAGATACACAATATCCCCTTGTCTTGTCCACCAATCCAGTCATCTCACCATAAAAGGCCATCACATTGCTCAGGCATAATGTGCTTTTAAAAACCTATGCTTGACTATGACTAACAACTTTCTTCTCCTTAGAATGTTTGGAGATAGTTTCCAAAATGAGTTGCTCCATTCCTTACCCAGGGACCAAAGTAAGGCTGATCAAGCAGTGGTTCCCCAGATCTTTCTTTTCATCTTTCTTGCTGTCCTTCCTTAAGACAGGAGATGGAAGGATTTTCTTTTTTCTAGTTCTCAGTAACTCAGTCACTTTTTCCAACTGCCATGACATTTTCAAGATAGTACATTGGCATTGCAATGACACCAATCTGCTCCCTCAGCATTCAAAAGTGCCTCACTAGGGACGTAGACTTTTTGTTTATCAAATGTTATTATATATTAAATATTCTCTGATGTGATTCTTCTCTACTTCCTTCATCAAGACTTTTCCACTCTTCTCAACTGCAACTCTTAACCACCAAATGCTGCTGAGAAGGCTGTCAGTAATTCAGCCTTTTCCATCTCCTCTGTTTCTGCCCTTTTCAGCAGCAGGCCTACATATTTTTTTAGAAAAAATAAACCTTATTTCTACTGCTGATATACCTCAAGGAACCAAACTTGCTGCTTTTCACATCTCTCATTGGAGACAACTCCGTGTAGCCTTTGACTTCCCTAATGATATCCCTGCATGTATAGGTAATGCCCTATAATCTTCCTGAGGCACTTGTTCATTATTCCAGTTTTCCTATGCCTCTCTTTTATGTTTAAGCCCAATCAGGAGCTCCTTGTTCATACAAGCAGTCCTCCTGCCACCTTCACTTGATTTTGTGGTCATTATGATTATGAAGTACTTTTGAACTTGAGCTCCTTCACAATAATTTCACAGATTTTGAGAAGACCCTGTCTCTAAGAAGTTACTGAAATTATATATATCAGAATTTGTCTACTAATATAGTGAAGTGCAGCTGTTCATCTACTAGTGTTGCGGTTTAACCCTGGTATGCAGCAAAGTGCCACACAACTACTCAGTCACCTTCCCTTAGCACAACGGGACAGGGAATTGGAAGTGTAGAAGTGAGAAAACTGTCATCTACAGACAGTTGAACAGGCAAAGCAATAGCTGCATATGCAAGTAAGACAAAACAAGGTGTTTAAACACCTCCCCCATTGGCAGAGATGTGTTTAAATATTTCCAAGAAAGTAGGAACTTCATTGAGTGTAATTATTTGGAAAAAAAAAGGCCACAACTCTGAATGTCCCTCATTCCTCATCCTTCCCCCAGTTTTCAATGCTGAGCCCAGCATCATACAGTGTGGGACATCCCTTGGGTCAGCTGGGATCAACTGTCCTAGATGAGACCCTTTCCATCTTCTTGAGCACTATCACAGGCAGGGCAACATGAGAAGCAGAAAACACCTTAATACTTCCTGTATTAACACATGCATTCATAACTCATGCAATTAAATCAAATATTGTACTTACAGCCTGATTATACTGATTGTCAGTCCTAAGTTCCTTGTAATTGGAATACTGAATATAAACTGGCTGATTGTGGAGGTGAGGTGTAGCAGGAGTGTAGTAGTTCACCATAGAAACAGCAGCATCTATGGAAGCCATTTCCAAAAATGCCTGGAACCAATACATAGATGATTTCAAAGCTGGTTTTGTTTACAAGACAGAAAAAAAGCATAATTTTTTCCCAGTTCCACTCTCACTAAAAAAAGATTATGTGAAAGTACAATACTGATTTCCTCAGCATTAGAATGCATTTATGTGTGCATGTTTATGGGGCTGTTTTATTCAATTTGTGTGTTCTCCTAGAAACTTTTACATTGTAAGTACACTACATCATCTAAGAAGAGGTGGAATAAGTATGACATATGGGAAGTAACACTGCTAAAAGTACTACACTGCTAATCAATTTGCTAAATTCCTGAAATCAAGTGCTATTACTTAAGTAGCTGATATGCATACTGATTGAAAAAGCTGGAACAGAACATCCATTAGTTTATGCATTGTATTAATCCTGACAATTTTTGAATGAGTGTTTATTAATTTTTTAGGATTTCTGTGCTTCTTCATGACACAAACTACTCTGCCACATCTAACGGGATAAAAAGATGTCAAAACATGCATGTTAGTAACTTAAGCAGGCAGGCTCTTTGAAGACATGTGTCATCAACAGTGACAATGCAGTTCTTGATCATCTATATGTTTTCACATAAATTGGATATAATGTTTAGCAATATTATTAACATTTCTAGTTCATTATGTAATCTGAAAGCATATTAAAAACTTAAATTTCAAAACATCCTCTCACATTTAAAAATATGAAAATCTTCTGCTATCAATGAAATATTTAGACATTGTTGCAATCATTTCACTCAAGGTCAAGATCAAAATTATCATAACACGAACCACATCTTCAGTCTTGCTCTTGTTATTGAAACATTGAAAACTACATACCTGACCTTTTCCTCTTAGCATCAAGAGATTGGTTACTTTGCCAAAAGGGAGACCTAATGAAACAACTTCTGCTCCAGTAACGCCATTTGGAATTTGACGAATATGAAGGACACGTGAAGGGGAACACGGAGATCTTTTTCCTTTACTTTTTTTCTTCTCATTATCTAAAATATTTTAGGGAGGGAGACAGACTAGTAAACAAGACAAACCCATTGCACACTGTACATATCAAAACCTAAAGGAGATAAACTGCTGCCTCAGCACTGACATTGACTTAGGTACTTAGTTCTTTGAACCCTAAGAAAGGATATTCCATATCTAACAAAGGGACAGTGTAAGAAGATATCATCAGCTATTCCAAATCTTGATAGCAAGGGGAGGGTGGGGTATGTCTGGCTTTGCTTTGGACTTGTTTATTTTCTGAAGATTTGGTTTTGGTTTACTGTTGTTTTGTTTTTTTTAATGGGAGGTCAGTAACTTCTCCCCAAATGCCTACATAAGATATCTATAAAATATTAGTTGCACAAAAGAGGGGAAAGTCCCAATTGGGAGGTAATACATTAATTTTCCTTTTATCACCAACTTGTCTTTCTGTGACTGAATTGCTAACTTGAGGTTTTGAGTTTGTTTTTACTTTATTAAAGAAAGCCTGCTGTTCCAATTTTAAGTTTTAAAAAGTCTTTGAGAAAGACAGCATGAAATTCATACAAACTATTACATCTTCCACTTTAACACAGTGCCAGAAGTGGGTTTTTTTTGAACATGTGCCTGTTTGGATCCTGTAAGGGACCAATTTGGATTGGTAAGTGACCAATGACTGCATTTCAGGAACATTTCTCAGTATCCTTGAGAGCACTTTAAAGCAGAACACCATATCTGGAACAAGCATATTGTTCTAGAAGCAGTTGCAATGGAGGCAAGAGAGATAGCCTTAATATCTAATCTGTTGCATTTAGCCTTCCAAGGAGAAACACAAAAGACTGAGAAGAAATTTCTGTATGAGCTTTATTAGAAATTTCAGATTTTGCTGTAGGTTTTGCATACAATCTAAGGCTGAGAACTGGTTCACACAAGTCATTCTGCATAAGGATGTTTACAGAGGGTCTTGTTATTACTGGAAGCCTGTAAAATTTCAAGATGGATGATAAAAGCCTCAACCACACCACACTTAACAATTCTCCCGCCTGCAAAACTGAAAAGTCTGTTATGCATTCATTTTTCCATCAAGAAATTTTAAATGGCTTCATATGTTCTGTATGCATTCTGAAAAATGTGAACTTTAAGACAAACATAATCATATTAAACACATATTGGTACCAAGCCACGACAGGACATATTACTAGTAAACTCTAACGGTCTATTTTGTTACTTCTCAGGTTCAAAATTTACAAGATGTCCCTGACTTAGTATTAAGTCAAGGAATGCCTGACCAAAGAAAGCAGGAAATGAAGCCTAGCATGAATTTCACCTTTAGTTTATATGAGAGACTCTTGCAGAAGCAGTATCTTCTGGGTTCTGACACATTGTCAGAGGTGACAAAATAGAGCTAAGTGGCAAACTGTTGAAGTGTTTCCTTTCTTGTGAAACTTTAGCTAAGTTCCTAAATCGGCAATAAAAGCTAGCACATCTCAAATATAAAACTTCATAGTTTTTTAAACCATGCTGCTTTCTCCAGCTGTGGTTCACTACTAATTTTGATGCAGAGTGATAACCATCTGTACCTTCCAACATCTAAATTTCAAAATTGAATCAACATTTCTTTAAAGCATGCCAAAGGTGATCTCCATTCTGAATTGTACTCTCAATTGAGTGAAAGTAAAAAATGCTTTCAGACAGACCAAAAAAACCCTTATGAACAAAGTGAAAATTGGTTCCTGATGTACAAAGGGAAGTTCATTACAATCACAATTCATGACCAGTACAAATGTATTCCCTGAGTAGCCTGAGGTAGAAAGGTATACATTTTAGATATGTGACCCACTAGACCAGAAAAGCCCCAAAACCCCAAACATAACAAAAAACAAGACCTGCAGGTAAAGCAGCTGTATTGGGTAAAAAGATGCATTTCAATAGTGATCATATTTTATTTTAGATTTATATGATTATTAATGAGAATGCCCATTAATATATCCCAAAACCCTCTATATCATTTAGATATCTTGGATACCACTATGAAGGATCAGTCATTGCACTATTAATTAACAATATATATTTCAGCTATTACATTGCTGAGCTATAAGCTAATGCTATTTCAAGCCAAGCAGAAACATTTGGACATCACATTGAATTGATCAGCAGAAGCATAAACAACCTGACATGTGCAAGTCAAAGAAATCAAAAAGAAAAATCTTCAAGTTAGCTCCTCAGACTCCTCCTTCCCCACCGAAAATACCGCAAGTCTTAGACACTTGGTGTCTAAGATCACAAAAGGTGATCTGCTCTGTCCTTTGCCCTGATATAAAAGAAACTATTTGGAAACCACTGCTGACAGGCAATTGTCTAGGTCATGATTTAGTTAATTTATTTGACATAAAGTTTCTTCATGCAGCCATTGGTCATTAACACTCCATGTACACCTTATGCTGGAAGTAATATTAACAAAAGTAGTACCAGCTTTCTCTCACTTCCAACTTCCTGTCTGGCCTAAAACTACAGGTAAACAAATTTATACACTTACTGCATCTTCCTCAACATACACACACACAAAACAACAAAAGAAAAAAAAACCCGCAGAGAAAGAACACTTGAACTCTGAGGGGTTTTTTGTGTATACCTGTAGCTGGAGTAGAATTGCTCATGGTAGAAGGTCTGTTACTGACACCAGAAGCAGCTTGTCAGGACCACACTAAAGAAATAAAAGACAAGATTACTATTAAAGCTGTTACAGAGAAAGCTCAATATAAAAGTGCAACAATTCCCTTTATTTATTCTTCCCAAGAACACCCCCTTCCTATACACAATACCCACAACTGCCAGGAACTTGTTTTTCAGGGAAAAAAATGCCAACAACATAACTTTTTCCCACATCTCAATAAATCAGCAAATTCAGCTATATTACACTATTGATTTAAATCAATGTTACACTGATTTAAATCTGTCCCACTACCCTTTTTAAAATACCAAGAATAACTTGGTTAAGAAAACTTGCTTGAGAAAAGAAATGAGCTGGCTGTAGGCTTTCTGTCAGCAATACAACATTACTTCCATAAATGCACAGCCACACAGGTAAAATCTGCATTTGCAACAGTACACAGGGGACCTTGAGCAAAACTAATTTGAGATATATTTAAAGACACCCATGGCACATTAAAAAAAAAAAAAACAAAACTCGTTTCAGTACATTTTTCTTTTAATACATATGACTTACCATCAAATTCTTAGGAGAAGGATCAAGGTATTTTCTTTAAGAATGTTAACAAATTTGAGACTCTAACTACTGACAGAAAAGAGTCTGAGTACTACAGGTCCTTCATTCAAAAATCAGCATCTAGCTCCAGTTACATCTGTTTACTCACTAAGACTGCTATAATATCCCAGCCAAGCATCAACTTCAAAACGCCAACAAGAAACAAGGTACACCTTGAACAAACAAAACACCTCTGAAAGGCAGTTACATTTCCTGAAGCTTTCACCACTCTCTTCCATAAAAGCATTTTAATGGAAAATGGAGACCAAGGGAGTGATTCTACAAGATGGAAAAAGTTGATCCAAATAGCTTCTCATCACTTTGGTGGAAAGAGAACTTCCCATTGCCCTTGGTCCAACATTCCCACATGCTCATGAACTGTTTCTCTTGCATCAAGTCCAGTGCCCAAGAGTTATCCTATGAGATTAATCAATTCTCCAGCCTACCAGAATTCTGAGCTGAGCTAGATTACGTATTCAGCTGAAAGAGACATTGAGAAGTGGCAGGATCCACTGCAAAGAAAGGGGTAAGGAAAAGCTATCATGTTGGCTTGCATCAGCTCCAAAAACACTGCTCAGAGTATTGGCTTACATGGGGTCTGTGCTAAAAGGAGCAATTAGGTTCTCCTCATATTTGCTAATCATGTGTTCCTGCTGCTTCCCTACTGTGGGAAAGTCATTCACAACAGAAGACTGTGACTAGGCTAGGGTGCTTAAAAACCTTTTCAGTCAAATTTAGCTGCTCATGAAGGAGCGCAGGTGTTAGTGTGGACGGAAGAAAACATGAGTGTGTTCATTACCCTCCAGCAACAGTAGAGACTTATTTTTAACCATGAAACTGCATCTTAACAGTATATTTAAATACAACATCTAATTGTGACAAACAGAAAAATCATTTTTACATTAAGAGAACTAAAAAATATAAACCCTGTATTTTAAAGAACTGTCAATTAAATGGTTACTAGATGTCATGCACATTACACTGTATTTGCACAGATACTAGAATGTAATTTAACATGCAATACTGATATTAATTTTCACCTATTAGCACTACATTGAGTATACCAACACTCAGGTATTGCACCTAAAGAGCATATTTTGATTGTAAAATGCATATCATGCTAATTAAACAAAAGCTGTATGTGCAGATGTAGTAGAAAGTATTAAGGATTGTCCTTTATTACACCAAATCTTCCTTTTATTTACTGGAGGGCAGGAAGAAAAACCACTACTGATACAACTCCTGTTGTGGAGGCTTTAATTTGGTTTTTAACTTAATATTTATTCAACAAAAGAAACGTTTGCATACTTCCAAAAGGCTGTGGAAAAACATGGCGTATTACCACGTCCAACATATATTCTTACAATCTCATATTTAATTCTATATACACTGGTATTAAAAAAAACACCTCAAACATTTTCAGAAGAAAATATTTTCCAGCCTCTTTCACTTTTAGCACACACACAAAGAAACACAATGCAGATGGCTGCAGTGACCTGTTTTACAACTCTCTGTGTAACTGGCCTGTATCCATAAAACTGAAGCTGTAGCTCACTGCAGCACACAATGAACTGCTGCTCCAGGATGGTGGCCTAAACCAGCTTTGACAGGAGAAAAATTATACCAAAATTACAACCCTCACCCATGACATGTGCCTGTACTTACAACTGACACATCATTCAGCCAGTATATCCTAAGACAATTCCCTAGATTTTGCTGTTACACTCATAACCATTAACCCACTACAGCAGCAAAAACACAGAGAAACTCTTTACACCCCAAGCTTATCAGCTATGCAATTGTTTGATTTGTTTAATAAAAGACCAACAAAGCTTTGGGCTTCCTACAATACAGGGAACCATCATAATTTCAAATGTCCGTCTTTGTATCTTCAAACTGATACAAAGAGTATTTTTAAATTTACATACTTTTAACTATGATTGCATTAAAAAACAAAACAAAACAATTAAACATTAAATCAAGACAGTAGAATAACTGGCCTGGCCTAGGCTTGCTAACTTTTGAGCCCTGACTACAAAACTTAGTTTCTTATAGGACAATTTATAATCTTACCTGAAGATTTTGGTTATACTTTTTGTTATTGTCTGAATGCTCCACTGAAACACTACTCCAATTTTTAACTTTTAGTATCAATACTAAGTTATATACCCACCCAAACAATTACAGTGCATTTATAAACTATAGCATGCCCCTTGGAAGGATGTAGTATATGAAAACTGCTAGGAATGCCACTGTTTTCTCAGGTGGCTGATCAAGGTATTTCTCAAGTAGAAGAATACTAAAAAGATGTTTTTCATCATCTCCTTGTTTAGGCAGCTTACAAATAATAAGCCTTCTCATTCACTGACAAAGCGAAACCAAACCAAATGCAAAAATGTTCTAGAAGATTGCAAAGATAAACTGACGCTATTGCAGTTGCGCAAGTAGAAGTATAAAATGTGTATGTTTGAGATATTCTGGATTAATGAAAAAGATGACATTTACTTCTTCAGAGTTTTCACAATTCTGCTCATACAGAATACACAAAGAAATTACAAAGCTTCAGTCTGTAACGAACGTTTGTTCCGTCTCTTTCTCTCCCCCATGGAGGTGAAAGAGATATTTTTAAAATACTTTGTAACATGAAGCATTTAATGTAGCGACCAACATTGCTACAGGCTGCTCTGGGTTTGCAAGGCCTTCAGCGCTGAAAAACTCCACACAATAGGGTAGTGTGCCCTACACAATGTCTTAGAGGATTCTAATTGAATCTTTCTTTAGAGGCTAGAGAGTCCTACCATGCCCCTAATCTCTCTCTGTACACGAGTCTTCTGGTTACTTCTTAGTTATGCAGTTTTTAAGTCCAGCTGAAAAAAAAATCAAAAGAGCAGCCAAATCCTGCTTATAAAGCTACCTTGACATACTTCCTTGTCCACAGTTCACAGACACTAGACAAGCACTTCTTTAAGCAGAGACAGGAGTTCACACTGCCCTTGTGCCATTACATCCATTTCAGTTTCCACAGCACAACTGCATGGGGTAAGGCAGCTGCTTAGCCTCAGCGAGCTGCTTGCACCAGTTCTCCGTGAGGCCACACACTGAAACTGAACAAGTAGGCAGGACAAGTAACCATGCTGCCTAACCCTTCCCTAATGAAGGCTTCTTCCAGCACAAAGCCTACCTCACAGAAACCAGCACCTGCCTTCTGAGTGCCAGTTAAATGGCCAATATTCCTTCTTTCAGACTGCGGTAAACGAGGTAAATGGAATAGCTCAAAACAAGTACAGCTATCAAACCAAGGCTGCAACATCCTCCTCTATTTCTGCACTCATTCCATCATTCCAAACATATGAATCATCTCCTAAGATCTTTAGACTCCTTTTTTTACATCATGAGACTTTCCACCTCTTCTACTTCAAGGCAGCAGTTTTACATTTTTTGGGGGTTATTAACTGGCAACAGGTAAGGCAAGAGCAATAGAACAGCTACAGCTAGATTAAGTTTATTCTTTCCTTGTTATTCAGTAGGAACTAGAAGCCAGTTGCTTAGAAAACTCAGTTTGATTTTGGACATTTCTTTAAAAACAGGTAATCTATAGTGCTGAGTAAACAATCAAATAAGAGGCCACCACAAAGTGTGGCACTCAATAACAGGTTAATGAAACAAAGTATTCTTCTGTACCTACCAGATCAATTTCCCTGATTAAATAAGGCATATTACACAATTGACTACAGCAACAGGTGCCTGTCCTGAAACTACTTTAGCTGTTCTATGATTTTTAAAATTCTGATAATTTATGCTAATTATTCTGCAATTCCAGGATAAAACCCACTGCATTCATAGCAAAAACTACAAACATCTGTAAGACAGCAACTCTAAGTTTCTAAAATCTTTGTGAGTCACATATAGTTGGAAACAGAAGGGTAAGTCTAGTATGGCAAAATCCTTCTTTAGAACATGTCCACAAGTTAAAACTATGGTAGGTATCTATTTAGCATTACTTATGGAATCACTGAATCCTATAAACAATCTTTTAATTTCTAAAAAAGCTGGATGTAACTCCCTTATTACCCTCCCCTCAGCATTCAGCTGCAGTATCTTCTCCTCTCTCATTTTCCAGAAGTCACAAATACTTCAGTACAGTTCAATTAATTAGAAAGGGGTTAGATTCAGAGAAATGTACATTTGTATTGATGGTTTTCCTAGAATTCAGCTAATCATCTTTCTATGCTATTATTTTTAAGTCAACAATAAGGAAGAATATAATCATAAGTTTCATTATGAAAAAAGAGCATGGGCAATTTTAATGGAAAATAATTCTTTCAGAAAGGACCTCTCTCCACACATGTAAATTAAAACTGTACATTTTTCTACAAGATTCTACATGGCAGAACAAATTAATTACTTGAAATTTGTTCTAAAAGGGCAAATTTCAAAACATGAAAATTTCAAGCTATACCAGTGATAACCATAGCTGTATTTAAACTAACTGTTCTACCGCATATTTTATTAATTTTTATAGAATCTGACTGTGAAAACAAAAGCTAAGTGTCACGAGATGAATGAAAATTTCCTTTATTTCTATTTCTGCAGCATGTCTCTAGACAATTGCTAGATTCATTTACTCTTTTTTCCTCTTTCATGTTCGCGAAGGAGATGCAGCTCCTAATTCCAAAGATGGGATTTAATACGAAGAACAATGCTGTTGGTGCCAAAATAAAGATTTCAAAGAAAGTGGAACCAAACTATGGGAAATTTAAAAACCATGTATTTGTACTACAAACAAACTGACCTTACATAGATAAAGCCTACCATTTCAGTAAGCTAAAGAAGAAAGAAATCATAGGCAATGATCACAAATAAGAAAGCCTCTCTTCGTCTGCTATATAGACGCCTCCCAAACACAGCTCAAGCTGCTGATTGCCAGTCACCCTAGAAGCATCAGTCTTAGCAATGACGGCTGCTCTTCCGTAGGCCTGAGTGCTCAATGGCTCTGCCAGCACACAGCTTGCTCCACTGCCTCTGTTGTCGACTCTTTAAGCTCTCTCCTGTACTGGTAACAAGGTACTGCACACCTTCAAAAAGTTATGTAACAGTAATTAAAATGTTCAGAGAAAAACATTATATACTTTTCATTTATACTAGATACAGGGCAAGAACATAAGGAAATAACATTTTTCTCTTGAAGATGCAAAAACAACCTTGAGCACGTGACTATCAAGAGCTGTAAAATTAAGAGTGAAAAACTTAATTTTTTAATTACTATAAAATACGCATTTTCATTCTTAAAGTCAGAAATACCTCTACTTAGTGTGAAAGCCTTAAGCTCATCCAAAAGGACAATAAGCCATACACCATTTTGAATATTCCAGAAATCCAGCAGGCATCATGACACAAAGGCAGAGCTTTCCTTGAAACAGTCATCAAAGATGACTGCTTTTCTTTGTGATATCACTCATTTACAGCTTCCACAAATATTGTTTTCTGACACTATAAATACAAACTTGACCAAAACCAAAGATTGATGTCTATGCTTCCAAGGTAGCTTAAGCCTTAAATATGTGAAGATTAAGTTTTCCTCAAGAGTTAACACAGGTTTTTTGTGAAGAAAATTTACTTAAGTTACTGCAATATACTCCTTTCACATATATATTTTAATGAAGTGTACAGATGTACAGATGAAGACACTAGGCTTTAAATTTAAAGTCACAAATGTTCTATACAATGCCACACTGTAGAGTTTCGGATCATTTTATACTTCACTATGTACAAGTCATGCCATAAACATCCAGGATCTCAAATAAACCACCAGTAAGCTGTCTTTCTTGACTTTAGTCAGAAGGAAATTTACACAGCCTTACAAAGTACCATAACTTGACAATCTGGTTTATAATTTATTATTAAAGGTTAAAATCAAGAAAGAATAGCTGAAAGAAACCACCACACCAATGCCAAACAATATGGCAGAGGCTAAAACCCCAGGAGGGGTTTTAACAAAAGAACTAGTGTGTGAAAGGCTATAAAAGAAGTTCTTCCATTTAAACCAACTGCTAAGAGATCTGTAACAACACTTACGCTATGTAATAACACGTATTAAAAAAATTGAAAGAAAGATTGAAATATGTTAGCAAATTATTCAAATGTGATGGCAAACAGCTTAAAGGAAGAAAAAAAAAACCCACTGTGATAAAAGTAAAAATGTGACAAATTGTGGATTACTTTCTTTCCTCTTGCAAAGCTAATAGTTTAACTTGCACAGCATGAAGAAAGAGAAAGAAAACCAGCTGAATCACAATAGTAATCAAAGTATCTGCATAACTGCTATCTGAAGCATCCCTTTTAGCATTCATTTTTAACTCTAGTTCCTCCTGGAAACAGAAAGATTCCAGTATACAGTGTTTATCAGCAGCTCTACCGTGCAGCATAAAAGACATCTACTTTTGTAACTTTGATTCCTATTGTTTTGCAGAAGTAAATATACACAGCTTTGTTTAAGAAAATAGTATTGGGGGGGGAGGGGAGGAAACTCGCTTCCCATGTATCCAAAAACTGTCACAGATTCATAGGAAGATACCAAAAAGATTTGATTCTTAACGGATCAATCATTTAACTTAAAAGCATGAAACTACTTTGTCTAACTTATAAATTTTTAGAGCCTAATAAACAGTTTTTAAAAAAATCTTTCCAGTCTCAACTTAACTGAGATGCTCAAAAGACACATGTTCTTTACTGTATGGTTTTTGACTACTGAATTTTCTGCTTCACAATTAAAGATTTCATCCAAAAGAGAAGAATTTTTACTTTCTTTTTTTTTTTAAGGAAATTCATATGCACAAACACTCATTTAAATCTAGGACTAAAAGCTCTAAAAATCGCACACTTAAAGTAAAGAGGTTGGAAAGAAATAGAAGTCTGTTTGATGATGTGTATCACATAAATTAGGAGTTGAATAATTGTTCTAGCACGTGAAAGATTTGTCTCAAGATCAACAATAGATTCAATATTTTTATTTGCAAGCTGAATTTTTAATTACTCCTTAATGCTTTCTAGGAGAGTAGTATTGCATGCAAGGAAAACACGGTCACAACTATGAACCCTTGTCCTTTCCGTCTCATGTGTATTTCGTTTCCTCTCTGCTTTGCATTGTTTCTTATCAGTTTCTCACTCTAGGAAACTCTCATGCAGTGGTCTGTGCTTCTCAGGCTCACCTTCACTTCATCTTTTGGAAAAATTAGTAATAAACTAGCCCCTGTAAGGATCATACTTTAAAGAAAGCTTCTGTATTAATACACTAGTTGCACAAATGAGGGGAAAGTCATAATCTCAGCCTGTTGGCAGGCACAGGAGATAGCACAGCATCAATAAACCTCTATTTTTGTTTACATCTCCCCCATATCCAGAAAACATGCACCTTTTGTTGAAATCAATGTTTCATCTTTTCAGTACACATGGAAAAGAACAAGTTCTCCTCGCTCAATCCTTCACCTAAATATTACCTCAGTCACACAACATGAATTTTTCCCTTCAGTTTTACTTTACAGCAATATATCCTCTAACAGTCTTCATTTCTCCCACCTCTCAATGGAACACACAAGTTAGTTGGTAAAAAACAATATTTTTCCCTGATTAAATTATGCTGTGAAGTGATTTAATAGTAAAATCAGCTATGCAAGAAAAATGATTTTGAGAAGAAAACCTATGAAGCAAATACAACTCCTGAAAATTATCAATCATTAAATCCATGCATCCTATTAATACTCTGGACTCTATAAAATACTGGTTATTAAACAAGTTATCACCTTTGGAAAGCCTACTGCTTTAAATTTCACCATTTGGTTGAAAATTGAATAATTAACACTTTTCAGTCTAGGACAGTTCAAATCTAGTCTTTGGATTGCACGCTTTGAGAACCCTGGATCCTGCTGAGACCACTGCTTTTTGTGTGTATGTGTGTGTGTGTGTTCTGAGCTGTTCTCCTTATATTTAAAGGTACACACTGCAACAGCAACCATGATAAAGAACTCCTCTGCGAGAGCATAACATCCTTCACAACAAACTAGGCTACACTTGTTACACACAAGCACTAAAAATACCAATTTTGTACCCAAAAAGTTTGAATCCTAGGTGTCCAAAATAAAGTTCACAAAAAAAAAAAAAAATTCTAATGAATTGTAATGTTGTTACTTCAGGATTCTACGCCAAAGGCTGCATTTATTGTCCAATCCTCAGCCCTACAGTGCACAATCATTATACACCAAAAACAAGCTATATAGAGCAGATGCTACAGAGGACCAGCACAGACAGAGTGACCTTTTCATATATACATATAGAAGTCCCATTACTGTACACACATATAAATACACACACATAAGGTAGAAACTTATGTGATGGCAACACAAAAATTACCCTGAGCAAACTGATCTCCCTACAGACAGTGTACTATGGAGCATAGTAGGAAAGATTCAGCAATGAAGAATTATTTTCAAGTTACTTTCACACTTTTAAAGCACTCAGTTTTACTTCCATATATTTGCTTTCTATTTTAGAAAACTGTTGTACATTTACAAGCAGGGTTGTGCACAGCAGAAGAAAATTATATAGAAAGAGAATCTTCTATGACAGAATTTCAAACTAATGACAATTAAGACAACTCAGTTTCTCTACCAGGTTTTATTAAACAGAAAAAAGTGTCCAGCACTGACAGAAATCAAGTGAAAAACAAGCATATCACTTACTTTTGAGTTCAAGAAGTTTCCTCCACAGAAACAAAGTTTTGCACTACAGTTTCCACCCTATTCAAAGTCATATACTGTGCACTGAATAACTTCACATTAATTACTTCAACGTTGATTGTGTTTTGGGAAAGGACAGATAACTGATATGAAGGGGAAAGAACAGACAACAGAAGCTAGAGTAGTTTTCCTGGTAACACAAGACCAGAACAAACAGCTTGTCTGTATATATGTAGCAAGAAAGACAAATTAAAGACTAGAAAATCAAAGCAGATGAACTGACAAATCAAAAGTGTGAGAAAATGAATTCAGTATCCTGTGTAATAAAATGAGGAAGTGAACTAGCAAAAAACCTACAGAAATAGAAAAAAAAGGAGAAAAAAATTCCTAATTAAACTGAGCACAATCGGAAAGACAAAAAAGGCCTAAAAACACCAAGAGGAACTACATGCAATTTATTAATTAACTACATGACCTCTTAATGTTACAAGTAAACAAAATACTTGGATGCTACATTCTTTTCATTTTCAGTGGTCTTTGGGATCACTGCACCATCATGCATTTCATGCTGACTCCCAAACAGTACTTGTGTTTAGCCTAGAAAACACTATGATTAAAAGCCTGAAGACATTGACAGAATCATAGAATCATTTAGGTTGGAAAAGACCTTTTAGATAGGGGAGTCTGTATCTCAAAGTGTTGAAGCATAATTTACATATTCAAATGTAGTATGAAGTATGTTATCACTTTGGACGTGTAAAAATGCGCCTTGAATTCTTGCTTTTAAAATGTTTATTGTCTTTTCCAAACTACTGCAGTCTAGGAAACACCTAGTAAGATGGATCAAAAGCCAGAGCAATACTCTAAAATTTTGTCACATCCTTCTCATGTGCCACTTCAGCTGTATCTACCATGCAACCTACCAAAAAGGAAAGGGTTACCATTCCCTGATCCTGCCATATGGTGTTAAGATTTGATTTCTGCCTATATGTGAACTCATTTTGGATCATCCTTATTCCCATGACTAATGCAATCCACTTTCCAAGAAAATAGTAACATTTCATCTAAATAGCAGAATCCTAATAGAGAGCACTGAGCCCACCATACACCTCTGCAGCTGTATGAAGTATGTGCACACTTTCAGACTGCACATGTGTAAACACAATTCTGATTCCTTTGCTTTTACTACTCACTGTGGAGAAAGAATTATTTATCTTCTCCTTGACTTTAAATGCCCTTGTAATAGACCATGTCTTTTAATGAATAAGAATGGCAACAAGTTAAACTACTAGTAGTTCAGTGTGATTAAGGAAGTTAATTGCAAAGACAATGGTTGGTTTATTGAATCATATGAGCATTCATTCCATTGGCTTTCACAAGAAATTCAGGGTGTGGTTTCCTGGTCAGTTTAAGCTGATCTATGGCTAGAGAGAGCAAAGGCAGTCATGTCATTCCTCACCCTCGTGTTTTCACAGCTCCCATTGCAGTGACTAACAACTGCAAGGCAGCATGGTACCAGAATAATTTATTTTACCATGCAGTTCACATATGACAGTTGCTGCACTATGAGGGAGGTGTAGAAATGCACTGTTGATGATGGTGCTGCTCTTTTGGCAGCAGATCTGAGTTTCAATAACTTCAGCCAAGAGGGAAACAGCAAGAGCAGGGAAGAATGGTATCAACAGGAGAAGATAAAATACTTTTTCACCTACCCACTCTGCAAAGAGTGTCAAAAATGCTGCCTCTAACTCCAATGTAAAACTCACGTCCACAGACCTGAAGAGATAGGAACAATTTTCACATGCTGAAATGAGAAAAGAGAAACTTAAAGTCTCTTAAATATAGTCTTCCATAAAAAATATGCAGCACCAAATGAAACTGTAAGTACAAAATATATACAATGGTCAAAAGCAGGAGAACCAAAAGTAAAAATGCAGTTACATGCAACAGCTAATGAGTGCAAGAGAATTAAGAACTGCAACTTGAAACTACAGCTGCAGGCGTAATTTTATGATATAACTAACTCTCATTCTCATGTTTTGACACATGTTTTGTTTGATCGGGATATTCTCTAAAAGAAAGTTGACAAACACACACTTGTGCTTATCACTTAACACATGATTAGTTCAGCAGAAAACTTGATAAATACTCCCTGGTAGAACCCAAATCAACTCCTTATCTCCCCAGACAAGGTATACAAAGCAGATTAATTGTCTTGACTACAGACCAAATCAAATGAACAGCAATTCGACAACTGCTAGGGAAACTAGGAGATTTATTCATATTTTGCTGTTTTCATGTTTCTGATTGTGACAGATTATTTCCATTTCTATCAGATAGTAGTAGTAAACAAAATTTGGGAGTCAACAGCAAGCTCAGAAGGAGAGACAACTTCACTCATAGCAGGCTATACTACCTGTTTTCCACAAGCACATAACTCAAAGTGGGTTAAAACCAGGTATTTATGAAGCAACTATAGTAAAAAAAACTATGTAATTCTATGTAAAATATAAATTTTTTAAAAAGATTTCTGAGCCAGAAATCTATGGATAATAAGAAGGAAGTGGTTAATGACTCTTAAAAAGCTTGAGCATTATCTTCCAAAATTCCAAAGTCTTGTTACCTGAAGATTTAATCTGGTACCAGAATGACTGAACTTAATTTGAAAATGAAATACCACTGCTGTGTATAGTGCTGTTCCTGAGTTTCCCTCTTACTAATCCACAAGGAGGCCACTAAACTATAAACTAAATTATAAACATCCATAGGTTTAGGTACATATCTGGTTTCCTTTGATAGCCAACAAAAAATTACAGTTCGTGTCACTCTGGTTTCTTTGAATTTTTAAAGTTTAACTTGAGTCACATATTCCTGCTAACAAAAAAAGCTTAAATAAAGAACCAATTTCTTTGCCACCAAACTGAAATTCTCACAGCTTTTTACAGAAATTTTCTGATCCAAATAAAAACTATTTTTCTGTGCTTACTTTTACATATTCTCACCCTTATTAAATATAAGGTTTGGATCTAAATTCGCCTTAGCTTTCCACAGAAAGAAACTAATGCCTCTATTTCATTTCTGTATTAAAGCAGCATGAAGTGTAATTTTTTCTTCTTTGACTTTTTTTTTTTAGTTTTTGATTAAATGCCCTTGAAAATAAAAAGTCACAAGACAGCTTCTGAAAGTTTTGTTATACTTTAGGTTTACTAGGGCAGTTTTAGCCAACACCTCAATAGCTTGCATTTTCAGCTAACAGTTAGGAGATCAACAAATGGCATTCAGTTCTCAGTAGGTATTTAGCATCTTCTAACAAAAAAAGAACATTTCCAAATCACTCAAAAACCCCAGGTCTTCCTGAAGAGTCACAGGCAGCACTTAGCATCTCAGAGCATACTCAAACTTGCAGTTATCACTAACCACCTGTATTTTCACTAAAACACAAAGGCTCTACTTCAGAAAATTTATTTTAAAACACTCAGTTTATGTTCACACCTTTAATATGTCTATAGTCTTTGTTTCACTCTCTCAAAAGAAAGTTTTTTAGGGAGGTTCTACTTTGCAATGTTAGATTTGTACAGTTTAAGAACTACAAATATTTTACCTGCATCATTTATACCCAGAAACAATGTCAACATTAAGTTATCTTTATTAGTATTTCAGGGCAGTACACAAACTGATACATGATTCTTTTTCCCTCTTTTCTCAGCTGAAATAAGAAAACCTTCATGAAAATTTAAAAAAAAAAACTTGGGAAAAGAGGTCATCATACTAATTGTATGACAGCATAGGAATCATACACCCACATCAGATAGCAATTCCACAACTTCAGAAAAAAAAAACACAAAAAAAAATCCCTGTATTCTCAAATAGAACACAGGAAAAACAAAATTACAAGTTCCTCTACAAGCACATTTGACAAATTAATAAAAGAAATATTCTCACTCCAGTGAGAACTTTCTTAACTTTCTCTTAAAATTTTGCAACACACACTTTTAAAACAAATGTGGAAAAAATGCTGATCGTAGCAGAATTACTCAGTATAATTTTTAATAAAATTTTTCAAAAAGATACCTCTTAAGGCTATTTGTTACTTCATTAATCAGCATTTATAAAAGACTTTTCTCATTAATATGTCTCCTTATAAAGGCTTCTACGACCACAGTGTGTTAAAAGATGTCAGGAAATTTTTTGAATCACAAGGGAAAAATAAGCCTAACTTCTGTATCAGAATACCTAGATTTTAAGAACAGCAAAGGTCTTATATGCCACCAACATGCAGGACACAAGTTTAAGTTAGCGTAACATCTACATCTTCGCATGAAGTTGGAAGTGCTGACTTCCGTGAACATTTCACCTCTGCATACGGTTACAATGAAAAAAATAAACATTAGGCATGGTTAGTTTCCTGGGACAGCTGAATTTCCCACCATGGCCAAGACTTTGGATTTTGAAACATCAACAGGTAAAGGGAAAATATCAGCAATCAACTTTTCATTTAAAAAGCAGCCAGGGAAGTTAGCAGTACACACAACGAACTTGAGTTTATTACTTAGTTTCAAGTTGAGAAACTTCATCAAGACATAAAGCAGCTACCGTCACACTATCCAGCAGCGGGAGTACAATAATTCAGACTTGTTTAAAATATTTTTATTTTCTGAGGACTACAGTGCTGTAGAGACTTCATCCCTGTAGTAATCTGCTGCATAGTTAAGGCTTTCAGTAAGGTCTATAAAAATGCATTACATTAATAACCATCCTGATTATTGATTAACCCCGCAGAATAGATGTCAATCAGTTCGCTTCCACATATACACTTCAACCAGGCACCAGCTACAAGGCGAAGAGCGGCTCCAGGTTTTCTCTGCTACAGACAAGCACCCCCCAGAGCCGGGGTGCTAAACTTCAACTACCACGTGAAACCGCAAATACCCAAAAACTCATCGCGATCCACTGCTAACGCGCGCGCCAAAGGATTTTTTTACCACCTTATTAGGGGTAACTCCGTAATAAAGTTTAAAACCCGGGCAAGGGCAGGCCCCGAGCGGCGGCCGGCACCTCCGCCCCGCGGAGGGTCGGGAGCGCGTCCAGCCCCGCGAAGCGGCGCTTCCCGGCGCATCCCGGCCCACGGCCGGGCGCGGGGCCACGGCTTCCGCGGGGCAGCAAACCAGCCCTGGCCACGGCCGCGGGGAAAACGCAACGCTGGCCGCCCTGGGAGAAAAAGAGAGAGAAAGAAAGAGGAAGGGAACGCAAGCCAGACCCGCACACCCTGAGTACCACAAAGTTCCCCGCGGCAGCGCCCGGCCTCTCAGCTCCAGCTCGGCGACGGCCGTCGGCTTCCTCCTTCCACAAGCACCTGGCGGAGCAGCCCTCGGGAATATCCCCACCCCAAGCCCGGCCCCTCCGAAACCCGGCCCCTCTCCGACACCCACCTTTCCCCTTGCTCGCTCCGCTCCGTTCCCTCCGATGGGGGCGGAGAGGACCTCCCCCAGCCCCTCTCTCTCCACCCCCGCTGCTCCGAGGAAGAAGGAGGCGGGATGTGCAGGTCACTGCACCGCCCCCCCGCAGGCGGCACCAGGTGGAACCCTCGGGGCGCTCCCCACGGCCAGCGGCCGCCGCCCGCCCCTCAGCGCGGCCCCGGCGCGGTGGCGGAGCGGGACCCCCGTGCACGGCCCGGCGGGGCGGGCGGGCGGGCGGGGCCGCCCCGGAGCGGAGCGCGGCGCAGGCGCACCGAGGGCCCGCGCGCCCCCCCCCGACCTTTCCTTCCGCGGCGCCTGCGCAGTGCGGCGGTCCCGCCGCTGTGGGGCGCGGTCGTGCTGTGCTGGGGCTTCGCCCGGCCGCCGCGGAGCACGGGAACAAGGCATCGATCTCTTGGCATCGCTTAAGCTGAAAAAGACACCGAGGTCATCAAATCTAATCTGTGACCGAACACCATGTCAACTAGACCATGGCACTACGTCCAGTCCTTCGTTAAACACCTCCAAGAACGGTGACTACTACTACTCTGGGCAGCCCCATTCCAAACTTTAATCACCCCTACTGTGAAAGTGTTCCTCCTGATGTCCTCCCCTGGCACAACTTGAGGCCATTTCCTCTTGTCGTTTCCCTGGCTGCCTGGAAGAAGAGACCGACCCCGACCTGGCTACACCTTACTTTCAGGCAGCTGTGGAGAGTGGTAAGGTCTCTCTCCCCTGAGCCTCCTTTTCTCCAGGCTAAACATCCCCAGCTCCCTCGGCTGCTCTTCGGAAGACTTGGGCTACAAACCTTTCCTCAGTTATGTTCCTTCCCTGAGTTCTCTCCAGAACCCCAGTGTCTTTTCCTGCTCAGAACTGAAAGCAGGACTTGAGGCACAGTCTCAGCAGTACCCAGTGATGGTCAGGGGAATGGTCACTGTCCTGGTCCTCTTGGCCACACTATTGCTGGTACAAGCCAGGACATCATTGTCCTTTTTGGCCAGCTGGGCACACTACTGCTTCATGTTCCATCATTTGTCAAACAGCACCCCATGTCCTTTTCTGCCAGGCAGCTTTCTATCCACTCCTCCCCCAGCCCGTAGTGCTGCGACGTTCAGGGCAGCAGCCACAGGTCAGAGCCTTTGCCATCCCTTGGGGGCCCCAGCGTCCTCCTCCGCTTTGGGTCCCACAGAGCACCTGAGGCAGCCAGGACAGAGGGAGAAAGCTTGCTGCTCACCCGGCATCAGAAGATGGGATTCAGGTACCAGCCCTGCCGTGGATGCTGGTTGTGCCGTTCGTCTGTGTGGTACAGCCTCAGCGCTGGCTGTTGTGCTGTTAAAAGGTGGTCAGCCCCTGTCCCTGTAAAAGCTGGACATGGGGGTTTGTGAATTCGCTGAGCCATATGTTCAGGAAACTTCCCTACTTGACCAGGGGCCACTCCAGCAGTCAATCTTGCACAAGCTGAGCTGGGATCAAGGCCCCTTCACAGCTACACTCCCCTACTCACACTGTAACACCAGATTTCCACACCATCTTCACCCCAGGTTTCCCAGAGCAGAGTTTCAGAAGTGCACATCCCCTGGGTGCAGGGGACAGATGTCTGGTCCCCTGACTGGAGAGTAGAGCGGGAAGCTGGGTGGTGTCGGGCAAGGTCTGGTGACGTACTTGTGGCTCTGTGCAGTTCAAATGAGCTGCATCTACGTCCTGCTCCTTGCCCAAGGGCAAGAGGTGCCCTGGAGATACCAGATAGAGATATCTGTGTTKCATGTAACTGCAAGGAATTGTGTTCCTCTGGTTATGTCCTGTGTAGGGTGGACTTCCCTGAGCTCTTTTTCTGGGCTATGTTGTTAAAGAAAAATGTAGCCTCAATCGGATGGATTACAGTCACAGGACAGTTCTTGAATGTCCTGTGAGTCTTATAGTTTTCACTCCTAAGAATACAGGAGTATCTAGAAGTTTGCTTTTCTGTTCCCCCACAGACTACAGGAACAGGACAAGTCACCATGATCAAAGTGCTTTGGGGAGTAGTTGTTTGAAAAAAAAAAAGAATTTTAGTCTTAGCATAAGGGTCAAAAATAAATTTTAAACATAACAGCAGATTCAGAAATTATTATGTTTGAATCAGTTATTATGAGAAAAGGAAGTGAGAATATTTGTCCATGTATCTATTTTAGATATGCTAATATGAGAACATACATATAAACATATGAGAATATACTAATATGTTCAATATTTCCAATGTATTGGAATATATGTTATATATGTTAGTAATCAAATTTTATATGTGTATAAATCTAAAAATTAAGAATTTTTGAGTCCTTTGAAAGAACTTTTCTTTAGAGGTCAGATTGTGAAAAATGACATACAGTTTCATCCCTTAGCACACATGTTTCTTGTTACAAGTTAAATATACAATGTAATTTAAAAATACTATAAGGGTTCTCCTGTAATTGCTCTGAACACTATAAAAATAGAAAGAAGTGGGTTTTGCCAGTAATCTAGACTTTGCTGCCATTGAAGAATGCTTTTAAATTAGCTTTCAACTGCAATTCACAAAGCCAATAGAAATTTTGATAGATTGTTATAATAGAAAAAGAAAATAAATCCTTTGTGATAGGGCCTGTGAGCTGGTTGCTAACACAAGCAGGGAACACCAGAAAGGAAGGAAACTTTGATCATTTTCTTCCTGGGAGGCAAGCAGTGAAGGGGAAAGAGAGAGAGATAATGTGAGGGATAACACTTCTAGGAAGCAAACTTGGGCTTTGGGAGTACTGTTCCTACTTCACCTGTCACACTTTTAGTGACTTTTGTTTGTTTTTGGTTTGGAGGTTTTGTTCATTTGTGGTTTTGTTTGTTTGTTTTTAATTGGTCCCCTAATTCTCTTTATTAATTTCAGCTTGCTTCTCTGATTGGTTATGTCTGTAGCTTTTCTCTTTTTCTCATTAATTTAAACTGTATTCTTCCTGACCTATGTCAAATTCATGTTTCTTGCAACTTTAGGGAAGTCCGTGGAGTTGTGCTGTCCATAACTTAGGTGTGTGTGATTGTGTTGAACGTATGTGTTGTTTCCAGCTGCCTTTTTTATACAGACATATAAACTGAATTATGGTCTTGTTTACTTTAAAGAAGTATGTAGTGTGATTTAATCAGATAGAACTTCGAGGAAGAACAGATATCTGTATGCACAGATCCAATTATAGCATCAGGGCCTGGGTGCATGATATTTTGTCTGCTCAGCATACAAATATGAGTAGACAGATGTAATTAGCCAAACCGATCTATTTTAAACAAACTATGTTTATCTGGTTTTAGGAACACTATATTTTACTAAAAATTACTTGTCTTTGATGTTATTCTATCAAGTTTACAGAAAATAACACCTGCTGTGTTTTTCTCTTATTGATATTGTTGTTGTCCATATTGCTAACACTTGCTTACAAACCAAAACCAAATTACCTAGTTTTGTGTTTTGGAGTTGTAGTTGTAATTCCATGGTTTTGAGTGTTTATGACATAAATTAATATTTGGCAGCTAAAAGGTCTTCTAAACTGCTCTCTATTCAATGAGGACCTATTATCCATTTTATGTAGCTCCTATTTACTCAGAATAATTGGATACATTGTTGTTTTTCAGGTAACTCTTCTACTAAAACTCCAGTTCTTTGTAATATGTTTATGTAACCAGATACATTATATTTCTGAGAATACTATACAGTACCACTTCTAGTGGGAACGTCTTTGTTTAGTTTCCTGGAAAGAAAAAAAACAAAACTAAGAGATTTCTTAACAGGGTAGTCATTGACTAGGTCATTTGACTTGCTCCAGCCTGACAACACAAGCCTTTCAACTAGAGACCGTAGCTCAATAAATAACAGTCCTTATTAAACCTTGCGATTCACTGCAATTTTACCATCTCCTCAGCTGTTGTGGTGCAACTAAACTGCAAAGTCACTCCACAAACTGCATTTAAAAAGGTAACTTCCTCCACCTTTTTTGGTTTTAGGATTAGTACAGTAGTGTAGAAGAGCAGACATCTGGAAAGAGCAGCCATGGACTTCCATGGTCCTACCCCTCTCAGGTTTACTGTGTGCTGTACAGGCTGGCAGCTCCTGGTAGGGTGTGGCTACTCCACCAAACTGTTCACTGCACTGAGTCAGAAATAAAGCTGCATCTTTGACTCTGCTGATCACTTCTGGAGAGAAGCAAAAGTAGATGTTTTCTCCCTCAGTTCCTTTGAGGGAAATTACTCAAAGTGACAATTACATATTGTGATGTGTTAAAATATATGTGCTCTTGCCATAGTCATGCATTAAGTTACCATTAAAGAATTTAACTACACTGTTTAACTATAAAGTCTGTAATAACCTCACATGAGGAAAATGTACCATTTGAGACCATGTTTAATCTCCTGATTTCAATGCAGAATCATTCTAAGATCACAGTAAACCTAAATAACATTTATTGGCAAATGTCAACAAATTAATATATGTCTGCCTCTTGGAATGTACTAACTAAATTACCAGTGCTGGAAACAACATAGCTAACCTGATAACTATAGTCTGTTCCAATTAGTCCAGAGCTGGCAAGATCCTTGGATGCTTTAGAAGGTGGCAAAAGATCAGGTGAGAATAACAAAAGGCTTTGGCAGAGTTTGAGTTTCAAGAGCCTTGAAATAGTGTGTAATATTTAAGAATGGCAGAAATTGAAAGATATTATGACTGTGTTTGTTGATATAAAATTTTAGGTTGTTCCTAGACCTTAAAGGAAAATGCTGATGCAAAATGTAGCAAATTTGGGATCTAAAATTATGCTGCAAAATCAGTATTTGTGCATAGAACTGACCGAATCTGTAAAATCTGGAACATACAGCCCCTACCCCCAGTGAGGTAAATACATTATGTTTTTAAAATAAATATTTGGCATTGGCCAGTTCAGAGGAAACCCAGAAGATCAGCTCAAATCCACATTTAAGCTCAAAAGTAGCCATTTGAATCATAGAGCAGAGGATCAGGAGACAAAAGACAGACATAGAGCAACAGGAGTACTTGCTGTTTCAACTCTCAGGGTAACCATTTTTCAGTGCTGATAAGACAGTACCAAACACTTCCTGTTGTATCTGACTGTTTTGAGACACCCTTTGTCCTTGAGATAAAAAAATTAAAAATTTAATAGGAGTCCATGCAGTGAGTATGGCAGCAAAGATCTAACCTTGGTCCTTTTCATTGGCCTACTCCCAGGATCCAGTCAGTATGAATCTTGGTTATATATGTAATGCATCACTAATGAGGTGGTATGTTTTGAGGGTGCATCAAAAATTTTGGTATGTTCTCCCTCTAATTCACAATACATACTTGGAGATGGTCAGGGAATATTATATATCTTGTTTCCCATTGCATTTTTTTATGCTGAATTGAGTTACTCACTGCCACCATTTACAAACCTATTAAATGTTACAGATGTGACAGACCGGAGCATTTAAGGACTGTTATTAAGGAAGGCTTCCAGAGGGAGATGTTACCAACCTATTTGTGGGGACAAGTGGGGCTCTTCTAGGAAGGCAAGTGTCTTTTCATCATGGAAAGGTCAGGTAGCAGCAAGAAAAGGCTATTTCCCAAAGGAAGGTTTGAGGAGACCAGCCACAAGGCAGGCCAGGCAGTGACCTTGGCAATACAGTGCTGTCCCCTGGCACCAGAGGCAGGTAAATCCAAACAATGATTCAGGCACACTAGGGGCAAATGCATCTATGATGTAGCTAAGCAGAGACTGAAGGCACAGACATGAGGTTAAATGGAGACTCCAGTCAGAAGGTGTAGATGTGGGCTCTGGGAGAGGCTTGTCAGGGCAGCCAAAAGCTATTTGTCATCAAGGTTTCTGACAGGATCATACTGGGTGTGGACTCTCCTGTTGACTCTGTTTATTTCAAAGGGAGAAAGAAGATGGAATATCAGGATGAAGAGAAGCCAGAAGAAAGTTTTTTATCTTCTCTAGTGGTGAAGGGCTGTTTGGAAGAAAACTAATGGTCAGAGTTTCCTTTGAGCAGAATGTTTGTTGGAAAAGCTGACATTGTTTTAGGATGAAGAAATATTCCTACTTTTTTTCCCCTGATGGGACACAGAGTAGTGATACCATCTTCTATTGAAAGAGATCCCTCCCCCAATCCTTCTGGATAACATCAAAACTCTCTGTCTCATGTTTTTCTCACTCCATTTTTTCCCCAGATGGAAACGGCTTTTTTGCATTACTTGCTTTGTGTTTTAACAGTACTTACTGTTATGATGTAGCTAATGTAGCTAATGAGAATATCTTCAGGATGTAACAATTTTGGTAATGAAACTGAATGTTGGAGATGATTCGGCCTGGGGTTTGTTAGCTCTCTTGGTTGTTGACTGAAGAGAAACATCTATTTTGCCTATTCTAAGCATCTACTTTTTAGGATGCAGACTAATTTATTGTACTTACATCTTGATATTCTGTGACATGGATTTCTGGTACAGCTTGTCTTCTGTAAAACTCTAAGTTTTTTCAATTTTTCTTCAACTGAGGCTACTGCTGTGCCTAATAATGGAGAAAGGATCACATCTTTTCTGTAAAGAAGCCTTTGTACTTCGTTGTGTGAACAGCACCACATGGATATAACAGGTTTGTTGCCCCCTTCGTGTGCCTTCCTGCTACATCTTGACATAACACCTGTGTAATAAATTTGTTAGCACCTCCAGGTGCCTTTCTTCTAAAGCTTAGCATAACAATACCCTCCAGTGGTAAGCTTTGTTTGTTTGTTGCATATTTGGAAGTGTCAGGGAAATGGCAGAGCTTCCTAGATGGCCAATTAGCTGATAACTGTTATAGTGGAATATCATTATCACACAGCACAGTTTTTTTCTACCTGAAGAATTTTCTTGACATTCTTCCAGTGTTTATAGTAGCAAGTTTCATTAATGGACCAAATTTCCTATCAGTGCATGACTCTAACAATTGAAACAGATCTTTATTTTACATATCTAGTATATTTATATTACTTTTTTCTCTCCAAATATTCAAATAATCTGATTTTGGTAGGTAACTGACAATTTAAATTTTCTTAGTATTCATATTGTCCCTTTCAGACTTTGATTAATTTGAAAGAGTATAATGTTCATGACTTGTTATTTCCATGCATCTGTCATTAATTAGTCGTCCCTTAGGATGCTCCAGTGTGATTTTAGAGTTCATTCCCACATTATACTTAGCAAATTACTATTTCTAGTTCTATAGGCTTTGTTTCACAGATACAGAAGGACTATCTGATAAGAACTTTGTAAATAGCTACGTGTACCAGCATACACATGACTGGGTGAGGAGTTTAAGCCAGGGAAACAGCTGCTATATGTTAATTTCTTATCTGGAATAAGGATCATTTGCAGCAGCACAGTGTTACTTGTATGTATTTTTTGACTATAGTTAAAAATCCTGTTCCACAACTCTTTGGAATTGTTTGGTACCAAAGAATTCACAGGGTTGCAGAGTTTGAATTTAAGTTTTTTCATGTGTTTTGGTCATGTGTGGTCACAAACAGGTCAGGGCATATGGATAATTTCTGAAGATGAATCTCTCTACTTGCAGTCCTGTGGATCTAAATAATACGTAGTTTCTAAACTAAGCCATTTATGCCAAAATTTCTTAGGCTGTAGCATAGCGTCTGTTTGTGTCTTTTATCAGGTCATGGTCTAAATGCCTAGAAAAGTGCTGAAGGACTGAGAACAAATCTGGTAATTTTGGTCTTGGTCTTATGCCTCCTCCATTGGAAGAGCTTTTAATTGCTGCTGGTAACAGTGTGTACAGCAGACTTAAACCTAGGCTTTCTTTCATACACCGCATTGTTCATAGACGCTTCTGAATGATCTTTAGATAAACCCTGTCCTTTCTGCCCAGGAAGCCATCCATATTCCAGCCAGATTTACAAGGCTGCATCCGCCTATGTGAAGTTGTATTTCCAGTCATTTCTCTTCTGCTTTTTTAACTGTCAGATGAAAAAGAAAATTACAAAATCAATATGAGAAGTGGAGTTCTTTTGCCTTTCAGGCTGAACTGGAAAATAATATGAAAAAGGTGCCCTTAGTTTTATTTAAGAAGACTGCTTCTGCCAGCTCAGATTAGTCCCATTTTACAAACCCTTGACCTAGTAACACTAACAAAAAGGTGATAATCTAGCAGAAGATGAAGTGAGTGTGGGGAATAGGAACTGACTAATAGAGATTTGGCACAGCTTTTAGGAGAATGCTTTTCCACTCTCTTTTTTCTTTCTTAATGACTCATTTTTCTCATATAGTTCCAAGGAATGACTAATCAACTTTGTGTATGACTGTACTTGAACACAAGTGGGGAAGATGCTCATTTGGGGAAGTTGGGTAGTGCTATCAAAAGGTGATGAACATCTGTCAAAATAATAATTTGTAAGAGTTACAACAGCTCTATTAATGACTGCATTGTTGTTCTGCTCTTTCATGTATCCAGCCTCTTGCTTCTCTTTGGGTTGCCCATTCTTCAGGGCAAGGCTAGTCACGCACTCTGTGTTTGCCGAGCAAGTGGCCCACAGGACTCAGTCTTTAGTATATTCCAGATAAGAATATACTCTCTCTCCAAGAGAGAGCAGAATAGAATAGGATAGGATAGGATAGGATAGGATAGAATAGAATAGAATAGAATAGAATCGAATCGAATCAAATCGAATCGAATCAAATTGAATCTTTGGAAGGAACCTACAAAGATCATCCTGTCAAACTGCCTAGCCCCTTCAAAGCTAACCTGGAGTTAAAGCATTTTATTAGGGGCATTTTCCAAATGCCTCTTACTTGGGGAATTAACCACCTCTTTGGGAAGCCTGTGCCAGTGTTTGACTGGATAAGACAGACTAATGAAACAATCCACCATCCTCCCAGGCTTTTACTTTTGCTCCTTCCAGAGAATCACACACACAGAATCACACACAGAATGACTAGGTTGGAAGAGACCTTCGAGATCATAAAGTCCAACCCAGCTCTAACACCTCAACTAGACCATGGCTCTGGGTGCCACATCCAGTCTTTTTTTTAAACACATCCAGGGATGGTGACTCCACCACCTCCCTGGGCAGACCATTCCAATACTTTATCACTCTTTCTGTGAAAAACTTTTTCCTAATATCCAACCTATATTTCCCTTGGCACAGCTTGAGACTGTGTCCTCTGGTTCTGTCAGTTGCCGCCTGGTGAAAGAGACCAACCCCTACCTGACTGCAGCCACTTTTCAGAAGTTGTAGAGAGTGATAAGGTCACCCTTGAGTCTCCTTTTCTCCAGGCTAAACAACCCCAGCTTCCTCACTTGTTCCTCACAGGGCTTGTGTTCCAAGCCACTCACCAGCATTGTTGCTCTTCTCTGGACACACTCAAGTGACTCAACATCCTTCCCAAACTGAGGGGCCCAGAACTGGACACAGCACTCAGGGTGTGGCCTCACCTGTGCCAAGTACAGAGGAGAATGACCTGCCTGCTCCTGCTGGCCACGCTATTCCTGATACAGGCCAGGATGCCATTGGCCTTCTTGGCCCCCAGGGCACACTGCTGGCTCATGTTCAGCCAGCTGTCAAGCAGAACCCCCAGGTCCCTTTCTGCCTGGGCACTGTCCGGCCGCACCGTTCCCAGGCTGTAGTGCTGCAGGGGGTTATTGTGGCCAAAGTGCAGGACTGGGCACTTGGACTTATTAAACTTCATCTTGTTAGACTCTGCCCATCCATCCAACCATTCCATATCTCTGCAGAGCCCTCCTACCTTCCAACAGATCAACACAAGCTCTCAGCTTGGTGTCATCTGTAAATTTACTAAAAAGAAAGACTCAATCCCATCATCCATGTCATCAATGAAAATATTGACCAGAACTGGCCCCAGCACAGACCCCTGAGGGACACCCCTGGTGAGCAGCCACCAGCTGGATGCAGCACCATCCACCACCACCCTCTGGGCCCAGCCATCCAGCCAGTTCCTAACCCAGCACAGAGTGCTCCTGTCCAAGCCATGGGCTGCCAGCTTTTCCAGGAGTGTGCTGTGGGAGATGATGTCAAAGGCCTTGGCGAAGTCCAGGCAGACACATCCACAGCCTTTCCTGCATTCAGCAGGCAGGTCGCCTGGTCATAGAAGGAGACCAGGCTGGTGAAACACGACCTACCCCTCCTAAACCCACGTTGGCTGGGTCTGATACCCTGGCCATCCTGTAAGTGCTGTGTGATGATACTCAATATAAACTGCTCCATTAGTTTACCAGGTAAGGCTTACTTAGCCTGGCCTTACTGAGGTCAGGCTAACTGGCCTGTAATTACCAGGATCTTCCTTCCCACCTTTTTTGTGAATTGGGGTCACACTGGCCAGCTTCCAGTCAGCTGGAACCTCACCAGTGAGCCAGGACTGTTGGTAAATGATGGAGAGTGGCTTCACAAGCTCATCGGCCAGGTCTCTCATCACCCTGGGATGGATCCCATTTGGTCCCATAGATTTATGAATGTCTAAGCATCTCAGAAGTTCTCTGACTGCCTCCTCTTGGATAATGGGGAGACCATTCTGTTCCCCAACACCATCTACCAGCCCAGGAGGACAGCTGTCCTGGGAACAAGCCGTCTTCCCACTAAAGACTGAGGCAAAGAAGGCATTAAGATCTGCTGTCTTTTCCTCACCTACAGTTACTAAGTTCCCTCGCACATCCAGTAGAGAACAAAGGTTGGTCTTACCCTTCCTTTTGCTATTAAAATTGTAAAAACATTTTTTATTATCATTTACAAAAGTTGCCAAATTAAATTCAAACTGAGTTTAGCCTCTCTAATTTTTTTCCTACATGCCCTAGCAAGCCCCTTAAATACTTCCTGAGGGACCTGACCCTCCTTCCAAAGATGATACATTCTCTTTTTATTCCTAAATTCCTTCAAAACCTCATTGCCCATCCACACTGCATGTTTGCCTCATCGACTCATCAGCACACAGGGACAGTCTGTTCCTGTGCCCTTAGGATCTCTGTTTCGAAGCACACCCACGTTTCCTGGACTCCCTTGTTTTCAAGAGCTGCTTCCCAAGGAACTTCCTAAGTCTCCTGAATAGGCCAAAGTCTGCCCTCCAGAAGTCTAATGTAAAACTCTTCTTGGTGTTCCTCCTCATTTCACCAAATATSGAGAMCTGTGTAATTTCATGATCACTCTGCCCCAGGCAGCCTCCAAGCACCACATCTCCCACCAGCCCATCTCTATTTGCAAACACCAAGTCTAACATAGTCCCTCCCCTGGTGGGCTCACTCACCAGCAGTGACAAAAGTTATCCTCTACACGCTCTAAGAACTTCCTGGACTGTCTCTGTTCTGCTGTATTAAGTTCCCAGCAGATGTCTGGTAGGTTGAAGTCACCTACAAGAACAAGGGCTGGTGATCCTGACACATTCTCCATCTGCTTATAGAATAAGTTGTCCACCTCTTCCTCCTGGTTGGGTGGATGATAACAGACTCCCAGTAGGATATCAGCTTTGTTGGCCTTCCCTTAGTTCTTACCCACAGGCATTCAACTCCATCTTCATAAGTTTCAATACCCATGGCAACAAAAGCCTCCTTAATGTAAAGGACCATCCCTCCACCTCTTCTACCTTTCCTGTCTCTTCTGAAGAACTTGTAGCCACCCGGTGCAGTGCTCCAACTATGTGAGTCATCCCACCACGTTTCTGTGATGGTGACTACATCACAGCTTTGCTGTTGCACCACAGCCTCCAGCTCTTCTTGTTTGTTCTGTGTGCATTGGCATACATGTACCTCAGCTGGGCTACTGATTTCAGCCCTAAGTTAGGCTTGCCACCCTTAGGCCTGCTTCCAGACAGCCCAGATACATCCCATTCCCCCTTCAAACATAGTTGAAAGCCCTCACAAGTTCCACCAGTTCATAAGCTAAAATTCTTCTGCCCTTAACAGAGAGATGCAGCCTATTTGGTTCCAACAGGCCAGATGCTGAAAATGTTGCCCCATGATCAAAGAACCCAAAATTCTGCTGATGACACCTACCCTTAAACCACTTGTTGACAGTGTGGGCTCTCCTATTCCTTTCACTGTTTTTCTCTTGCACAAAAGGAACTGAGCAGGAACACTACCTGCACTCCTGCCCTATCAGCTACTTGCCTCAGTGCCCTAAAGTCCATTTTAATTGTCCTGACACTCCTCTTTCCAGTGTCATTACTGTCAGCCTGCAGTATCAGCAGTGGGTAATAATCAGAGGGCTGAATCAGCCCAGGGAGTCTCTCGGTAATATCCTGTACCTAGGCCCCAGGGAGGCAGCAGACCTCTCTGTGAGGTGGGGCACTTTGTTCCCCTCAGAAGTGTAAGGAAAGCTCTCTGGGCAGATAATTTTCTTCTGCCCTCTGGCTGACCCTCTAGGTCCAGAGCCTCATACCTATACTGAAGTGGACCTGGGTAGGTAATGGGGGTCAGGAGGAATTTTTATTACCTCTCCAAATAGGCACCCATTCCCACTCCCCTTCATCCTCCAGTATCGTCCTATTGCTCCTCAGAAATGTCTGACAAGCGAGAAACTTTGTCAACACAGTCTCTTTATATGTTTCTTGTAGCTTTTTTTTGTGTTCCTCCTTTTGGACAGAATAGTAATACCTGGTAATATTTATTCCCTATTGTTTTCAAGTAGAAAAATCCTTTGACCATAGTATGAAGACTTCAGATTTAGAGGATGTGCCTTATTTCAGTTATAATATACTGGAATATCAAGAGCCCTTTACTGTCTGAAGGAATAAAAAATGTAGTATTTGGCTATAAATAGAACTTAAATTTATATCATGCGCACTGGATGGCAGTCATTTTAATCTGACTTACAGTAAGGGCAGTACTTTAAGATCCAGAGGCTAATTCTGCAAGTCTTTTGTACTGAGATCCAAGGACTTAATTCAGGCTCTATGAGATACTGGATCAAAGTTGCAAAGAGTTAATATCTGTGTGGGTACACTGGGCTAAATCCTTAAGTGTGTTTCTATTTCTACTTCTGTTTTCAAAACTTGTAGAATATAAGACGTCATCAGTTGTATCAATAACAATGATTTTTTAGAAGGCTTGAAGGAGTATTGTGTCAGAAAGGAGTTAATTAAGTAACTTTTTCTTGTATTATTATTGTAAAAGTGACCAGGAAGTACTTGGCAGCAGTGGGCAGGGAAGGTGACTAAAACCAAGGTAGCATAGTTGTAAACTCTGAGAGACAGATAGAAATGGTTTCTCTTACTTTCTCATGCTCATGAGGGTATACCTGAAAATGTCTTTTGAAAAACTTCTGCCAGTGGGCAGTTATATTAAAGAAACTACTTAAGAGCTTTTTTAACAATAATATTGTTTTGAAGAATATTAAATACTAATACATAAGATTTTGAGAGAATCCTTATGATTGTGACTTAGTTCCTGTTTGCGAATATTTTAAAATTTAAATCCTGTAAGTCCACATATTCAGACCTTTGTGCATGCAAGAATAGTCTTAGATATGTTCAGGGTAAATCTTGCATGCCTGGAGCAGATTCCCTATTCATCTGAAGTCAGTTGCTTCTTGTTACCTTGCCATTTGTTTAAATCTCCAGGAGATTTACGTGCACACATACTCACAACAAACACACAAACAAACAAACCCTTGTTAAAAAGTTAATGTTTTCTAATACTGCACACTTA
Organism: Cardinalis cardinalis; assembly: GCA_014549065.1. Taxonomy (NCBI): domain Eukaryota; kingdom Metazoa; phylum Chordata; class Aves; order Passeriformes; family Cardinalidae; genus Cardinalis; species Cardinalis cardinalis. Next base: position 234,160 of record JACDOX010000267.1, read on the forward strand.
GGGTCAGGCCCAGTTTTCCCAATGTTCAGTCAGTATTACAGAACCTAGTGGGACCTCCAGCACATGTTACATGAACAGGACTGAACGTGTAGCTGACCTGTTTCTTTACCTATGAAATTGTGTCATTCCAAGATGATTAGTGTCACAATGGTCTGTGCTTCACCTCACTCTAGAAGACATCAGAACAAAGCTAGACCTTATCTGTAGTAAGCACCCTTGTTAATTCCTGCTAGCACAGCCTTGAGTAAGAACAAAAGCCAGAGTGTGCCAAATTGTTACTTTTTTTTGTCTAACTCTTGCTAAGTTCCCAGAAGGGAGCTGGACCAGTCTCAATGGTTCCTTGTGACAGAGCGCTATAGATGGGCATATCTGTCTTTGCCAGAGGCATGTACAAAGAAATTTGTTGGGTGTTTCCAACACTAGTACTGTGCTGGAGTTCTTTAAAAGAGTTCGTAAGGATGCTGTGAATAAAGCTATTTCAGGTCAGTTATCTGTATGAAAAGTGATAGGACATTCAAATCTCCTGCTGCTTTGGCAGAGCTGCTCTACATTGGTCTCCAGTATGACACTGAGGGCATGGTCAGAGATTCATTCTTGCTCTATGAAAATCACACATATTGAAGGATGGAAGAGAGGCAACTTCTGTTTCACAGCTGTCCTCCAACCATTCCTTTTCCTCTCCATCCAATATAAAGCTCCATGTCTGCATCTCATAAGCAAAGAGATGGTAAGAGAAGAGAGAAACTGAACTTTCATCTGGGTAACAGATCCTTCTGTATGTTCAAAGCCTAAGCTGGGTTCCCAGGCACAAGCTTTAAATGTGATAGCATTTGGGGTCAGAAGTTGTTGAGAGTATCATGGCAATGGGGAAGAAACCTTATTCAACCTCAAAACGTTTAAATACACACTAAGGAAGGGAAATAATAATTTTGTGAAGATCTGAAGTGTATTTCACCTACTCTAGTAACATATTCTGTCTTGAAAGATGCAAGACAATGAACCATGGACAGATATGCTGCATTACACTGCCTCCTTCACAAATTTCAGAATTACAAGAGAAATGTTATAGAAAGTAATTTGTAAAATTGAAGAGTCTTATTCTGGTTACAGCAGAGGAGTATGCACACTTTAGGCTCTGAAGTATTTCTCAGGTATTTGGAGACATATTCAACCTCTAGCATGGTCTTTAACAGCACAGTGCATGTGGACACTAATAACATGCCAGTGTAAGCCTTGCTGCAGCTAATTTCTGTAAACATTTGTGCAAGACATCAGCAACAGTCCTTAATTATTAGTAATGAATATTACTAATAATTAAATATGTTTGAATGAACATATTTTTTGAAGCTGCAAGCCTTCTTTTAAAACTAGGGAAACATGGTTTTAATGTGATGATACTTAATTTTTGTTTAAAATTTCTTTTTCCAAAGAGACACTATTTCTCAGCCTTTGTTGAATACTCACTTTTCCCCAAGATTTAGGTCCTTCTCCTATGGACATATTAAAGCTAGTATGATCAATGATCACTTTAGAGTAGTCCTATCCTGTGCTAGCAATGTGGCTCATTTTCACACCTGGCTGTCTTGAAAGTAGTGGGGGAAGGGTCTATCTTGTGGAGATCTCAATGCAGATAAACAAAATCTGGTAGAGGATCGTGCATAGAAATAATTGTCCAAGGTGACACAGCTGAGTTGGAGCTGAAACCCAGCAGTGTCCTTTACACTGTCTTGCATGCCAGCTTTGCTTAGTCTCACTGAGATAGAGTACCTCGTTTTTACCTGCTTTGAAATGTCTTTTCTGATACATCCTTCATAAAGAAATGCATGGTTATAGCACAGCCCCACTTCTCCCTGCTGCTGACAGCATGACAAGTGCTGAAATCCAGTCCCTTTTCCTATGGTGTTTTTCACCCCATAGAAATGCTTCTTTTGTTGCATTCCTTGCCCATCCTGTAGTCAAGATACATAGATACGGAACACCATAACTCTCATAGTTATGAGAACACCAGCTAAATAGAGCTTCCTGAAGAAAATTACAAGGCCGGGAACTCTAGATGGCTCACAAGATGTTTAAAGAATGTATAATTTCTTCTGCATAAATGGCTACTCATAATCTGATGATTTGGACTGCATTAAAATAAGATACATTTATTAAGAGCCTGCATGGTTTAAAGCTGTACAAACAATTTTGGTAGAAATAAGAGCGCCTCATTTTCAAAGGCACTGGAAAATGGAAACAGTGAATTTTGTGGTTGGCACAGGTGGTCTGCCCCTGTCTGCAGTTAGCCTCAGCATATCAAATGAAGGAAGAATGTAGCAGGAGCCTTTTTAATTAATCTTCATGTTTACATTGGCCCTTTGATTCTTTGTATGCTCAAGTATGTGGATGTACAAAGGGAAGGCTGCACCTTAGTTAATATGTTATGTAGTGAGATTTTTGTCAGCCTAGCCTTTATGCTAGTTGTACTCACCAGTAATTTATTACAGACTTATTAAAAACTTCACTTTGAAGAAGGTAATTACTCTATTTCAGCTTTTTGTTTTAGTTTTCTGTGGGCTTGGCTGTCTTAAAAACAATTTTAAGATCTGCATCAGTGAGATATCAAACAGAAATAAGAAATTACCCATGGACACTTGGCTTAGTCACAAATTTTTCTAGCCATCTGCATTTAGTTGTGCAGATGTTACAATCAGTGTTCCCCATATATCAACATATTTTGAGATATTACTATGAAGGTTATAGCATAGCTATTCCTTCTATGTTTTCCCCTTGGTTTTCTGTATATTACATACATAAGCTAAAGCATGCAGAATCCAGAAAGTGAACACAGAGCATTGTCCTCACCATTGCTGCAGTGTGGAAACACAGTCAAAATAGAAATAGTCCAACCATGAGATTGCCTGCTACTTTGGTGTGCTCAATACTGAAAAGCTTTTGCTGCCATGAATGATGTAGATTAGGGAATCTTCCAGAGTGCTGATGCCTATAGCTGAGCACAGCTGTACTGGCAAAAAAATTAAATAATCCTTTTGACACTATACAAAATTAGGAAACTGAGACTAACAAAAAGTTTATCATAGAAATTAATTTCTTGCAAGAAAGAGAAGAAGCTTGCTTTTAGTTGCACCACTCCTGATCTGAATTGCTCTTACACAGAGAAACACTGCATACTGCTTTATAAAAAACTTTTCAGCAACAGTCCCGTTTCAGCTGCTTTGTCTTCTCACTGTGATATCTCAGTAAAATTCCACAGAGCTGTTGGCATAAGACTGTTAAGAAAAATCTGTTGATTCCTGTTCAATATCACAAAATATGTGCTGGAAACGAACAAGTTAACTGTCTCTGAAGAACACATGTTCACTAGCAGAAAATTGTGGAAGAGATCTGTAAGCGCACCCTATCAATCAGCTGAGGAGTAGGGAAATGCACTGTTATAAAAAGGATGGAGCCAGATTATTTGCTTTCTTAGCCAATTTTTAGCATCTCATTGTGAGTGGAGAGAAGGGAACTTTGGTTCTTAAAAGAAAGCAATTCAGCTTCCAGTGAGCTGTAAGGAAGAACGCAGCACTAAAAGAAGTTTAGGGTCATTCTAATGGTTTTCACTTCCCGTTTTGAAGTGAAAGCAATGAAGTCAGTATGGCTTTGCTGAAAAACAGATCACAAGTGACAAATATGGTGGTCTTCCACCATGGAGTTACAGCAGTTATGGGTGAAGGAAGCGTGATATACACCTATCTTGGACTTGTGCAAAGCATTTTACGCTCTCCACATGACATCCTTGTCTCTAAGCTGCAGCTGATGCATGTAACACTTGGTGGATAAGAAGTTGGCTGGATGGTTGCATTCAAAGAGTTGTGATCACTGGCCCAGTGTCCGTGTGGAGACCAGTGATGAGTAGAGTAGGACAGCCGCTAATGTCTTTGTTGGTGACAAAGCCAGTGCTCCCTCAGCAAGTTTGCTGATGACACTGGGCTGTGTGGTACAGTCAATGTGCTGCGGAGAAAGGGATGCCATCCAGAGGGACCTGGACAGGCTTGAGAGAGGGGGCCTATGCAAATGTCAAAAACTTCAACAGAGCCAAGTGCAAGGTGCTGCACCTGGGTTGGGGCAATACTAAGCACAAACACAGACTGGACCAAGAATGGTCTGAAACCAGCCCTGAGGAGAAGGACTTGGTGTAGATGAGAGGCTGGATGTGACACAGCAATGCTGGGTGCTGGCAGCACTGTGAGCCAATGTGTGCTGGCAGTCTGTAAACCCAACCGTGTCCTGGGCTGCATCCAAATCAGCATGGCAAACTCTGCTCTGTGGGACCCCTCCCTGGCATGCTGCACCCATCTCTGGGTCCTCAGCATAAGGGCATTGACCTGTTGGAATGAGTCCAGAGGAGAACCATGGCAATAAGCAGGGGCTGGAGCACCTCTCTCACAAGGACAGACTGAGAGGGTTGGGGTTTTTCAACCTGGAGACGAGAAAGCTCCAGGGAGAAATTATAACACCTTCCAGTATGTAAAGGGCCTACAAAAGACAGGAGAGAGACTTTTTACAAGGGCATGTAGTGACAGGACAAGAATGAATGGCTTCGAAAAGAGGGTAATCTTAGGTTAGATACTAGGAATAAATTCTTTACTGTAAGAGTGGGAGGCACTGGAACGGAGAAGCTGTGGATGCCCTGGAAGTGTTTTAATCCAGGTTGGATGGGGCTGTGAGCAATTTGATCTAGTGGAAATTGTTCCTGCCCACGGCAGAGGTATTGTAACCAGATAGTGTTTAAGATCCCTTCAACCCAAAACATTCTATGATTCTATATGTCTAGAAATAATAAGAAAACTCACCATCAGCTTGTTTGTGCATATGAAGCTGAGGTGTCCTGAAGGATTTAGGCGTGAGTGTTTCAGTTTTCTGGGGTTCTTGTCAACAGCTTCTTTACGCCCAAAGTGGGAAACAGAGGAGCTTGGACATGGCCAAACAGTTCAGACAGCAGAACTTCAGAATCAAAATCTCAATAAGAGATTATGCAAAACCTAAACTGTAGCTTAGGGAGTATGTGCAGAAACCTGAAGTGGAAGAGGCCACAGATGAGAGCCTGGAAGTTGATGCTGACTGAGGATTCAGGAGTGCAGTGCCTTACCAGCAAAGTGAATGGCTAACTGGGGCTGCTACCAGGTACTATCACAGGCTGTAGCCATCAAGTCCCAGCTGCCAGCTAGATCCATATGGTCAGACCTTTGGGCCTGCACAGTGTCTCATGGAAATAACTGCACAGACAGTTTTTATTATAAGGAAAAGGCAGCTTTTCCTTATAATAAAACCTACTGAAGCCAGTGGATACTGATGTTCTTTGGTTTAATGAGAAGTGATATTTTATAATCTTGTGGCGTCAGGTAACAAAGAAAACTGTTTCACCAGCTTTTTCTCGGCTTGGGATTGTGTTGTATTTTGTCCCCTTGTTTTAGATCAGTTTTAACACACATTATATCTGGTTGTAGACCAATTTTTTTCAACCCAATTACATACAGAAATCACAATTTTGTATAAGGTTTTGGTTTAATTTGAATAAGTTTAATTACTAATATTTCTTTGAAGTTGTTTGACTGAGTCTTGATCCCATGTATTTGAATATACTTATCTTATATTCCTCATGCTCCAATAAATATTTGTTAATCAAGAATGCTTATAAACCTAAATCATTGCTCCAAGCATTACCATCACAGCTTTTTTCATTCACTGTGTTTCACTGTGACTTATTATTAACTGACTTCCTTTGTAAAAAGTAAATCATGTTGTTTATTTTTGACAGTCCTGCTGGTATTTGAGATTATTTCACTGTGGTAGGGCTGTCCTTATGTTTATTCTAAAAAACAAGGTTTCTTAATTTTTTTTAAATTCCTCCTCTCCTGAATTTCTAATTGATATTTTTTCAAGTTGCTTGGCTTACATCCTTGTTTTAGAAAGTTTCATTTCTTTATTTTATTTTGTGTTTGCTTGTTTTGTTTGTGGGTTTGTTGCTTTGTGTTTTTAAAATTTTTCTGGTTTATTACTGTTTTTAAAATAATGTTCAGATAAGTGCTGCAGACAGCTTAGAACGTATTCTAACAATTTTTCTTTGACCTGTTCGTTAGAATACCACATAGATCAGAAGATAGTAGTTCTGATTGCTGGCATATTTCCGGTCTTTTCCCTTTGATCTATAAAATAACTGCTCTCTAAGATGGCCTCTCTGGCAATTCTTTGTAAAGAAAGTGCCTTTTCCCAGAGAGGTTTCTGCGTGGATCAGAAGGCCGAAGCTGTTGGCCTTACCCAGTGGAAGTGTTCACAGCCTGAATTTTCCCTGGAACTGTGGCTGAAAGAGTTGACAGCTGTGTGGATGTGTAGTAGCAGGAAACATTTGGCTGATCAGGCAGTGCTTTGCCTATCATTAGGGAGAACTTTGTCTGGTATTAACAAGAACATCTCTTAGTTTAGAAACACCTACTTCTGGTGAACCATTGTTAACCTTCTGCAATGGTGCTGCATGGGCCATCAAATGGCTGTGGGTTTTTCACACACGGCATTATGTGGCTCTGTGTGTGTGTGGAGGGGGGAAGTTTTACTTTGCAGTAACTTGTTCTCATTTTCTTCTGGGAAAAAATGAAACTGGTACAGGCACAGTTTCCTTCTCTGCCAGGTGCCCTGCCTCACTGAGGTAATTAGCTTTATTTGCTCAGCTTTGCATGCTCAGAATAAAATTAAGGTATTTGTTTAAGTGACAAATGTCAGGATAAATCCTATACTAGTCTGTACTTTGCTGAATGCAGTTACTAATTGAGTCACTGGTTGATTTACACAACAATAGGATTACATAGGATGCCTTTTCATCATGGAGTATTGCTCCTAATTTTTATAGGATGAGCAAGAGCAAGACATATGTTGACACATAAAAATAAGAAAGATCTAATATCTAGAATCTGCAGGAGTGCTACAAAGAAGTGATTCTACCTGGGAAAAAAGTGTGTTAGAGATGGACTAGTTTACTGATCCTGCAGTCTTCCTTGTGCACATATTTTTATTCTCATTCACATTATTTCAAAGACCAAGTTTAAGACAAACACAAATACACATGTACATATATAATGCACAGCACCAAGCAAGAATTTCTCTTTTTCCTCACTGAGTTTGATGGCTTGTTCAAGTTTGCAGTGCACTAGCACTCAAGTTTGAGTTTCACTTTCAATAAGGAATTCTCAACTACATTCAGAAGTGGATCTTAACAGGGCTGAATCATTTGGTAGCTAGCAAAGAGTCTTCCTTTTATGATGTTTTATTTGAAGCAGTATAAGCAACAGAAAACTCCAATAATCTAATAATTACTAATCAGTAATAATTAAAAAAGAAGCCAAAAACTGCAATTTACCTTATCCCTGCTGTTTTATTTAGAGTAATAAGGCTTTGAAAAAATGTATCAGCTGAACCAAGACACACAGAATGAAAGTCTTAGCAGTGGCATCTTGAGAGGAAAGGTAGAAAGAACCTGCACTCTGCTATTGGCACAGCAAGTCTGGTATTATCAGTACGGATCTGCAGGAGTACAAGGAGACACAAGAAAAGCCAAAATGACAAAGTCTGGGTTACTGTAGGAGCTAAGCCTCTAGCCATAAATATTCTCATTCATTGTTGACTGACTTAGAATTGTTCTGAGTTACCACAAACATTTGTATTTAGTGAGTGACTCAGTATCGAGTGGTAAATTGCAAAGGATTGATCTTCCCTCTGCTACTTAAGGATTTAAGAGCTACATGGGAAAATTCCAGCCCACTTGATGCTCATGACAACTTGTTCAGTCACAGACTAAAGCATAATCCTTATATGTCTGTTTTCACTGGATATTAATTAAAGTGACTGGCACACAAACAGAGACAGGCAGTAGCAGACAGATTGTGAAGTTGCTGAACGGTACTATATTTATCTCCGTGTATTGCTTCAATATATGAGACCATGTTTCATGGTCCATAGAGATGCCCTATGACATGACCCATGTATGATAATTTCCTAGGTCATTGTAGAGGCTGTGTGAGACAGGGCTGTGTCTGTCATTTAGGAAATATGCAGAAGTGGTAAGTAAATTAAGTGGACGGGTTGACTGCCTGGACAAAAGATGCACTATTCCTGTAATTTATGTTCCAAGCAAGGTAAGGACCAAAAGTTCCAGTGATATTCAGAAAGTGAAATGGAATATGGATTGTGAGCAGCTTTGCAGTAAAGGAGCTATGGTTAAGCTAAAACATTGCCTGCAGTCATTTGCATCCCTGTTGGAAAGGAGTCACATCAGCAAACGTGCAGCTACTGCAGTACAAGGCCCAGTATGCTGAAGGTAAACTGTGTGGGTTCAGTGGTTGCTCTGCAAGCAAGAAGAGTCCCTGGCTCTTTACAGAAGACATGAGGAAGGTAACTCCATATAGGAACTCTCTCAACAATCCAAGCTTAGGAAACAGAAATTACAGGTATTAGTGAATATTTGAACAAGTTTGAAAACTGAGACAATTTATTTCTTATCAGAAAGAAATTATTGCAAGGAAGATTTTAAAATAAATAATCAGTGTTTGAATGCAGGTAACTGAGAACAGCTATTGGAAACATCCACCTTAAGGTGACAGCTGCCTTTACCCCTCAGCAATGTGTGTAGTTTGTCTTTACATAAACTCTCATGACATATCATTAGTGTTTCAGTAGAAACCAACCTATTTGTATACCTCTACAAGCAGTGCCTATGTTTTGCTTTCTCTTGCCCTTTTTTGCTTGCTCAGTCAGGTGCTCATGGCAGAGATCCTAGATCCTGCTGCCACCTGAACATTTGGAGGTGCCCATGTCTCCAGCCACAGACCCATTCCAATGTGGCAACAAAGGGAGAGAATTCTTCCTACACTAATAGCAAGGTTGATGAGAGTACGTCTCTCTGGAGGCCAGTGGTTTAAATTAAATTGATTTGACTGATTATGAGAGACTCCTCAACCCCAGTGTTTGTGAACACCTGCTGTAGACAAGGCACCCAGTCAGTCATGAACGATGACCCCAATGGCCGGCATACTTGAAGCAAGTGGAAAAGCAGCTCTCCTGTCCAGAGGCCTCTTAAAGGGTTGCTTCAGAGGCTCCCTTCTTTTCTGAAACACCACAATGAAATTGTCTGTGTGGGTTTTTTTAAAAAATGTGACAGTCATGCTTTGATTCAATGCAAGAACTGTGTGGCAATAAATCTCTCCAACTACCAATAATGTTATTTTTCATCAGAAGGGCAGTGGTGTGGCAGACAGGAGCAATTTCCTTGTTAGTTTCCTCTTTTAGAAAAACCTTTCCTTTGGAATTTGCCTCATGGTAGTGATTGCTAAAAGAATCACAGTCTGCAGTGTCTTTGCTGCATTTTTTTCAAAGTGCTTTCTTCAAGACACACCTTGAACCACTAAGCCTGTGTTAACCCTTTCTTCCACTGAAAATCCTTTAACATCTGAATTACCTTTTCTCACCCTCAGCCTTTAGCAAAGTGCAAATAGACTAACTAATCCACATTAATTTCTATTAGCATACTTATCAAGGATGAAAAAACCTTATGAAAGTCCAAAAATAACATGAAATTATGCAAAGATAGTACATTTTCATCTTCTCCAGTGGGGCCAAACACATCTGCAGAGAGGACTAACTGGGATTCAGCTACAAGTTTCTGTTCTGTAGTTCAGCTCTCAGGTGAAGCCTTAGCTTTTTATTTACTGATCTTCATACAGTGTTATCTATAGTTATATTTCAGGAGGACCATAGTAAATGAAACCTGAATGTATTCTCAGTCAGGTTATGAATTCTCAGCCAGGTTTCAAAAACATTTGATAAATACAGCAGTATTTCTTCTATGTGACATTTTACAGATTATTTGCATTTCCTTCTTTTCCAGCCCATGGTTAAAACTGTGTGCTAACTGTAAAATACAAATTATTTTTCTAAAGGAGATGAGCTAAAGTTTAAAGGTGGCAATCAGGTAGGTATCTCTGGTTCTGATGCTGGAAATGCTGCACAGAAAATATTTTGTTTTCAGTATCTATGCTTAAAAGCTTGCAACTTACTATACCATCACTTCAGAAATAAACCACCTGTTAGCAAAAGAAACAGCATGTAATATATAAAGTTTCTCTTTGGTTCTAGCTTTTAATTTGACTTTGTCTTCTTTTAAGTAAATTATTCATAACGTCTTCATTGTCAAACCTTTATTCTTCATAACACATATTCTAATTGTGCTTCTCACCCATACATCAGCTCTATTAACCCCATGGAATGACTAATTAATTCAGTATTCTGGTACCTATCTTCTCTACTGCTCTGAAAGGTACATGGTTGTATTTGTTTTGTCAGTTTCTAATAAATTAGAAGCTTTGATTTGCAAGTCATCAAAGAGAAAGTCATACAGACAATCTTTAATGAACAAAATACTCACTTGCTCTCTGTGTTTAGGATGCATAGTAAGTGTCATTATAACTTGCTTTTCTAAATTTTAACACAAAAGTCAGATAGTCTTAATCCTTTGTCTGAGGAATGAGGGAGGAAGGCATTGTACCCTCCTCCTTGCATACATGCCTGAAGACCAAGGATGTAGCAACTCTGATAGCATTACCTTGACAGTTCATTTCAAGACATAAACAAAGGAGGTGTTCTGTTGCTTTTTTGCAAGTAGACTCTAACTATAAATGTTAGTGGAATGTTTTGAAGAGAGCTAGCCTTCCCTCACAACTTCACTCCCTCACTTGGATTTTTTCTCCGACACAGCTGGCAGTTATGCTTTTGTATGAAGAGGCTGAGGAGCAGATGAGGTAAAGCAGGAAACTGGAATTCTTTCTAAGTATTAGAGCAATTTGCTACAGCAGTACACTTGTAAGAGTCACTCTTTCATAACAAGTAGGAATGACACAAGGGATCTGCAATGTGAAGCTGAGATAAGGCTATATATTCTGTACCTGCATCAGAGGCTCCTGAGGACAGCAGTGGGATAAGTTGTACTCCACCTGTTTCCATAAGTAAACAACCTTGCAGGTGATACAGGTTGCAGCAACCAGGATGGAATCAACTGTGGCCAAGTGCCAGCTTTGTTAATACAGTTTTTATTTCCAGAATTTTCTTGCTATACATTTAAATCAAAAGCATTCTGCTATGCAGCACATTTTTTACAGTCCATTTGCGTGGTGGAACTACAATATTGTTACAAATCAGCCTGAGAGAGTTGCACAGGAAATGGCAAATGGTAATGCTTTTTCAAAATGCAGCCAAAGAATATCCTATATTTGAATTTAGGAAACCTGTATAAAGTTGTCAAAGTTCTAAGTCTTATAGCAGCTTATCCTACTACAATTTCTATGAACCAAAAATTTCTGCCATATTGGTTAATTTTTTTTTTCTTATTATCTTGAAAAGAGAAACTCACAGCTTTATGAGTGTCTGTGAGATGTTTGAAACACTGGAAGAAAAGACACACTTAAATGCAGGCAGGATTAGACACTATGGATGTAGTCTTCAGCAACTTGTGCAACTTGGACCCTCCTTATTTACTCTGTCTAAACAGAAAATCATCATCTTCATCACAGAATGATGAAATGTTGGAAAAGACTTTAAAGCTAGTGTAGCACCCTGCCATGGCAGGGGTTGTGGCCCAGGATCACTCCAGCAGCTCCCTCTTTTGTTGAGAACCCCAGAGCTGGATGCAGCACTGCAGGTGGGGTCGAGCAGAGCAGAGCAGAGGGGCAGAATCCCCTCTCTCACCCTGCTGCCCACACTGCTTTGGATGCAGCCCAGGACACTTCTTGCTCTCTAGGCTGAAATGCAAATTGTTGGGTCAAACTTCTCAGCCACCAACACCCCCAAGCCATTTTCCTCAGGGCTGCTCTCAATTCATTCTCTGCCCAGCCTGTGTTTGTCTTTGGGACTGCCCTGATCCAGGTGCAGCACCTAGCACTTGGCCTTGTTCATCTTCATGAGGTTTGCATAAGCCCACCTCTCAAACCTGTCAAGGTTCTTCTGGAAGGCATCCCCCTCCTGCAGCATGCTGGCTGCACCACTCAGCTTGGTGTCATTGGCAAACTTGCTGAGAGTGCACTGGTTCCCACTCTGTGGCACCAACCAAGGAGGTTCAAAGACCACCGGTCCCAACACCAATCCCTGAGAAATGCCATGCAATCTTTAAATAAGAAATAGTTTTGTATGAGTCTTTCCCTACAAGTTTCATGGATTTAGTCTGTTAAAAACAAAAGGGAAAGCCAAAACACTTATCAGTATATCTTGCTTAAAATTTTCTCTTGGCTTCAGCCAATACATGCTGAATGAATGTAACAAGATTTTACCAAAAAGAATACATGTCTTACATATACACCACTGCTTTATCAAAGTCATACTCTCCAGCTCTTGAATGTATGACTTGTCTCCTGGCTTCAAATTAATTATTATTAAGTCTTCCACTAGTTTTTTGTTGGGTTTTTTTTTAATAATTGAAGGCTTTCCTTTATCTACTGATTAGTAGGCAAAAAGGAAGAGACTTTGATGTTCTCTCCTTGGAATTGTTGCAATATTTTCAGCTTAAGCCTCCTGACCTGATTCATAAGTGTTCAAGTCAAGAACGATTAAACTTTTCTCTTAACTTAAAAAACAGTTCTCTACTGCTTGGTCCTTCTGAGATTCTTCTCTTATCTTCAAGGTCAGGTAAAAACATCAAGGGTTTAGAAATATGCTCTATCTGTGAGATAGGTCAAGATGACCTTTTCTTCTCCCCCCTAAAAAAAACATTAATGTATTTCTTCTTCATTTAGGCTCAGGCTGAGCAGAAAACAGGACAAAATGCCTACAGCAGCTTTAAAACTGATGGATGTTACTTAATTTTCAAGCTGTTTCAAACATCTTTCACTTCTTTCTTGGATGAGTTTTAATAGTTAATGTTTTTGCAGGATGCTATTGCTTCAGACTGATGTTCTCTGCCTTACAGATTTTTTTGTTTAGAATTTCATGCCTATTGGCAAGACCTGCTTTCTGCTTTACTTGAGAAGTCAAGAAGGATCTCTTCTGCAGATTAATTCTGTGCTGCTGCATTGTCCTCATAATGCTAGCTGTTAAGGGAACATTTCCTTGTTGCAGCAGTACACACACGGAAGTTAAGATATTTGGGGTATCTTCTTTGTGTTTTGGACTGGCATCTCTAAACTGTGCACTTTATTCCTCTTCACTGCCTTCCTCCTTTTTTTTTTTTTTCCTTTATTCAAGTTCCTGTTGTAGATAAAAAAGGTAAAAATCCCCTAGGTCTGACATGGTGTTTTTAAGTGACTGCTTTTCAAGCATGAAGTTACTGTGTCCATGCTGTCTAGAGTACATATAGGCAATATGGTGATTATTTTCACTGATTGCTAGGTGAAGTCAGGGGACACCCCTGTACAGCGGGGTTATACCTGCGAGCGTTTTGCTTCCTGAAATACTCGGTGACCGCCTTACTACTCACGCGCACCCTCTTGTGGTCAAAATTCCATGTCGCTCCCTCCTGCTTCAGGTTTCCTAAAGTACCTCAGTGAGAACAGAATCGTCTGGCTAGTCATCCTGCCCTCATTGGGGATCTCCACGGAGCCACGGGATATTCTGAGCTGGAAAGGATCCACAAGGATCATCGAGTCCAGCTCTTAAATGAATGGGCCGCAGCCGATCGAGCACACAACTTCAGCGTTATTGGCACCATGCTCTCACCGGCCGAGCCAATGCTTCCAGCCCTCCCCCAGCTTCCACACATCTTCCAGAGCAGCAGCTCCCTCCTCAAAGCCAACTGCAAAGATCTTGGGAAAAAAAAAAAAAAAAAAAAAAGTTGAACAGCAACCATCGCTGACCACATGTGCTTCATTTTTTTCAGGCGGGCAGTGACTCACGGGTTTTATAAACTTCATTGACTTGCACAGTATGACCTTATTAGATAGAAGAATATGGAAAAGGGGGGCTTGCCTGTAAGCACTAAAGACATGCTTTAAACAGAAAACCCAGACAAGTAGACTTTAAAGAGACACTGATCTAAAAATTCCCTAGAAAAGACAGAAAATCCTCATCAAAGGTGAGTCACTAACAGTCTCATTTGGCAAGGGAAGCTATTTCATGTAAAGGTAGTCTCATGCACTTTGTTTGAGAGAACAATGGTCACACCATAATGTTCCATACCATGCCATGCCATGCCACACCACACCATATATTGTGCGTTCATCCCATTAAGAGGAAAACTGCTCGAATGACAGTAAAAGCTCTAATGAGGTTGACCACAGATTCCATTTTACAGCTCTCTAACATTCTATCAGTTTGTGAAGCTTTCATACATTGCTATTGAGCTTTATGTCTCAATCATCAATTCCTTTCAACCAAAACAGATTTTAGACTACAGAATGTATAGAAAGATGCTTCCATTGCAGCAAGATCATAGAAATACTTTTTTAAGGATTCAAAAATTGTTTAGAATTGATAATGAAATACCTTGCAGTGGAAAATGTGGTTCCTAACTAGGTAATAAGTTCTGATAGAATTCTGTATTTTAGCTGTTCTTATCCTAACCCAGGATATTTGCTATTCCACATTTTTGTTTGCACAGTAATAGTCAAGGGCATGTGCAATTAAGCCAGCTGTTTCTGAGGAAAAAGTAACTGAGCTTGATACTGATCATCCCAGTGTAATATAATATCTGAGTCAGCTGCATGGTTAAGTGAGGCACCATGAGCACTGCTGTAGGTTAGAGGTCTTCGGGAGCAACACCCAAGTGAACATCAGAGGAAATTATCACGGGAAGCAGGCGGCAAGGAGATGCTTCTAGAAGAACAGAGGACATCCTACAGATGGAAATGCTTTACCCAAACAGTTTGATTTATCCATTTGAGTAAATTCTCACATGACTAGATGTAAAGACCTCACCGACTTCAGATAAATCAGAACCACAAACTGAAGAAGTAACTTAATGTAGCAGGAATGTACATGCCTTCAACACCACATTAGTTAGTGTTGAAGGCATGTACATTCATAGTATACTTTCTGTTCCGCACAAAGATCCATGCATGCCCAGCTTTACCTATCCAACTTCCATTATTTATCTCCTACTGTTACAGAACCAAATGTAACTATCTTTCTCTATTGTTTTGGTTTTGCTATTTTGTTTAGAATTTACTGTGTTTGTGGATTTGGTTAGGTTTTTTTGTTTGTGGTTTGAGTTTTCGTTGTTTTATTTTGGTTTTGTTCTTGGGTTTTGGGGTTTTTTTTTGTTCTGTTTTGTTTTGTTTTTATTATTTTAACAAAGTTGCAGAATTCATATGGGTTAATTTGAAGAAAAAAGATAATCTCTCTGGCTGAATTTCCCATTCTGATTCATAGCAGGACCACACAGTTTTATACCAGTTCAGCTGAGCTACAGGTATCCTTGTGGGTTGGAAAACATTGGAAGAGACTGGGAATGCTTCAGCTGGCAACGGAGGGTGGTTTTTTTTCTCTTTGTAGTTTGCCTGTCACCTTAAACATGGAGGAGTAGGGATCTTAAATAGAAAAATCATGGAGTACAGACCTGGTACATAATGAAAAATCATGGAATACAGACCTGGCACAGACCTGAGAACATCAACCCTATCTCTAAGTGCCCATCTTTTGTTTCATTTGTTCTGTATAGATCAGAAAATCCCAGATCATGATCTCCTGGACAATCTTCACAACTCCACAGGTGACTTTCTCTGAGCCTACAAATACACTTTCCATCATGGAAAGGTCCTCATAATGCCCTGAGTAACACTGCAGGGACACCTGATAGTTGTGCTTTGTGCTGCCTTCTCTAAGCCTCCTCATATTTTTGCCTCTGCCCAATGTGATGTGCCACTCAGGGCTGCAAAATATGCATTCACCTGTGTGTGAAGCAGGTTACTCGCCTTGGTGAGAGCTATGTTGTGGATGCACATGCAGAGCATTGGTGGTCACAGACTGTGAGGAGTAGCTGATAATGGTACAAACCTGGACTAATTTGTCTAGACTTCAATGTGATTAACCAGATCATGCATAACCAGATCAAAGTTAATCTCCTATCAGATAGCTTAAAAAATACTTGACCTGGCAGTTTTTTACTTCTTCCTCTAATCTGAGCACTGACATAAGTTAAGGATAATCAAATACCCTGGACTGTTCCGAGAAAGCTTGGAGTATGGTTACAGGCAAAAGAGGGGAAAAAGACAGTCTTAGTCTTACGCAGTGCTAGTGTTGATGCAAAATCTGAAACCAATATAAGGCCACAAGCAAGGGAATAGAGATGAGTTATTTGAGTAATGGGTAAAGCTAGATTTCAAATATTCATTTTTATTAAATAAATTGAATTCTGACTAAATAGGACTGTAGTTTTTGGAGTTTCTGTAAGTTGGAACAGATGCAAATATTTGATATGGTAACTAGTGTCCTGCCTGACTTATCACTGCTAAAAAGAAATCCTAAAAATAAACATTAACACGAATCCTGGTCAATGAAATGTGCTAATAGGTAAGTTACTGTGACTTATTCATGAAACTGCCTTGTTTTTCCCATTTTGGTAACAGATATAAAACTTCACAACATGCAGTACAAGTCATTAATATTTTCATCCTTGTGGGCTGAAAATGTTATCTTCCTGTGTTAAACAGTCTGTTTGTGAGGGAGTGGTAGTAAATAATGCTGTCTATGGAAATAGCTGCTCCCAGAAGATGCTCTGAAGGTAGATGCTTGGCTGTTTAAAACATTGGTAAAATAGATGTATTGCCATTTGCAAATTCCAGTTCTAAAAAACCCTGCAATCTTCTATAATTCAGTTCAAAGTCCTGATACTGAACAAACAAGTGTTGTGCCGGGCACTTGATATCTTAATTTCCTGCCACTGAGTGATCTCTGCCAAAGTCATTGTAGAGGGGCTAACACGAGTCACTAAAAGCACATGTACTACCCCTGGAGTGGCTTTTGTAGTGCTAGTGGAATTGAATAGTCTTCCACAGTCTCCAGAATACCTGGAAGCCTGTACCATACATTCACTGTGGCTGGTGTAATGTCTCTTAAATTAGTATAAATGTTTCCAATGAAATGAGCTTATGTAAGTTTATACCATAAACAAAAAGGTCTCTCAGATGGAAAAGAAATTAAGTAACTGAAGTTTTTCTTCCTTCCTGAAAACAGTACACTCCAGAGACATTTTGTTCAATGGCAAGGTGAGAGGAAGATTCAGCCAAAACTTAGTATTCCCCAAAGACATATTCCTAACAGTGTGAGACAGGTAGTGAAGATTTTCCCATGAGAGTTAATGGAACTGAGTCGGAGGAAGCATGTAAACACATACATTACACCCTACTCAAAGGACAGGGCCAAAGACACCTGCAAGTGTGTTGAGACCGTCCCATGAAGGTGTTTTCAGAGCCGATTGCGAGCCTGAAAGATCATCTCACTGTCGCCAGGACACTCAGGGCCCAGCTGACAGTGCTCACTAGCACCCTGCTCGCCACCTCCTTCCGCACGGCCGCATTCCCCCTGCCCTCCCGGGCTGCAGCCGGGTCAGCCCGGCCGGGGGCGGGCAGGGAGGCGCAGCCGGCGGAGGGAGGCAGAGGCAGAGCTGTGAGCGCAGGGACAGCGGCGACAGCCGAGGCGGCAACGGGGCACGGCGGCCTTGCGCAAGGCAAAGGCTGATGGGCCAAATACCGACATTAAAGGAGTCGTTCTGAAAGAGAAGGGCGCTCCACGTTCTCCTGCGAGTAGCTGCGTGGTCAGGAGCCAGCTGCGGGTGAATGCTACACCTTCGGAGGGACGGGCATTTGGGAGAGCAGAGGGATGTCCTCTCCCTGACCCCCAGGACCCTGGGATTTCTGCAGCGTAGAGAGCAGAGCACAGGATTTCTTTACAGCAGCCAGCAGCATGTATGCATTATCACTATCACTTGAAGTGTTTGGTCTCAAGAGGACTCTGGTTTCCAGTGCTGGACCTTGTTTTCCTCCCATCCCATGTTTAGACTTTCCTTCCATGTCCTGGTGCATGCCAGCACTTCTGCTATCCTTCAGCTGCCAGATCTGAGCAGACTGACAGTAATCTGGGGTCAGCAGTCCAGCAGTCAGGGGCTGAGTGGTGACCAACTGAGACACCACAATGGGGGTAAGATGCAGACACTGCCCAGTGGAGCCTGAAGCTTTTGGGCACAGCTCCTGGGACTGGTGGCACTGGGAGGTAATTAGGGCACACAGATCTCATGGAGCTTCAGGCTGAGCGCAGCCACTGAGCGCAGTCCAGTGTGCAGGCTGGACTGGGAGCAGTCACATTACAGCCCACTGGTGCTGCCCTCTGCCTTTGCTGGCAGAGGCCACCCTTTGCTGTGCTACCATAATGCCCAACATGGGATAAGCCACCTCCTCACTCTCCTTCAGCACCCCCAGCCCTTTCTGCCTGGTGAGAAAGGAACCTATCTTACTATTTTTCAAGATTCCAGAGACTGCAGGGCAGAGGTAAATTAGTTTTGTAACAGAATTCAACTGCCTTACCTCATCAGTATCTGAAGGGAGGGTACCAAGAGCATGGATCCAGGCTCTTCTCAATGACACCAAGCAACAGGTCAAGAAGCAATGGGCAAAACTGATGAACAGGATTTCCCACTCAAAAATGAGGAAGAACTTTTTTACTGTGAGATTGCACACTGGAACAGGCTGCCCATAAAGGTTGTGGAGACTCCCTTAGTGGAGATATTCAAGAACCATCTGGATTTAATTCTGCGCAATGTACTTTAGGAAAACACTGCTTGAGCAGGGAGGTTGGACCTGATGACCCAATGTGGTCCCTTCCAAACTGACCCATTCTGTGATTCTGTGAACTGTGATGAAAGCAATACAGATGTGACATTCTCAATGCAGGTCAAGCAATTTTAAACAAGCACAGGCTCTAAAAAGTTGTAGAGTTTTGTGTTTCTAAGTTAATTAAGAAATAAATTCTAAGTGTTGCAACCTTCTCAGCTTGCTCAGAAGAGTGAATGATCCAGAATCTGGGCAGGTTTTTTGGCTGCCATGAATAAACATTTTAAGAGGTTGCTCCATCCGACTTTGCAGATGCCGTCACATGAAGTGGCAGCCCATGTGTGCACTTGGGCACTTACAAAGTGGAAACATGCATCATTTTACCAGTGAGCTTAAATCTTTACCAGCCAAATGGAAGCAAGGGGAAATTGACTGCCTGCAGGGATGTAGGGGGGTAGAAGAGAGAGAGCACATGAGCGTGCATGTCTGTGAGCGTACCTTTGCATAAGAAGAAAACATGCTTATCACTCAGTATGGCTCTACAGCCTCAGTGCAATACATGAGAATATGTGTAGGTAATAAACTCATTAATGGGGAGAAAAATTTGAGATAATAATTTACTAGGTTTAACTAAAGCTCTGTTAAACTGACTACATTATTTCTACTCCTAAGCCAGCTTAGTAAATTTGGCACAGCACTTCTAGCACTGATCTGCAGGGTGACATTTGCTCTACCCACCTTTTCCATGGGATATGTGCACAATCAACTACACAGGAAAAAACTCACTTCAGATGTCCTACATTGACCCAGAGGAGCAGAAATAAAGAAAACACCTGGAACTCAAGTGCATTCTTGAGACAGAATTAGTTTAATTATGGACATCTTTTTAATCAGATTGAGTTATTTCTTCTATAAAAACCTCACATTTTATCAATATTTCTTATACTGCATCAGAAAAACGAGGACTAAAAATTTAAAACAGCATTGCAGTTATATATGAAAGGCCACCGTTGTGCTAGTATGGGTTTCCCTTCACAGTTTAGAATTAAGCTGTGAAAGCATCTTCTCAAGTTTTATTGCTAGTGCCACGTTTCCTTTAATCCTTAATCTTCCAGTCATGAAGGCCAGAGCTGGCTTCAATTTACCTAAAAAGAAGAAAGAGAATCATCAGAATATCAAAGGAAGTGGAAAAAGCCTTTGCACAGGATAACGTAATGCCACCACAGTGAAACCTTAGCATCCATACTGCTACCAAGCCCTCCTGCTATGAGCGGGGCACATTTAGGAGATGCTGCTCAGACATGTGCAGAGCACAAGCCCAATGCATTGACTGGATTCTTTCTGAAGATACACTGGCTGCTAAAATGTTGGTACCTGGTTAATAAAAGCAGCGTAACCTTTTGCACTCTTCCTGCTCACAGGATACAGGAGTGCAGAAAAATCCAAGCAGCTCTTGCCTGCACTCTCCCCAGAGCCACAAAAAGCTGAAAGCTCCTCCAATCCCAGATCACAGAGCGAGAAGCCGCTCTACTCCCCTGTCAGCAGAGGCTTTTCTGGGACAGCTTTTCTGGCTCTCCGGGTACCTGCATCCCTTGACAAAGGCCTTTGTCCCTCACCTGTGAACATCTTCACAAAGTCGGCACTCGACATGCTCATAACCACATCAGCTGTCACGGGAGGCTTTCCGAAGCCAGCGCTCCCACCCTTGGTCTTCAGGTCAATATACCAAGTGCCTCCACCATCGCCTGGACAGAGAGTGAAGCGCGGTGAGAAGGCAGCAAGCACTGCTGTGCCCTCCCTCTCTGCTGTCCCGCCAGACGCCCGCGGCCGGGTGTGTTTGCAGCAGCTCCGTGGCAGCCCACACGCTGGCGGGGCTCTGCAAGGAGTCACCTCTTGTCCCCAGTGACGCCCCAAGCACCGCGGCCTGGGGCCGCGGGCAGGGGAGCCCAGAGGCCGCGCTTTGCTCCCAGAGCCGCTGGCAGCTGGCGCTTCTGCCGTGGCCCCGAGAGCGCCCTGAGCGCGGCCACAGCAGCTCCCGGGGCTGCTCGAGCGGGCCCGCGGCACGAGCGCCGCAGGAACTGAACAGGAGCCGGCCTGCTTCGGGACCAGCTTCCAAAGTGTTTCTGTCTGAAAACACCGGGCCCTTTTGCCAGGCAAGGCTGCACAAGCGATGGGCTTACCAGAGAGCTCAAACTGAAAGACACCCTGAGTACTTCCCACGTACTCTTCAGTCACTGCCCCTTGAATAACTCGGAACGTCTCTGCAATAGGACCCGATGGCATGGCTGCAGCAGATTCTGTCTTAGCCGTGTCTGCATCTGCTCCTTCCTGCTGGGATCTGCTTAATTTCTTCTCCTCTTGGGCACCTATGAGAAAGATTACTTTTCTCTTTCAAATGCAAACCACTTTGAAAGTGTAGGTAGAACCATAAGCAGAGAACTCCATTTGAAAGGATTTAAGCTTCAAAGTAGGGAAAGTGGTTATTTTACCATTTCAGTATTAACACTAATAAAGGATAATTTCTTCACCAGGAATCTGAATAGGTGTATATCACTAAATATAATTCTGTAATAAATTTTGATTACTAACAGATCAAAAGAAAAGCAAAATCCTGACCGTTTACAGCTCTGTTGCAGTGTTTTGCAATTTCCTGTTTTAGACCTCCCATTCCTCCCCAGGTGTGGCAATACCTTTTCCCTTCCCCTCCCCCTGCCTCCTCCTGAGAGCTGTCCATTCCAGCAGGGGCGTCGTGTGGCTGGCAGAAGTTCCAAAGATGCTCCTCAGGTCCGGGCTCATTGGCCTCTGCAAGTGTCTTTATCCCTTGAGCCTTCCCCTCCTCCCACCTGCTTGGTGGCTCACCTACCCCTTCCCCTCCCCCTTTTCCTGGGCTTAAAAAGACAATCAGAACACGTGGTCGGTATTCTAATGGAGCTGTTAGCAACATTCAGATGCCYGTGACCCTGGAATCAAATTCTGGATTTAACCCTCCGTTGAAATCCTCTCCTTTTTACTCTTCACCTAGCCAAAGGACTTCCAWCAGAGATAAAGCCTGAGTTCCTACAAGCCTGGACTTGGTTTCGAGTGCCTAGCTGCTACATCCAGCCAGACAGAGGTATCACTGTGGTGAAATACCACAGCAGCTGCCCCTGGCCAAGCAGCAAGGGTCAGAGGAGCCCAGGCACGTTCCACCTGGCAATATTGGGATTTTATTCCAATATTTTGGCGCCCAACATGAGGCAAAGTCCCAGAAGGAACCTCAGTACCTCTGGAAGAATTTTAGGCAGCTGAGCGTCCACTGAGGAGCTTTTGTTGCATCGCTCTCAGCAGAAACTTCGGGACTGATCCCACAAGAAGTTTCACGGAACGTTCTGCGCCCCTGGAAAGTCCAGCTCCTTTCTGGTGAGCGAAATTTTTAGGGGAGAATAGGGGAGCCCCTCCTGCCCGGAGGGGTCCTATTCCGGTGAGGACACCAGCCTGCTTGACCATGCCAGCAACAGCTAAGATTTCTGTGAGTATCTCTGCTCCTTGTTGGGTGTAGGAACTCAAATGCCGTCTCTGCCGTGAGACTTGCTCTTTTTTGCTCTTGCATTCAGGCTGTGAAGCCCCGCGGAATTGAAATGATCACGTTCTAGGCTTTACCTTTCTGCAGCGTGTTCTGATTGTCTTTTTAAGCGCGGGACAGGGGGAGGGAAGGGACAGGTGAGCCACCAACCAGGTGGGAGGAGGGGAAGGCTCAAGGGATAAAGACACTTGCAGAGGCCAATGAGCCCGGACCTGAGGAGAACCTTTTGAATTTCTGCCAGCCACACAACGCTGGAATGGACAGCTCTCAAAAGAAGGCAGGGGGAGGGGAAGGGAAAAGGTGTTGCCACACCTGGGAAGGAATGGGAAGTCTAAAACAGGAAATTGCAACACAGTTCATTACAGCTGCTCACATAAGAGTTTTCTAATGTAATCCATACACTACTCCTGACATTAAAAATAAAAAATCAGTGTCTTTAATAGCCATTGCTTTCATCTCGAAATACTTCTGTCTTGTCTGTCTTGTAAAGAATATGCATCTTTTCATAAATTCTTCTGCAATGGCTTCTAAGGTGGAAATAAATGTACTGCTTTGATGAGTGGCTTACTTCACCCCAATGAACATGCACATTTAACAGTAAATGTAAGCTTTTGCAATTTACAAAGCCAATCAAGTGGAACAGCCCCTTAAAATGCTGTTGAAAGTCTCTTGGGTGTCTTCAGTATCAAAAAATACTTAGGTCTGTTCTGTGAATCCCTACAAAATAACTGCACTGGGAACCCAAGGAACTAACACAATCTGTCCCTGGCAGAATGGTCCTCGTGTGACTGCTCAAGGAGTATTTCCATCAGAAAGGAACACTTCCAAGTTTGCCTCCTCTGCCCTGGCTTTATCCCTATTTTGACACTCCTATAAAACCAGTTCAGCACTTTAGTTGCCCTTCAATTTGACATAAACCAATTCTGAGAAAGAAAAAGCAATGCTTTTCTAAAAAAAATTCTACGTTTCACCGAACAGCTATTTTAAATATGCAAATTGTGCAAATTTCATGTAAGAAGCCATGGAGGCTTTATGCCATATTCTTTTGTATAAATGAGCAAGGCAAAGGAGATATTCCTGCAAAATATGCTGTTCGCAGTCTAATTTCTTTTTCCAACAATACTTACCTGTGACCTCCCTACTACCACAATTCAGATGATTAAACAAGAATTCTTCAAAATAATGCACTGACTTTACACCATGGAAGTCCTGCAAGAGGTATGATATTTTTCCCCAGTTTTAACTACAGTCACTTCCATAGATCTTACTCTTCAAATCAGAAAATGGTTTTTGCTAAAAAGGCTTGAGTGGAGCCCAAATTCATAGGGGAAAAAAGAAAAACATAGAGCATTCATTATTGTGAAATGGAATTAATTATGGAAATCATGGACTTGTACACATGGTGCTTTCCCTACCGTATCCTTCTTGCTTCACAGCTGTAGTGTCAATTTCAACATCTAAGAAGAAGTCAGGAATCAGAGGGTGACCTAAGAGGGAGGAAAAATGTATTAATAAATCCAAGTAAACCAGGTGTGCGCCGTGAGAATCCATTTCCTCTGAAACTAGAGCCAAGTAGTACTGTATCTCAGTTTAAATTTGAAGGGAAAATGTAGCATGAAGTAACATGTTTAAAATTTTCTTCATTTAAAATCTGACCTAGAAGGCTTCTAAGGTTGCAATGAAGAACATCGGAGAAGAAAAACATAAAAATCTATCTCATTAGCTGTTAAATAGTAAGATATACATCTGTAGTGCAGGTAGGTTTTCTTCTCATTAAAGAATTTCTTAATTTAATTTAATAGACATTTAATTATTAATCTCTCAGTGGATCCATATGGCCTTTCTACTAAGGCATGTTTTCAAAGCTGAGGCAAAGCAACATTTTTTATTAACTAATTGAAGAACCCTGGGAAACAAAACTGTATTAGTACTCTCCAGATATTCTTCCCTCTTTCTTGAACCTACTTCTCACCTTTAAAAGACGTCCTTTACCTGGTGCAATTGCATAAACATCAAAATCCTTAACTCCTTCTTCTCTCAGCAGAATTTCATCAATAATGAAGTTCCCAGTGAAAGTTTTTGGTTTTGTCAAAATGCAATATGCAGCATCTGCGAGGATGTCCGTTTTCCTGCACTGTTTTTCTATTCCAGCTCCTCCCAGCATATCCATAGCAGCTGTATGTATGGCTAGAAAGTTTGGAGGATAAGAAAGCAAAGCTTTAACACTGATGACATGGAATTCTCATTTCTTCCACAGGTAAACAAAGTTTATTTTCCTTTCAGGCAAAAGGAAACTCTAGAAGATGGAAGCTGTGAAATACTACCAACCAACAAATAATTCTTTACAAGCAACAGTAAAAATCCATGAAACTATCACAGGAATCAAAAATGCCAGAGCATTTTCTGACAGTCACATCCCTCTATGTATTTATCAGCCCACCAGTTTTCCACCAGTTTTTTAGGACATGAAAAATTAACAGGACAACAGTTTTCTTCAAAGTGAATGTATGACACATCAGTTATAAAGAGGAATCAGCTTTGGTGATTATCACACTGAAAGTCCTGATGCTTAATTTTAGTCTTTTGATAACTCCCATGAGCTGCTAAGTGCTTCTCCTAAGTTAGTGAGAAACCAAATAAGAAAACCCTCACATGACATGTTCAGTATTTCACAGAAAGGCTGTGTTAGATCTAAGAATAAAATCCACATCTCCTAGGCTTCTGATTCTTTTATTAAGCAATTCTGTTACCTCTGTGCCATTCTACTAGTCTTCTTTATGTTTCTCTCATGGGAGCTACTAAAATTGCGGCATGCTGCTGTCTAAGTCTGTGATTTGCTATTCCAGGCTGAGGTATCCATTCCATTGTTTTTTCATCCTATTCCATGGAAAAGCTGTCTGGTTGCAGCTTTTGACACTTGCCATCTTACTGTTTTTCCCTCATATGTTCTGCTTCATTAGTTTTTCCCATCTGCTGTTTAAAACTCAACACTCTGTCCCCAAGTTTCGAGGCAGATTCACAAATCCTTTCCTACGTATTAGGCCAGAACATCAGGGAAGCAGAAGGATAAACCTTGAAAGACGCATTTTTGTCTTCCTTTCAGTGCTTACATTCCACACAAAGTAACAGCAATTTTGGTACAGAAATGATCCCAACATTCCTTAAATAGCAAAAAAAAAAAAAAAATAGGCACTGGGCAGGACACATGTATCTGAGCTGGATCATTCATTCACCTTTAAAGTACATACTGGGAAAAAGGACCAAAGTCTCAAGCACTGGCCTGAGAGCTCCTGTCCAAGTGTACCCTAGGAGAGTGCAGAAGTGTGTAGATGTCCCTATTGACTTAATTACATTAGTTTTCTCTAATGAGAATTAGCTTCTACGTTTCATTTACTATTAAGCAACCTCAGCTTTTTTTTTTCAAATCAATTGAACTGCTACAAACACATGATGAAATAAAAAGTGACAAATAGATATACTGTACATACATGTAGGTCTACCTAGATCATCTTCTCATCTTTAAGGAAGTCAATAAATTTGCCTTTTTTTTGTCTTCTGAAGTGATATATACCCAGCAAGATTTATTTTTTTAATAGCTACGAACAGTGCAGAGAATATTTTTGTCAAATACTATGATGAAATTTATCAAGTTCTCTAAAATATATGTATTCTGAGGATTCATTAAGCTGGTCACTTTCCCTGTCCCACAGGTCTGTCACTTCTCTGTTACTGTAAACTATTATTATTCTGAGAACAGTCACCCTATCTGCATAGATTGAAGCAAAGAGGTTTCAAACTGTACTGCCTCATAGTCTGGCTGCACATTATTATATTCATTTCATATAAAGGGATGCAGGTTTGCCTCTAATGCACATCAACAGACTTCCAGTTCTGTCCCAGGACATCTGTACTATTCCTCTGCTCTCTTTGTGATGGGTTTGCCCCTCGCTCTTTTGACAGATGTCCTCTTTCACTTTTAGATAAATGGAGAACTCTGGCATTTTAGTACCAACATACCTTCATGTGTTTAAAGAATCAGATTAATGAACCGATCCTGGCATCCATACTAACACTGAGGGTAATCACACTTGTATGAGATGATAGTGGGCTCTTAAATTAGGAACTTTGCAACTGTATTTCAGATACCCTGGAAGTCTGTAACACTGCCTCTCTGGAGGTTCACAGTAAGAAGTTAACTTTATCACTTTTGGAAGATTGATCTCTCAAAAGCACATTTTTTTGTACTGGAGAATTCACACATTATTATCTTTTATACTTTATGTCACATCAGTTTTCATGGAGGCACCACTGAATGAGCAGGCATGATTTCTGCAAACAAAAAGCTCTGCTTGTATATCCTTGATTTTATAAAAAGCTTAATTACTTTTTTTTATTTCTTTGCAGCATCTCACATAGATTATTTTAAAAAAGCATTTTTTAGAATATATACTGTTTTCATCTGTAAATTGAATCTTCCTGCACTTCCAAGCCTCATATTCTGCAGGATCCTGTGGGGAACAAGTATCAGCTGCACTCTGTAACCAGTAGCAGCTCCCAGAGCGTTCTCTTTTACTTTAGCAGATACGGGTATGTTACCAAGGACACAGTGGAAATGTAATGCTCAAGAGAAAGATATAACTGTATTTGGTTTGGGTTTCCCACTTCCCCACATTAAGAATGTCAGATTTTATAGAAGCTTATTAACAGCACCCAAAAGATTCTTTAATACCAGACGACATCTGAGACACAGGTACTACTACTGATTCTTGGAGTGCTGCAGCAGAAGACAAAACTATAAAGAAATAATGTATTCAACTATGCAACGCAAGACTTAATGTAACCTACTTATAAAGTTAGCTGCCCCTCTGGAAAAGTTTCCGTTGTGGAAGGGGTGGAGAAATTCTCACAGGTTCATTTTTCCCTTGCCATTATTTTTCAGGTCAAATTATTCAGATGGGCGAAATAGCCATGGAGAAATAGCCATGTTGCAAAATAAATACCTGTTATAACCAGCTCGTCTCTGCAGAAAAGAATTCTTTAGCTTTTAACAGGACCCATAAAGCCACTGACTCATTTCCACAATAGCAGCAGATGGTTTTCCAGCACATCCAGAATAAGAAAGCTGTGGAAGATCCACACAATGCGTCTATACAGCATACAAAGTGTGCACTTACAAGACACAGGCAATCTTGTACTACCCTTTTTATGAAAAAATAAGTTGAATTGGTTGTCTGCAGTTTCATACCATGTCTCTCTACCTGAATGAGAAAATCTGAATTAATTCCTTTACAATCCTTTACAATATAACTTTCATAGAAAATATACATTGTTAAATCAGTCAATGACCAAAAACCACACAATGGTAGGTAGAAGGTCACCTCTGTTAATGAGAAACCAAGTTACTCCCACTTACTGGATTCTGAGAGGATATAAAACCCACTTAACAGTGCCATTTTAAAGGTAAGACAAAGGGGATGGGTGGGATCTAGGGAGCTAAAAACCAATAATCAGGTTTCAAGGTTTTATTCCAAATGACATGGATACTGGGAAATCTCCATTTGAGGTTTTGAGGAAAATTTTTTGAGGTTTTCCTGGGGCACTCAAGAAGCAAGTATGTGGAAACAAGTGTACATTTCTTTTAACTGCCTCAGAAACAAAAAAAAAAAAAACCCACACACTTGAAACCTGAAAGGTGAACTTCAACTCCACCACAAGGTAATCCATATTTTGAAGTTATGCATGTAGTTGCCTTCAGTACATCACAAATGAAGACCTTTTGTCTTAAAAATAGTAAAGGTTTTGTGATGATATAATTATCATGAACGTTATAATTATAATTTTAAAAGTCAATCTCTTACCAAAAAATTTCTGTGGGGAGAACTCACAGAGCAAGCAGAACTATGGGACATCCATTTACTGGAAGCATTTAAGATGCAAGCATCCAGACCAATGAAAAAGGACCAAGTCTGTCAGGCACACCAACCCAACTGTTCAACTGATGATCAGCTACTGTATTCAAGCAGAGAAATTTAGTTGATTTTGTCTGAAATAGTTAAGTTTTCCTCGCATTTCTCACCTTAGAGAAAGTAGATCAGAGAGTTCCAGTTCCCACTAAAGGTTGAAAGGGGCCTGCAATTCCTAACAGCACAACATTGAAAAGTGTCTGTGCACAAACACTTCTTAAGCAGGAGCACCATCCTCAGAAGAGGATCTTGGTTCAAATTTTTATCTCCTCTTCCTTCTTCCTTCCTTGCACTCGTTAAGGAAATAAACACTGTTGTAATGTTTTCTGACACAATGACTGGGCTTACATGACTAAGGGGCAGGATTACCCTCTGTCTGGTATTGATTTTAACACTCTGTATAATTTCTGCCCATAAATATATCTGGGGAAAGAGACTGGCCTCCTTGGCAAACAGCTGGCCAAACCTCAAACAGCAGTCCTTATCCTCACTGACCCACACAAAGCAAATTGAAGGTAATACAATATGGGAGCATTGAGCTATTTTTCTTCCAGAGAGCTCTTTAATTTCTTGTCATTTGCAATCAGATGGTTCTGTGAACAGCTCTTCACAGAACTGCACTGTGCCAAAACTTCTAGGAATAGGCCTTTTAAAAATTATTTCCGCATGTACAGAGATATCTATCTTGTCAGTAAGCTCCCGCAGTTTAACTAGCAAGGAATTCTAAAAAGTACTACATACACAGATGTTCAATACCCACTCATTAAAGCATACAATTATTTTTGTGATTCGGTCCAAACCAAAACACTGGCTGCATCAGAAAAAGCTCAGGCAAGCCAAACACCACACACACGCTTCAACTGTGTGGTTTTAAACTAAATGAGGATGAGTTTAGATCAAAGTGACAACAGTCTAATGAGAACTACAATGAAAACCAGAACCCATGCAGGATGAAGAAATAAAAGAACTGTTCATAACATATATAAAAGAACATAACATATATAAAAGAAGATAACATAAAAGAATTGCTTGAATCTATTCCAGAAGAAGTCTGAAGTATATTCAGTGTCAAATAAAATAAGGTTTAGCAGACAAAATACAGAAAGCCAGTATTTCAATAATACTAAAAAATAAAAAAAAATTACCTGTTTTAGGCCATAAAGCATTGACAGCAACTTCTCCTCTAAATTCTTCTGCCATTCCCAAGACACACATGGACATCCCGTATTTAGAAATGGTATAAGCTAAGACAAGAAGTGAAAAAATAGAAAAGTTTAGACTCTATGTAAAATCTAATTTTAATTATGAGAGGAATATAAAACAGGTAATTGGCTCACATGGAAAATTCAGGGCTTTCAGAAAAAACAGTACTTTCCAGAGTCAAAATCTCTCCCTTCTACCTGCCATCTCCATCAGCTACAAACTGTAGTCTGTCATCTTTCCACTGCAAACAAAATGAAAACTACACGTTCTGCCAAGAAGAAAGCTGAAGCCTAGCTACATGTATGGTGGATTTTGTCATGCTTTTTATGCAGGCTACACTGACAAGAGTAATCAATTTTTTTTAAGATGCCTAAGGCATAGTAGCTGTTAAGAACCAAACTAAAATCCTATAGACAAAAGAAGTGGGGAACAGGAGTTCTATATCCTTGTTACCTATCTACTTTTAGAATGGAAACTTGGGGAAAGAACTGGAACTTGATGGAGTTTAACATGACAAGTGTCCAAAATGGAAAGGTTTTGCTACAGTTTTAAAATGAGCAACACTAATTTCAAGATAACATGGAGTTCTTTTTCCATCTCAAAATAATTTCAAAATATTAAAAGATAACACTGAGCTTTATCCATACAAAAAAAAACAAACCCAGGAAGATGAATCAGTAAGAAAATAAATGTTGGGTTTCTGTCTCTATTAGGAGCAGAAAATATGTAATCCTAACAATTCCCATAGAAAATCACAGACTTACCCTGAAAACAAAAAGCATGGATGATGCCTTGAAACCTGTCCTACATTTTCCCACAAAACAATTTCTTGTAGGTCAGGTACAAAATGCTGTGAGGAACCATTAGGGCCGGTCTGTATGCAGTGCTAAAGATACAAGATCTGGCATTCTGCACTAGCAGTACTGCACACTTCACCAGGTACTTATTGTTTCTCACAAAATACCAACAAAGGCTCTGAAAGCTACTCACCACAATGATTTTTGAACCACATGGGATTCAGATTCATAGGTGGACTAAGGTTCAGGATATGGGGGTTCTTACTCTTCCTCAAGTGGGGAAGACATGCTTTAGACCTAAAAGAGATTCAGACAAATTAGTCACCTCTTATTTTGTAGAACACCTATAATTACAATAAA
The DNA here is from genome assembly GCA_014549065.1 of Cardinalis cardinalis. Lineage (NCBI taxonomy): Eukaryota > Metazoa > Chordata > Aves > Passeriformes > Cardinalidae > Cardinalis > Cardinalis cardinalis. The sequence goes on from JACDOX010000267.1 coordinate 264,818, forward strand.
AACAATACTAGTAGACCAGTATTTTCACAACAGCCCAAGACAAAGCCTCTTCTTGTATCAAGTATTTAACTGATGTAAAGAACAACAAAAAAAATATCTGTCACAGATGACTTATCTCAGGCCTAGTATTCATTCCTGCAAATTGGACCGCATTCTCCAATCAGTGCATCAGTTTTGACTAAAGCTAATTTTCCAGACACTCAGAAGCCATAATCTCCTTATAATAGTTCTGGTAGTGGCAAAAACACTCTAAAGCAACAATGAAAATTAACAATGTAGAGCATCATGTACTCATAAAAATATTCTCTTCTAATCCCATACTTATTTCTTCTTTAAAACTATGTTGAAGAAATAATACTGCATAGCAGAATGCTATTATAAATATTCCAAAGAAAACTGAAACCCTATTCTCTTCTAAGAGAATTCTACTTTGAATTTACACATCTCTGTAAATTGGAACTTCTGCTTTACAGAAACTGTCTTTTGACTTCACTTCTAACACTGGGGCACATGTTTGTATTTTTCTCTGCTTGAGAATTTTTAATCAAGCTTCACAGGGTGAAAACATTAGTGACCAACAGTTCAAATATTCCAACAGGACCCACACATACTCTCAGCCACAAAGGGAACAACCTCAACACCTTCAATAGCAAAATCACCATAGCAGTAGTAAAGTAAATGATTTACCACCTCCTTAACTGTCCAGGGGTCTCAACTCTTTTCAGTGGCAGGTTCACTAATAGATGCCTCAATTTCTTAATGCATAGGAACCAAGAAACTTAGCTGCTATTATTGAAATGTGGTGGGATAAATCCCATGACTCAACTGCAGCCATTGATGGCTACAGCCTGATCAGAAGGGACAAGGGAGAAAGGAGGGATGGAGGGGTTGCCCTCTACTTCAACAAGTGCATTGAGCATGATGAGCCATCTCTGAAGAACAACCTGTGAACTGAAGAACAACAATAACAATGAGCAGGTAAAAGCCTGTGGGTAAGAAACAGAGACTGAGGCAACAAAGGCAATCTTGTGGTTGGTGTCACTAGAGGTCCCTGATCAAGAGTAGCCTATTGCTGAAACCTTCTTGCTCCAGCTACAGGAAGGATCACACTTACGGGCTCTTGACCTACTGGGAGACTTCAGACACCGCAGTGTCTGAATTAAAAGTAGCAAAGCAAACTGTAGGCAATCCAAGAGATTCCTGGAATGCACGGAGCAGAACTCCTTAACCCAGGTAATAACCCTACCAGAAGGGACGCCATTCTCGACCTGATGGTCACAAACCTAAGTGAGCTAATCAGGGACATCACGATGGGCTGCAGTGATCATGCACTGGTGGAGTTCACAGTTTGGAGGGAAACGGGTCAGGAAAAGAGCAAAGTCAGGGCCCGGAGCTTCAGAAGAGCAAAATTCTAGCTCTTCAATGAGTTAGTCAGTAGGAACCCTTGTAACATTGCCTTCAGAAACAAGGGAGCAGAACAGAACTAGCAGATCTTTAAGGACACCTTCCATAGAGCACAAGAGCTAGTGATCCAATGGCAAAGAAATTGGCAAGGAAGGCAAGAGACTGGAATGGAAGAGTAAAAGAACTGCTGGTCAAATCAAATGACAAGAAACAAATGCATAGCCAGTGGAGACAGGGAAAAAGTATCCTGTGAAGAATATACAGACTTTTTGTACACATTTGGGGCGAGGAAAGCTAAAGTGAACCTGGAGCTGAACTTTACAAGGGATGCAAAGAATAACAAAAAGGGCTTCTACAGATCTGTCAGTCAGAAAAGAAAAGCAAAGAAAGTGCATAGACATACACCCTGGCATAGCAAGGCTGGAACACTGGTAGCAACTGATGACAAGAAGGCTGACAGGCTCAACAACTTTTTTGCCTCTGTCTTCAATGGCAACTTCTTTTCCCACACTTGTTAAGTAGATGGACAGCAGGATGGGGACTGGGGGAGCAAAATGTTTCCCACGTTAAGCGAAGATGAGGATTCTGACCATGAGGAGCCTGAACATACACAAGTCCATGGGGCCTGATGACATGCACCTCACAGTCCTGAGAGAATAGCTGAGAGAATAGGTTGCCAAGCCACTCCCCATATTTGAAAAATTGTGGAATCAGCTGATGACCCAAGTGTCTGGAAAAAGGGAAACACACCAATGTTTAAAAAGGGTGGACAGGAGAACCCTGGCAACTACCAACCTGTCAGCCTCACCTCTGTGCCTGGGAAAATCTTGGAACAGATACTCCTAGAATCAGGAAGTAATCCTAGGACAGGAAGGTGATTTGGGACAGTCAGAGGGTCTTCACCAGGGGCAAGTCCTCCCTGATCAACCAAAAGGCTTTCTACGACAGAAGGACTACACCAGAGGTCAAGGGTAGCACTACAGGTGTCATTTAGTCTCTATTGCTTTAAAGAAGATTCCTCATAACATCCTTCTATATAACTTGAGGAGAGAAGATTTGATGGGCAGACTGTTCCGTGGTTAAGAAATTGGTTGGACAGTGGCGTCCAGAGGGTAGTGGTCAATGGCTCAGAGTTCTGATGGACATCAGTGACAAGAGGTGTCTCTCACAGGTGGATATTGGGACCTGTGTTAGTCCATGTCTCCATCAATGACACAGATGAAGGGATCAAGTGCACCATCAGCAAATTTGCAGATGATCCCAAACTGAATGGCACTGCAGACACCACTGAAGGTCAGGATGCTATCCAGAGGAACCTGGAAAAGTCTGAGACGTGAGCACATGGGAATCTCAGGAGGTTTAACAAGACCAAGAACAAGGTGCTGCACCTGGTTCACGACACTTCCAGTATCAGCACAGGCTGGGGGGATGAATGGATGGAGAGCAGCTCTGTGAGAAGGACTGGGGAGTGCTGGTGGATGAGAGGCTGGACATGACCCAGCCATGAGCACTCCCAGCCCAGAGAGCCAAACGTGCCCTGGGCTGCAGCCAAAGCAGCGTGAGCAGCAGGGGAGGGAGGGGATTCTGCCCCTCTGCTCTGCTCTGGTGAGAGCCCACCTGGAACTCTGCATCCAGCTCTGCGGTTAGAGCACAGGGAGGTCATTGGGCTTTTAAGGTAACTCCAGAGGAGGTCACCAAATTGATCAGAGGGATAGAACAGCTCTCCTGCAAGGACAGGCTCAGAATGATTCTGCCTGGAGAAGAGCAAGCTCTAGAGTCACCTTACTGCAGCCTTCCAGTACCTAAAGCGGATACAAGAAGGTGGGAGAGGGACTTTCCACAAGGGCATGGGGTGAGAGAACAAGGGGGGATGGCTTTAAAATAAAAGAGGGTGGGTTGAGATTAGATATTAGGAAGAAATTCTTTACTCTGAGAGTGGTTAGGCATCGGAACAGGTTGCCTAAGAAACTGTAGATTCCCCACCCATTGAAGTGTTCATGGCCAGGCTGGATGGGCTCAGAGCAACCTGGTCTATGGGAGATATCTCAACTTATGGTGGCGGCTTGGAAGCAGACAGTTTTAAGGTCTCTTCCAGCCCTTGGAAGTAGACAATGTTTTAAGCTTTCTTTCAGCCCAATCCATTCCACGATTTAACAATTCCATGATCCTATGTGAACAGGTATCATCTGTAGGCTAGGGAATTTTACCTAGTACTGCCTCTACACAGGCAAAAAAATCACACCTTTTTTTTTAAGCTATTGAAATTTTCCTGAACATTAAACTGAAAGTAGGTCTCTACAAATTACAATCAGATTTAACATACAAAGCAAGGAGAAAAAACGGCAAAAATGCTTCACTATGTTTTCTCAATTGAGAATTACAAAAACAATGACAAAGACCATTCCCCTGAGAGGCAGTGATTTTTCTTATGCTTTTCCTCTTCCAGCATACAGAACCTGATTTTTAATCTTTTCAAGGTAGAACAGGACCAAAAATACACTTTAAGAATTCCTGATTAATTTGCAATAGCTAGATGTAACATCAAGAAAATCACTGCTGCTACTAGGTGGGGAGGAGAAGATGGAACTTGCTACAGCAATACAGTTGAATCCATTCAGCAATTTATGAAGAACTGGCAACCAGACTGATCTGCAGAAAGGAGAATGACAATCAATCTGTTCTAGATGGGAGGATTGGACTAGATGATCTTTAAAGGTGCCTTCTAACCCAAACTATTCTACAATTCTGTGGTGATACTTTGATACAAAACTTTCTGATCACACCCAGCAACATCTGAATTTAGAGAATCTCCATCATCTTACGGGTTTTTTTATAAACCCTGTGAAAATCCAAGTCTTCATTTTAAGACAGTGCTTTAAATGACATCCTGAAAATGTAACAATGATTCAACCTGCTAAATCCACCTCCTAATGTATGCAAAACAATGAACCCGGGAATAGTGAAACCAAATCTTAGTCTGTTCATTTAAATAAATAATAGAATTGATAAGCTGAAAGTAGGTGGAGAACATTTTGGATCATGAAGTTGCAAGTTCAACATTTCTCTTTTAAGTACGGTGAGTTATACAACATTTCTCAAGATGAGAAAGAAGCTTATGAGAAGAAAACTGACAAGTAAGATATTGACTTGATGTACACAAAAATGTAGTCATTTTGCTTGAAATGAAAGAGCATCAGCATTTAACAAAGCCAAGCTGGAGCTTCATTTGAAACAAATGACTTTTTTCTTCCTACATACATGGAGGGGCTTGTGAACATTTAATCCCTTCAGTAATAAGGTTTCTGTTTACTCCAACTAGCAAATAATTCTTGGAAATATTAATTCCAATCAGTTGACCAATAACTGAGCAATTTCCTGTCAGCACATGCAGAATATCTGCACTCAAATTCTAGGGCAGCAAGACAGCTACAGAATTTCTCAGAAAAACTGAAATAACATCATACATTCTGTTACAATTGCTTTGCTTACTTCTCTCAGCACTTACGTAAGATAGGTTCCTCGTACATTGACATCCATCATGAGATTGACCTTCTTTGTTGTTGTTTCCAGAGTGCCCGTCAAAGAGATGGCGCTTGCATTATTCACCAAAATATCAATCCCTGGTTTTAAAGTAAGCCATTTCACATTAGCATTTAAAGAAAAAAAATATGAGTAAGGCAGGCAGGTTTTTTTTCTCTTTGTTTGAACAATCTGCCTGTTAATGCCTGCCTTCCCCCATGCCTTAACTTACCTCCAAAAGTCTTCACAGCTTTCTCCACAGCATTAATGATTTGCTGTTCTTCTCTCACATTGACAATGCATGGCAAAGCCTTTCCTCCAGCTGCTTCAACTGCACAATTAAAAAATTAAACATTTAAAAATTTGCTCTCAGATGGGACAACTAACATGAACCTTCTGAGAACCTCTCAAGCAATGACACGCTTCAAGATGGCACTGAAAATCACACTCTCAAATTGTGACCTTCTAACACATCATATGAGGAACAGGGAAGCAAAACGGTATCTTAACACTGCAAATGTTTATTTCATACATCTCAAGTAGCATAGCATTTTTACATTTATACACATACATACATCTTCATTACAGTAGCATTACAGCATTCCTGGGAAGAGAAGCACTAAGCAGATTTTAGCAAAGGTGAACTCAAACTAAGAGTCTATGCATTCTTCCACTCAGGTACAGTAATTAAGCAAGGGTATACACTCAGCCAAGCACCTTCATTTGTTACAACTTACTTTCTTCTGCAGCAGTGTAGATAGTCCCTGGAAGAGTAGGATGGGGCTCAGCTGTCTTGGCAGCTATCACAATGTTGGCACCATCCTTGGCAGCTTTCAAAGCAATGGCCTTGCCGATGCCCCGGCTCGCACCTGTGATGAAGAGAGTGCATCCTGCCAGTTTCCTAAAGGTGAAGGGGAAAGTGGACAGTAAAGAAGAGAAGAATAAAGCAAAAGCTGTTAATCATTTGACTTTTACCAGAGTCTAAGGGCAAATGTAATTAGCAGTCTCCCAGCCAAAAAAACGCCTTAATCCTTTTACAAAGAAAACATCCCGAAGCCGCTGATGTAAAACCACATCCCATGTTTGCTAACACTACAAAGGAAGTTACCCAGTTACATTTCTCCCTTTTTGTAAAAAGATCCAACACACTGTTTTACAACAGAGCTGCTATGTTCTGCAGCGATGGAAAAGGAGTAATTTGTAAAAACAAAGTGCCAGTTTCCAACAAGCCAACACACCTATAGAGATCTCTGGATTCTATTAATCACAGTGCTCTAAATACAAAAAACTGATGTCTCAATGGGGTATAAAGTACCAAGTCTGGAACCACAGCACCATATGCAAATGCCAAAAGCTTTATTTTCAGAAATGGCAGTTTTTCTCTTAAATCTTCTACACTCAACAGCTTCCCAGTAACTGTGTGTAGTCCAGTTGGTCCTCCCATAAACAGGTCCAATCAACTGAGAGAAACTATCAAGTTTTAAAGCTTAAGAAGGATGTCTGGCTAACACAGTATGCCTGAATTTTTGGAAAGAGAAATATCAACTCCACAAACATATTCAATGATAAAGTCTTTTAGACAAAAAGTTTGCATATGAAGGAATGTGTGTTTCAATGCTTTACATAAGGGTTATGTTTCTTTATACAACACTGTAGCAAAACCCAGGAGGTTCAGGACTTTAACTTCAGTTGAAGAATCCATATAAACTATGTGCAACAGTGACTTCACTTTTTGCTCGCATCACAAAAGTCACATCACAAATATTACAAAAGCTTACACTGTAAGCTTCCATTAATTTTCCTTTCAGACTGGGCCAAACTTAGTATTGTTTCTCCTCGTCTGGTTTCAGATGTGTTTTTTCCCCTCTAGTCTGAGCACATCTATCACTTAAATGGTCTCTAGGAGGATGTTTGCTTTCAAAAGGCAGAAAATTGGAATGGGACAGAAAGGGGGAGATGCCTCTTCCCCTGAAGAGGCAAGGCTAGGTATCTATAAGATCTCAGAAAGTCAACCATGTCCAGAAGATGCCATTTCAAACAGCTTTTATCTGCTGTTTGAAATCTTAAAGAGTCTTAGAATCTTAGAAAGGCACAGGAAGAATAATATCTAAACAGAAGAGTGAACCACAAAAAAAACTACTGATGTGAATTCAGTCACACACACAGTGAGGAAAGTTAACCTTTGGAATACATAGTCAAAGTGTAAAAGTCAGTGAAGTAAGGCCAGAATCTAGTTTCTACCTCCCTCAACCAACCAATATGAGATCATAATTCACCTTAGTCAGAGAAGAGGTAAATGGGGTCCAGCAGGAGGCAGCTCTGGAGGAGAAAAGAGCAGAGAAAAGCTGATAGGGCTTTAAGGCCTGCCTGGGGCTGGAGTGATCTACTCAGGAAGACAAGAAGGTGTATCAGAGACTAGCAGGGCTATGCAGGGAACTTGTGACTTAGCTCCCAAGAAAAGTGTCATACAGGGAGTGGGTGCGAAGACAGGCCACAATGAAGCAATCAGAAACACTGTCAGGGCACATTGGGGTGGTGTCAGGAAAATCAAAGTTCATCTGCAACAGATGCTTGTGAAGGGCATCAAAAGCTCAGAGACTTCCACTACACTGGTAGGGAAAGAAGGCCCTTTGCTTAAGGAAGTGGGTGAAAGCAAGTCTTTCAACACTGTCATAGTATTTTTGCTTCATATTTAAGACATGATGCTATGATCTGAATGCATGTGCAACTTGACAGCAACTTGACAACTAGTAAAAACTAGTTGGTTGATCAGGGTCAGAGGGTGGTGGTTAGTTAGTCATATTCGCAAGACTAAGGATTTATTTCTTAATTCACTTAGCAGCCCAGTAGTTTAAAGTTCATAAAGTATATCTGCCTGGCTAACATATCTTATGACCTGTATTGTGAAGGTCACATCCGCATCACTTCCACTAAGAGTTGAATTCTGCTAATAAGGCGGAAAACATCAAACTCACATCTGCGCCCTACAATCCTGAAAAACAAAATTGGTTCCTTTCCCACCACAGATGACTGCCAATACAGAACATCAGGTCACATCAGGGACACTTGTAATGACTTATACAGATGCTAGGAATTTAATAATCCTCTTTATAACACACAGGAACTAATAATAACTTATCTTCCCAGCTGTTATCTGAAAAGCCAAAAGGCATAAAACACCTCTAAATTAAGATCCTATACAGGAAAAAAATTTGGCTGCCAGGTAAGACAGTAGTAGAAGACTATAACACTAAACAACAATAACAAAGATAATAACAAATATAGCAACAACAACAATATTAGTAGTAATAAGTAATTATACTTCAATAAAAATGTTCCATATGAAATTGATACACTCCCTAATTTACATTAAACTCCTCCAATAACTCCTTCCCTTGCAAAAGGCACAGTTCAAGTCCCCTGTACGACCCGAACTGCTTGTCCTAGGGCTCCGGTGCTGCCCGGGCCCCTCGGACACGCGTTTCCTCCGCCACAGCTCCTCGCCCTCGGCCGGCTGCGAGTCCCGCTCGCCCCGCACGGCGACAACGCTCAGGGGCGTCCCGCGAACCTCCGACGGCCCCTGCCGCAGCCTGCCCGCCCCGAGAGCCCCTGGCGGGCGGTGCAGCCCCGTTCCGCCACGGCGGGGACACCTTACCCGGTGTTGGGCAGCATGGCGGCGCGGACGGCCGGGCCGGTCCCGGGGCAGGGCCGGGGCCGCTCCGCTGCGCAGCCGCCGCGGCCGCTCGGGGCGGGGCAGGGACAGGGGTAGGGACAGGGACAGGGGCCGGAGCCGGGGCCGGGGCCGGGGCCGGGGCCGGGGCCACTCTCCCGCCGGCTCCCGCCGCTCTCCCCGGGGGCTGTGGGCGCGGCGGGGGTGGCAGGCTCGGGCTGCGAGCTAATCTGAGACTGGACAAAGGCCTACGCGGGATGAAGGGTGGATATGGAAGGCTTTCCGTGTCCTTTCGTTCTCCCGTCGTGTGTGTGAAATTTTGCTTTGGTCTCCTGCCGATCGCACTCAAATTACTGGAGCTTTGCCTCCATCTCATCTTCTGGAGTGCTGTGTCCAGTTCGGGGCTCCTCAGGACAAGAGAGACAGGGAACTACTGGAGTCAGTGAGGTGGGGGAGCACAAAGGCGATTTGGGGCCTGGAGCCCTTCTCTTCCGAGGGCAGACTGCGGGAGCTGGGCCTGTTCAGTCCAGAGATCAATGAGAGGGGATCTCCTTAATGCATATGCGTATCTCTAAGGTGGATGCCAAGACCGTGGTGCCAGACTCTTTTCATTGGTGCCCAGAGACAGAATAAGGAGCAGTGGCCATAAACTAAACCACAAGAATTCCACTGAAACATGACAACGAACTTCTTTGTGTTGAGGGTGGCACAGCACTGGAACAGACTACCCGTGGGGGCTGTGTCATCTGCTCTAGGTCACCGTGCCTCGACAGGGTGGTTGGAATAGATAATCTCCAAAGGTCCCTTGCAACTCTAATGATTTTGTGACTCCCTATTTATTGGATAGCCTGCAGTAGGATCCTGTGTATTTTTTCACCCAGCCACACCTATCCTGTCCTTCATCCTTTCCACTAGTACCTCTCTTATTTTACAATAACTTCAAGGTCAGCCCGCTCCTCTGTGCCCTGCATGTATAACTTCCTCATCCTCCCTCTGTTGCCCAATGAAGACTCTGATTTCCTCCTGTGCTTGCCATGCTGACCACCTGTTACTGTAGTTAGCAAATCTTTCACCAGGTTCTACCTTTGGCTTGTCTTTGCCCCACTGCTCTCACCGAGATTCTATGCAGCACCCTGAGAGGGCTTCAGGTTTCACCGAGAGCCGATGGCAGAAGGGGAAATCACCTGTAGGTCTGAACCTGCTGGAAGAATTGAGACAGATGGTTTTACTGACTTCAACAGAAATCAAAGTGAGCCCTGAGCAGATGAACTAGCCTGTGTATTAATATAATGGTGGTTGTTGGTTCCCTTCACTGCAGTTCACAGTGTTGCAGGGCTGCAGATTACTGCATGACTGAGGTGGGAGCAGGCTAAAGCGGCCAAGGGCTGTCAGAACATTTTGCAACTTCCATGACGTCTTTCATACCACCTGCTTTGCCAGGGTTGACATCCTGCACAGACGGAAGTGAGAGTGCTTTGCTAAGATCTTCAGGCATGCTTTTCCTTCATTCTCCCTGCAGCCGCTCGGCCCAAATGACCAACGCTCGGCTTGACTGCCATAGCTGCATACGCAGGCTATAAGCCCCATGCCTGCAGTGTTCTCCATGGAAGTGAGCCGTAGTGACTGCGTGTAGAGAGCTGCCTTTCACCTATGTTCACAGGTACCTGCAGGAGAAACACCTAGGCATCATGGTTCAGCCGTCTTCCCCTTGAGTGTTTGTTTTGTTTGCTGGTTTGGTTTTTTTTATCTCTCTCCAGAATGTAATAGGGGAACTGAAGTGATGGGGCTCTTTGCTGTATTGGGAGGGTCAGTTTACCTCCTGGAAGGCTTTTTTAAGCATGGGGGCAGAAGGCATTTGAACAGGCACTGCCGAAGGTGGAAGGCTCGAGCGCTGAGCTTCAGCTCACCCCTCCTCACTCCGGATGCTGAGCAGGGGGAGCACGGGTTTACCGTGGGTTGAGCGCCCTTGCATCTGTTCTTGCAGTCCTGTGCTCTGCTCTCTACGCTGCAGAAATCCCAGGGTCCTGGGGGTCAGGGAGAGGACACCCGTCTGCTCTCCCAAATGCCTGCGCCTCCGAGGGTGTAGCATTCACCCGCAGCTGGCTCCTGACCACGCAGCTACTCGCAGGAGAACGTGGAGCGCCCTTCTCTTTCAGAACGACTCCTTTAATGTCGGTATTTGGCCCATCAGCCTTTGCCTTGCGCAAGGCCGCCGTGCCCCGTTGCCGCCTCGGCTGTCGCCGCTGTCCCTGCGCTCACAGCTCTGCCTCTGCCTCCCTCCGCCGGCTGCGCCTCCCTGCCCGCCCCCGGCCGGGCTGACCCGGCTGCAGCCCGGGAGGGCAGGGGGAATGCGGCCGTGCGGAAGGAGGTGGCGAGCAGGGTGCTAGTGAGCACTGTCAGCTGGGCCCTGAGTGTCCTGGCGACAGTGAGATGATCTTTCAGGCTCGCAATCGGCTCTGAAAACACCGTCATGTGTGCAGAAATATTTTGGGTTTTTTTAGAAAAGCTTTGCTTTTGCTCTTTCAGGATTGGTTTATGTCAGTTGAAGGGCAACTAAGAATGCTGAACTGCTTTTATAGGAGTGTCAAAATAGGGATAAGGCCAGAGCAGAGGAGGCAAACTTGGAAGTGTTCCTTTCTGGTGGAAATACTCCTTGAGCAGTCACACTAGGACCATTCTGCCAGGGACAGATTGTGTTAGTTCCTTGGGCTCCCAGTGTTGGTTATTCTGTAGGAACTCACAGAAGAGACCTAAGTATTTTTGATACTGAGGATACCTAAGAGGCTTTCAACAGCATTTTAAGGGGCAGTTCCACTTGATTGGCTTTGTAAATTGCAAAAACTTTCCTTTATTGGAAAAGCTTTCCTTTAGTGTTAAATGTGCATGTTCACTGGGGTAAAGTAAAATGCTGATCAAGTTGATGTGTTTAAACAAAATTCTCTGTAGAATTCTCTAGATCTTTGGGCTCTGAGTCTTGAAACAGAATTCCCTGTCCCTTCCTTTGATCTCTGATCCAGATGGAAGTTGATGGTATCATTCTCTCCTTTAACCCCTCTTTTAAACGTAAAATGATGCTATCAGGTGGGTTAAGCAGATGTTGCTCGATGTTTATGGAAAGCTTTTGTATTTTATGGCTTGCCTGGCAATTGTCTGAAAAGATGACATCTTCTTGGACACTCAAGCTGAAGTTCTGCACGTCCCGAACTGAACTTTGCTTGAGACTGAGTAGGGGACATCTCCCCAAACGACCAGCAGGGACCACTAGAGACCCCCGAAGAGGCCTATGCAGGTGCAGTGACACTGCATAAGGTTGCAAAAGTTAAGCAATTATGCAGTAGGCAGGAGTTACTGTGTATTAGATAGGCAGGTTTATGTAGATTTCAGTGTGTGAATTCTCCCACGTTTATTCAAGGGGCAATGATTGAAGAGTACGTGGGAAGTACTCAGGGTGTCTTTCAGTTTGAGCTCTCTGGTAAGCCCATCGCTTGTGCAGCCTTGCCTGGCAAAAGGGCCTGGTGTTTTCAGACAGAAACACTTTGGAAGCTGGTCCCGAAGCAGGCCGGCTCCTGTTCAGTTCCTGCGGCGCTCGTGCCGCGGGCCTGCTCGAGCAGCCCCGGGAGCTGCTGCGGCCGCGCTCAGGGCGCTCTCGGGGCCACGGCAGAAGCGCCAGCTGCCAGCGGCTCTGGGAGCAAAGCGCGGCCTCTGGGCTCCCCTGCCCGCGGCCCCAGGCCGCGGTGCTTGGGGCGTCACTGGGGACAAGAGGTGACTCCTTGCAGAGCCCCGCCAGCGTGTGGGCTGCCACGGAGCTGCTGCAAACACACCCGGCCGCGGGCGTCTGGCGGGACAGCAGAGAGGGAGGGCACAGCAGTGCTTGCTGCCTTCTCACCGCGCTTCACTCTCTGTCCAGGCGATGGTGGAGGCACTTGGTATATTGACCTGAAGACCAAGGGTGGGAGCGCTGGCTTCGGAAAGCCTCCCGTGACAGCTGATGTGGTTATGAGCATGTCGAGTGCTGACTTTGTGAAGATGTTCACAGGTGAGGGACAAAGGCCTTTGTCAAGGGATGCAGGTACCCGGAGAGCCAGAAAAGCTGTCCCAGAAAAGCCTCTGCTGACAGGGGAGTAGAGCGGCTTCTCGCTCTGTGATCTGGGATTGGAGGAGCTTTCAGCTTTTTGTGGCTCTGGGGAGAGTGCAGGCAAGAGCTGCTTGGATTTTTCTGCACTCCTGCATCCTGTGAGCAGGAAGAGTGCAAAAGGTTACGCTGCTTTTATTAACCAGGTACCAACATTTTAGCAGCCAGTGTATCTTCAGAAAGAATCCAGTCAATGCATTGGGCTTGTGCTCTGCACATGTCTGAGCAGCATCTCCTAAATGTGCCCCGCTCATAGCAGGAGGGCTTGGTAGGAAAATAACCTGATTTGTTTCATCTCCCCTGAGAGATTGGAGCCATATGGTCTTTTCTTAGTTAAATCAGTCATAATCTAATAATTTCATTAAGTAACAGGATATAGCATCTGATGTAATTTTCTCTTCTTACAGAGTGTTTTCTTGTTCCAGAAAATGTATTTACTGATTAAGTAGTGTAGGACAGAAGACAATGTCAGAACTTTCATAATATTAAAAATGCTGCACTTCTTTGTAAGCGTGATTTCCGCAATTATCACTATTCAAAACAGCTTAAAACGTTTTTTAACACACTTCAAAATGGAGTCCGAAGGGAATAGATTAATAATGAAAAAAAAGTTATCTATTAAGTTAATAATTGTAATCAAGTCCTCAGAAAGGTTTTTACAGATGGATTGGAAAAGTAAATTCTATTTCAATTAATCAGCCTCCTCCTTTACAGCAAAGTGCTTCAATATTGTGAAATATAGATAGATACAGATATATAGAAATTCTTTGTTAGATTGAGATATTGGAAGTGTGTGGGATTTAATCACAGATTCTGATTTAGCATTTTTACCATGTGGATAAAACTAGGAAGTATATTCCAAAACAGAATTTCTAAAGCACTCAAAAACCTTACTCTAGGGATATTACTGTTTCCTGTGTATGGCCTATTACCAGATCATTTTAATTTTCTGATGGTTCTGTTTTTTCATTTTAGATAAGCTAAAGCTATTAATGGGTTTCATGCCAGGAAATTCTACTATTAAAGGTGATATGATACTAACACTGAGTCTGGAAAAGATGCTGCTATAGTTAAATATTGAACACTAGCAGAATACTTATGTAACTACAATGCTATTTTAAAACACTAGTCCTCATTTTTTGCTGATGCAGTATAAGATCAATAGATTTTGTAATTGGTAAAGAAGTTACAACTCAAGTTGATTATAATACCCAACAGCAAACATGGCTTTTTAAAATAACTTCCTGTAAAGCTTCAAAAAACAATTATGTCCCAAAATTCTGGTGTTTCAAAAACAGATTTTTTAATTTTCACTTTTTTTTTTTCTGACTGCCAACTGTCCTGTGTCACTGTGAGATGCAAACCTAAGAGACCTTTATTTCTTATCATGTTTTCTCATCTTTAAATTACTTGGTGTCTAAGGGGATATGAATTCTTATCCAGTGATTAGGGGATGCACAGCATGTTTCCTGTAAGAGCTGAAGTCAGCACTAACTTTTCCTCTCACTGGGGTCAAACAGCATTTTTCTGCCCTGTAGTGGTTTCACAAAGCTTGTATGAATTGACCATCCCTATCGGATGTTATTTTGAAAGGCTAATGATCTTGAGATATTGAAAAAGTCCACTGTGCACTGGTAGGGCAAGACCTACAATGGATGCTATAGTAGAGGAATTATTGCAGATATTTGTCTTCTGCAAAGGATTTTTGCATGAGGTCAAAAGTGTTTCTTTTTACTCTATTGCTCATTTCACAGATTTTGAGGCCCATAAAAATGGAGTGACTAAAAAACCTGTGACTGTTTTGCTACTGTGAGTAACTGGAGAAAAAGTTGCAGGGTTTTTGGGTGATGCTAAATGAAGAGAACGGCTCCAGGACGTGCATAAGAGAGACATGATCTGCAGGCTGCTGACACTAATGATCAGGACTGATGGCTCGTTGTACTGCGAAGGTAATGTGACCCTGGTGCGTTCAAGGGCTCTGTTTAGACGTCTTCCACCGGCTCAGCAGTTCCAGGTCTCTGCCGGGGTTGGGAGCAGGCGGTGCCAGCAGAGGGAGCAGGCTGCACGCCGCAGCGGGGCTGCCTTGCTGCCCGGCCTGCTGCAGACTTGGTTAGGAGCTAGACTCGCCAAGGTACGCCACGATCTTTTTCTGCTTAAAGTACGAGTCACGTGTGGAATAGGCTGAGATAAGCAGGTTTGCAGCAACTTAAAAATCTGTGTCTGTGCCTTGCAGCCTCTTACCTCCCTTCCCTCATTCCTGGTATAATGTCCCTGCTCCAGAGCAGGAATGAAGTGTAAGGGGTGTACTTCTAGATGACAGAGCACCTGGACTTGTCATATTTATTTGAACCACTGAAATAATCAGTGAGAATAATATTTTGGGGAGAGACTTGGTTTGGAAGAATGTTTGCCTGAATGTTTAAAATCAAATGAATGACAAAAATCAAACCCAGTGAATCTTCATACAATGTCCATATAATGTCCATGTAATTCATATAGTCTATATAATGGTGTCTTGCTTAATTAGTTCTTTGCATCATTCTGTCCTAGGATAAGATGGTGCTTTCTATAGCAAAGTTAAGCTCTAATTAGCTAAATATAACTAGCTCAAGCAATAATACATAGAGACAGCATCTTCTACCGGGGTGGCCTGTAGCTCTGCTTCCCACCATTTCTACTAGGGGCTGAGAATAAGACTTTGCCAACTGTCTGGGGACAGCATCATCACACCTCTTGAGACAGGTTTACCTGCGCAGAATTTTATCAGTGTGGTCCAGACTTCAACTTGAAGTTACTGTAGGGGAAAAAGAACGGAAAGAAAAGGAAGTGCCTGACAACTATCCAGCCAAGTAATGAAGCAATGTGGCCCCCAGAAGAGTGTCCTTTCCAGAGTCAGCAAGCAGTGAAGATGAGGAAAGTGACTATAATTATTGTTGTCAGGCTTTCTCCTCTGTCAGCTCTGCTCTTGGCATTAGGAACCAGCCAAGCTACCTCTTGGTTGTTCCTGTATATGATGCTGTCAGTGCTGACAGGATCACATTTAATCAGTCACAGGTGGTGTGTGTCAGTCACTTCATTTGTGCATATTTATGGTAGGTAATGCTTACGGGTTATTTACATGATTATTATCTACTTTTCTATTTGCTAACTCTTGCTTTTCCCCTTAATACAAACTAAAGTTACAAAACAGATAGGAAACCCAAGGGGAAGAAAGATTAGATTCTCAGACTCTGAGCAATTGCTTTCTATGAGAATCTACTGAGATTTGAAAGTGGTAGGCCAAGGCAACAGCACAGGAAGAAGAAGGGAGAAAGACTGATACAGCAGCTTGGGTCAAAGGCTGCAGGGCTGCAAGTGATAGCTGGGCCCTGAAGGGGCATAGAGAGCACTTGGCATTGCAAAGATGACATCACTTCTGCATGTCTGTGTGCAGCAGTTGAGATGTCTGCCATTTGCTACTCAGTGCTAAAAGACAGCTTTTGCAATGAAATTGTGACCACAAGGTTGGACTGGGAAGCCGCCTGCACATTAGAAACTAACAACCAAGGAGGCAGAAAAGTGTGCACACTCTCTTGGCATGGCATGGTTAAACTCAAGCTTTATGGTTACCTCACTAGAAAGTGAAGCAAGGAAGGAAAAATGGGTTCTATCAAATTTCTTAAATGTGAGCAGTAATTTTGAGCTTGTTTACCTGTTCTCACTTTCTCCCACTCATAGGAGTTGCATGGCATGAGCAACAACTCTGAAAGCAGACCTCTTCATCAGTGGTTAAAGTTTTAGCAGGGTGGGGGATAAGTACAATACCATTATCTTCAGTCATGATCTTTGTCACAACTTTGATTGTGAGTTTGTGTGAGATGTAGTATTGGATGAACAAATAACAGAAAATCAATGTGATGGATCTTTTTCACCAAGAAACATATTTCATACTATTTGTAATATTTTCTCCAGAAGGATGTTGTCAGCTATTTCTTTATTCATACCTTACTATTTCTACTAAACAACTGAATATGATAGAGGGGAATTTTGACATCCAGACTTTACTGTAAAAGCAGTGTCTAGGTCACATCTATTCACTGAAACAGGTCTCTCAAACTTTGAAATTTACCAGGCCAAAAAGGGAGGGAAGAAAATAATACCATGGTTGCCTCAACCCAGAAACCTTGGGAGGAAACACTGGCTCCGTTGGTTTTTTGGTTTTGTTTTATTTTTCCAGAGAAATAAATGCTCCTGTGACGGCCAGATATCCTAAGTAAATAATGCCCTATATTCATATTTACAAACTTCTCTGCTGTTATTTTCTTCTCTTTGAAGAAAATGAGGGCCTCCCAAAGACACAACGTACGAGACTATGTTGTCAGCCTGCTACAGGTGGGCAACTGCAAGAAAGGCTGGAAATAGCTCCAGGATTTCTGTGGTAGAACCACAACTCAGCTCCCACATGATTCCGGTTCTGTCATTGCAAAGATTTCCCCACTCTCCATCTTCTTGTGTTTGCACTGTGAGCTCCTTAAGGCATGCTGTAAAACAGGAGTTCAGCCCTCACAGCCCAGCATTGAGGGGAAGAGAAATGGATGCACTGTGAGTCTGCTACAGCCTTCATATGCCATTTGCAGAGAGCCACCCTCTTTTGAGGGGGGCTGAGCCCAGGAAATCACAGCTAGCAGTGTGGGTGGGTGAAGAGCATCATCCAGTTATGTTTTAAATCCACTCTCTGTGTTTTAAAGGTAAACATTAGGTAATAACTTGAGGCCACAGGCTGGAGACCAAAGCATCATGGGTTCTTAGGCAGAAAAAGCCCAGTGTCCTTATCCTATATGGAGAAATAACACACTGTATGTTCAGACAAATCTCTCTCATATAATTAGCACACACTTGTAGTGCCAAGTCTCCTGTCTTCTTTCAAGTGGGTTTCTTGTTGAGCTGTTATTACACACTTTTCAATATTAATTATTCAGGCTTTTGTTTAAATTGCTTTTCTTTGCCTGTGTATTTCATCCAAAAGCTGACACTCACCTGCTGTTGCCAGAGATACATCCTGTTCCACCAAAACCCACAGAAATTAAATACAAAACAGAGTTGTATGGTCACATCTATGAATACACATAGACTGGATTCTCAAGGGTGTTTCAAGCCTCTCATGATACAGTTTAGAATTTCCAAAGGCACCTTGTGGACTGATCTTCATATTCTTTTTCTGTACTAACACTAATTGTTAGTTGCAGCCTAGTAACAAAACTAACAAAAAAACCCTAACAAAACAAAAGTTAGTTCTGTGCTTGGGTGTAAATGTGAAGTATCCTTGTGATGTCTGCACTGCTTTTTTCATGATCATGCACATGTGAAGGGAAAGTGACTGCCTAACATGACAATCTGAGGTTCTCAATGGAGAAAACTAACAGGTTTTCTTCTGTCAGTTTGTTAGCTGCCCCAGACAGGGTATGAAAAATTTAGAAGTGACCTAAAAGCTGGGTGGTTTTGCTGGGCATTACCATGTCTCTAAGCTTTCATAAGCTTTTATCTGCTTTGCATTTAATCAATCACACTCTAACTCACTTTGATCGTAGCCCTGACCTGAAGTTAGGTATTTTGTTGTGCTGGTTTTCTTTTAGAGTTGATGAATAACTGCAGTCATAACAAATCCAGCGACTGTGAGTTGGGTGGTCTTTAGTGCTGGTACTTACTCCCCCACGTTCCTTCAGGATCTCCAAAGGAAAATGAGCATGCCCTCATTTGTGCTATAGGCTGGGTGTTGAACCTCCAAAGGGAGTTTGAAAAGGGCAGGAGTTTTCTGGTAATCAGTGATTACTGGAAAAAGCAAAACCTTTACAGTGCACTGTGATAGCTGAATCCCTGCTCCTCAGGTTGTCCCACACAACCTTCTACTTCAGAAACAAGCTCAGGGCACTTCTTGCCTGATCACCCCTTTTAATTCAGCCTGGTATTACCTACATGACCAGAAAAATGCCTGCTCCTGCACCTGGGTAAGTCTGCCCTGCCCTGGTCAGGCAGAGCAGTATTTGCAACACATATCCTAGCAGTCCAGTAGAGGGATTGCCAGCAATCCAGGTGGCTGGAGCAGAAGACCACTCTCCTCAAGCTTTGCTGTTTGAATCAGGCTCCTTGAGGGCTTGCGTCCCATTAGTGTCTCAGAATGAAGAATGCCTTCCTCTCTTGTGGATTCTTGTAGTGCTCTTGTTTCTGACCCATGGAGCAGGGATGTCGGGTCAGTGTTAAAAGCAGGATTACAAGTGTTGAAATACTGCTGAGCAGGGTGCGCCTAGATGCTGTGGTAAATGACCAGCAGAGCTGAAGGACCACGGTCTACTAAAAGTGAGTTTGTTCTGAAATCTTCTCCAAAAGTGATGAAATCATGGGCATCATGATTAGGGCATCATGTAGTGCCCCCATAAAGTAATTTTTGGACTGGCAGGTAAGTGAAGGGCAAATTAACCAGCAGTGCTCTGCTTTGAAATATTGTGTGTATTTAATTACAGATGTTCCAGGAATGCAGATATGATACTTCACAGATTCTGCTTTAAAAACCTTTCCTTACCTAAAGAGAAGCTGTGGGGTGTGAGGGAGAAGTGACCTGCTTGATCTTCCTCTTTAAGGACCACTCTTAAACAAATGCATCATGTTCTGATACTGCCTTGCCTTGCCTTAGTAAATTAATTTGCTTTTCAAACATTACAGTTCCAGTGTTTTGTACAGGAAACCTAAAAAAACCCAAAAACAACAACCCCACAGACAAGCAACTTATTCACTTGCATATTTATTTGCAATTTTCAAAGGAACTTCCCAATAGCAGCATACCAGTTTAGTGCCAGAAAGCTGGTGTCCAAAGAGGCACTTAATGGCTTTCATTCTGACCCTGCCTACACCAGTGCAGCTTTGCTACATTGCTACTGAAAACACAGGGATGCAAAGCCATCTGCACAGTCATGAGAGAAGGATTCTTTATTTACTAACCACTAGTATCTGAGGTGTGTGTTGTAATACCCCAGCTCCACTCGTCACACCAGTTCTCTGCAAGTCAGATCATTTGTCTTCCTGCAGTCATGGAAGAAACTGGCACCCACCTTCTGTCACTAATCTTGAGTCCTCACAGCTGGGTGTTTGTAAGCTGCAGTGCCCCACAGACCCACCTATTGCTCTGCCCTTCAGGAGCACTGATGTCCCATGAGAGAGCCAGCCCATTAATACTGACCTGTTTCTCACCAAGCCCTTTCAGCTAGAGAAATGTGTCAGTCAGGTGGGTCTAGCTCAGGCTTAATTCTCTGAGAGGGGACTGCAGTATTTCAGATTGACACATAGGCTCTTGGGATGGGAAACTGGCTCCCCAGATTTTTGGTGCTCATTTCTTTGCAATAGATGTTGAGGTAGAGGAAGCCTCAGTGAAGAACCAGCTGTCTGCCTGCATGTTGGAAGGCTGTCTGCTGCTTCCCTCACAATGTTACAGAGGAGGAAGAGGCACTGTGGGATACCACAAGGTTTGGCCAGGCCCTGAGCTCTTCTAGGACTTAATGGGACCTTACAGATCCTACTCTCTCCATGTTCCAGCTAACTGATGGAGTAAAATCTTGCTTGGATCATGGCAAGTGAAGTCTAGAAAGGAAGACAAATCTTCTAACTCGTACTGCTTTTTCAAGGGGCTACCTTTTTCAGGAAGATAATGGTTGTGCCAGGAAATTTTTCTGGCTCAAAAGTGGTTCCAGCTTAACTTTTTGTACAGCAGGAGCTAGTTCTGTTGGGCACATGTTCCTCTGAGAAACACACAGGAAAACTAGTTCATGATCTATGTCCTGCTGGTTCCAGCCATGATGAGCAGCCCTTGGAGCAGATGTGCTAATAGCAGTCTATGCGGGGAACTGCTGCAAAAAAAAAACCTGTTGTGGCAATGGCCTGATCCTGCCCTTCTTCCTGTGACAAAATCAGTTCTGATTTCAAACCTACAGCTGGTAAAACAGACCATTCTTGACCTTTCTTCTTTTACATTCTCATCCCAACTACTCTAGTGGTAGGTCCTTAGTGTACGGCCAGCTTTCTGCTAAAATCTGAAGTATTTTCTGATTGCATCTGTCTTCCTCCCGGGCCAGCTTTCCTCCTGCTGTGAGGGCTGGAAGGTTTCACATGGAGTAGTGTTTCACCTTTGTGTTTCAGCTAGCAAAGCTTTTGGTGCCAGGTCAGGCTCATGACTGGTGGTGGGGGCTGAGGGAGAGTCTGTGTGGATGCTGGCATACCCTGCTCAGCTGGGCAGGAGAGAGCAGGCATGGTCAGGGCACAGACTGCAGGGGTGTGACTCACCTTCCTTGCTGCCTGAGTCAAAAGAAGGGCAGAGCTGGGCAGCAGAAACAAACCACTCAACAGAATCCAGTCCACCTATCAGTCCTGAACAAGAGGAATCAGTCCAGACCAAGTTGGTGCACATCTTATCTCATGGAGGACATCTCTGGGAAAAGCCAAGCTTTGCTCTGTTTCTGCTTGACCAATGTGGTGCTGGAGTGATGCTGGGGAAGCTGAGCAGTTCACAACAAAGCCATGTGGTCACTTGGTGCCTGCACATTTTCTGGGAGGTGGTATCATCTCTGCTCTGATGTCGCTGACACTTGCCAGGAGCTTTGGGCCTCTCTTCAAGCAGACAGTCAGGTGTTCCCAAACAGGAGGATGATGATTCCTCTCCCTCCTGTTTGGCAGCTTGTACACCCTATTTCACAGCCAGTGTTTCTCTGCAGAAGGATCAGTTCTTGTGGGATCTGGGATGCTTTTGATTTTGCCCATTGTTTTTGGTCTGCTGGTGGCACCAGTGTTAATGGGATGGCAGGCTGCCCAGGAGTACTGGAGGGGAGAGCATGAGCTTCCACTGAGCACCATAAGCCCTAGCTTTCCCTGGCACTGGCATCTGGAGTGAGAAAATTCACCCTTGCCACACAGCCTGCTATGGTTGATGAAGGGTCACAGCACATGGGTTAGTAAATTGTCAGAGGTCACAGAATAAAATCCATGCTAGTTCTGGGATGACAATGTAATACACCTTCTTTCTCAGCCCCCACTGCATTAATGACAGGACCCTGCTGCCTTACCTGGACATGTGGACCATCTATGGAGGGGTGCTCAGCCCCTCCAGCAGGTGTCCACACCAACCAAGTCAGATATCTGCCTGGTAGTGTTTTATTCCAAGTGACGAATAGGAGGAGAAATGGCCAGCAATAACTCCTCACCACAGCAGTCTTTTGGCTTTGCTAAGGCAGGACAGTCTCTCTGTCTGTCCACCCTGCAGTAGCCAGCACAGTCCTGTTGGGTCAATAGCAGCAGCTTTCCTTCCCAGAGAAAACAATGTTTTCTTGCTTGGGAACACCAGTGCACACAATTGCTGCCCGCCCAGTGCAATCACTAACACAGGTGGTGCTAAAACAAGCTCATCCAGAACTACAATTCTGTGCTAAGGTGCTGGTGATGCTGTACTAAACTTAGCTGAGCTCTTCGACAGAGCATATGATGTGACCTGTGGCTGCTCCTAACAATGAAGAAGTGAAGAAGGAGGAGGGAGGCTTTGTCTTGTGGCCACTGAAGAGCATGAGAGAAGTAGAGAAGAACAAAGAAAAAGAATGCAAAGGAGTGATCAAAACTGAAGGCCAACAGTGAAGAGAAACCCCCTTGTGTTTCCTGACTGAAGATTATGTGAGCTTGATTATAGGTCTCCCAGAGATGAGGAGTGTTTGTTTGGAAGGCAGTCCTCCTCTTCAGGAATTCCTTATTGTTGTTTGTGAAAGTGTAACTATTTGGTCTTGAAAAGACAGCTGAGCAGGCCCATCTTAGAGGGAAACAGGGCACTGGTTTCAACCTGTACAACCCATGCAGCCTCTGACCCACGAGGAGCGTGTGATGGCCTGTATGGTACTGTGGGGGCATATTCCTGAAAATCAGATAATTCCCGTCCCTGGAAGGATTTCATGGGCACAGCAGAGTCCAGGAACGTTGTGGTCTTTTTCTTAATGTTGGCAGTGCTTTGACTACAGGTTCCTGCTTTAAAAGCAAGATGTGAAAGCAGGGTGTCATGTATTTGATCATGACGAATGGAGGCAGACTCTCCCTCCTCTCCCTGGAATAATTACTCCTTCTGTTAGGGTTCTTCATCTTTAGGAATCTACTACTGAAATCTTAAATAATTGAGTATTATAGACCTCTGCTGGTTGCAGCACCATGACTGTGACAACCTACTGAGAATAACACTAGCAGAAGGGACGGCAATCTTCCCTAGGCAAGGTTAATGCTGCTACCCAACTCCTCTGCCACCTCACAGGCAAATCTGGAAAGAGCATTACTTTTGGCATGAATACACTTCCAGATTGCCTCCATTATACTCTTGTGTGAGCATTCTTGCCATCATAGCTAGTAAGCATGTGTTAGCCCATTCAAGTTTTGCAAATGTTGGCATAAGGAAGATGAGGAAAGAAAACCTCTGGGCCATGAAGCAGCCGGCTTAGAAGGCTGATAGCCAGGCCTGTCTCCTTCTGGAGTGATGCAGGGTAAAAAAAGTCCAACTGAAGAGATGAGCAAAGTTTGCTTTGGCATGTGCCTTGCTTACTGTGGGAGAACCAACACCCAGAGAAAATGCTGTAAGCACACAGTGAGCTCTCCTGTGATTAATTGCAAAAAAAAAAAAAAAGAGCAATGTTGCTGGTAGGGTCTCTAGCTGCAAGCAAATTAAGAAAGTTTTCACAACACACACATGACAGTTTTTATTGTCTTACACACGGGCACAACGTGTGTGCAGATGTGTGCATGCATATGTATATAGTCCACATAAAATTAACAGGTCATGGCAGATACCAAGTGAAAAAAAAGTAACAGTAAATTGTGTGTTTCTGTATCTGCACAAAACAACAGAGTAGCAGCTGTTTGGACATACTCACTTTGAGTAGGTGAGGCGCTGGAAGTCAGGAGACCTCCACCAGAATAATGAGAATTACATTATTTTATGTCAGCTGAGAAGGTGTTCCTTAGTGCGACATCCCCGTTCCACACGCATGCACCTCTCCTTGTTTTCACTCCTGCCCATGGCAATGCAGGGAATGCAGCTCCTGTTGCCTGTTTCCCTGCAGAGGGGGCACGGCAACCCCCTCTCTGCCCCCCTCAGTCTCCCAGGAGGGACAGATGTCCCTTGAGTGTCCCTCAAGGTCCTATGCTGTGCCCAGCCTCGGGCTGTGCCGTCCGACGTGGTGCATGTGTGTGTGTGCGGTGTGCCATGGCACACACAGCCTGGGGTGCAGTGTGTGTGCAGTGTGCAGTGTGCAGTGTGCAGTGTGCCATGGCACACACAGCCTGCGGTGCTGTGTGTGTGTGGTGTGCGGTGTGCCACGGCACACACAGCCTGCGGTGCTGTATGTGTGCGGTGTGCCATGGTACACACAGCCTGCAGTGCTGTATGTGTGCAGTGTGCCATGGCACACACAGCCTGGGGTGCAGTGTGTGTGCAGTGTGCAGTGTGCCATGGCACACACAGCCTGCAGTGCTGTATGTGTGCGGTGTGCCATGGTACACACAGCCTGGGGTGCAGTGTGTGTGCAGTGTGCAGTGTGCCATGGCACACACAGCCTGCAGTGCTGTGTGTGTGCGGTGTGCCATGGCACACACAGCCTGCAGTGCTGTGTGTGTGCGGTGTGCCATGGTACACACAGCCTACGGTGCGCTGCCAGTCCGGGCCGGTGTGCGGGTGTGCCATTGCACACTTCCTGCGGTGCGGGGGACCGGGCGCCGGTTTCCGGTGGCTGACAGGAGCTGGAGCCCGCCGCTGCCTCCTCCGGCGCGGAGTACCACACACCCCCACACACACCGGGGGGAGGAGAAGGAGGAGGAAGAGGGCGGAGGGAGCAGAGCAGCCCCCCCGCCCCAACCCCCGAGCGATAATCGCCCTCATCCCCCCATGCAATACGGGCGATATAGCACGGCTCTCCGCCCCGCGCTCCCACGGACAGGCACCTGCAGGTACGTGACCCGCCCGGCCGCACCGTGCGTGTGGATGCGTGTGCGGGGGGTGCGTGTGTGTGCATCCAGCGCTGCCCGCCGCGGGGGCGGGCGATACTCCCGTGTCTGGCTCGCTCTCTCTTTGTGCGCGGCCAAGGGCTCTCTCGGAAGCTGCGCCGGGCATAGGCGCGGGTCCCCCGGCCTTGTTGCGGGGCGCTGTGCAGTGGCAGGGCTCGGTGTGCCTCCCCGGGCTGCACGGGGCGTGCTGATGAAGGACAGGGGGAGGCAGCGGTGCTTGAGGGGTCGTGGTTTGTCACAACATACAGAGTGGAGTGGAACCCCTCGCTTCGCCTGGCATCCTCCTGCAGGAAGAAAAGTGACCCTTACAGCCTCCGCCCCGCTCCCACCCCCAGCTCCCGGCTGAAACCGAGGCGGGCAGGCGCAGGGGGCTGTGGTTTGGGGCCCCAGGGATCTGCCGGCTGCAACGAGAACGGGGCCGGGGGCCAAGTGCCTGGTGGTGGGGTTTGGTTCCACGTGAGGTTCGAGCCTCCTGGCACGTCCCACAGGGGAGCTCCGAGGGGGTCCCTCTGATCCCCAGCCCAAGAAGGCAGTGGGGTGAGCACTCGGAAAGGCAGCTCCACACTTACTTGGCTTGCAACCGAGACCAGGCGGGAGCAATAAGGCAAGCCAGAAAACAGAAGCAAGCTTGGAAGGGATGGTTACATGCAAAGGAAAGAGTGAAAACGATGGAGAGATATATTGAGCTTTCTGCAATTCAATTCCAGCTGTCAGACAGAGCTCCAGCCAGAGGAGTAACTATGATACATTAAAACTCACCTTCCATCTGCAGCATTAATGGTTATAAATATCTCCTGAACACAGCTGGCAGTTCAGTAGTACTAGATGTAGAGTATGGCTATTTCCATTCAAGTGAGTGAAGGTCTGTCATAGGAACAAAACAATTCACTCAGTAAAAATGACATCCTTGTATGTGGCTGGCTTTCAACATTTGAATTGTTAATCTGTGAAGTTTGCTTTTGACCGACTTCTATGCCATTCCCCCACTTACCGTTCTCAGAAATACAACCTCTGCCAGTGGTGGTGCAATGCTAAAACTGTGATAGATGCTAAAGCTTGGCTGTGAACTGGCACAAACAGTAATGTTTTTCATTTTTCTGTTGATTTGAAGGGAAATGGGACTAAGCACTTAGTGTGCTTGGTAGCAGCAGTGAGAATTTGCATGAAACAAATGATGACACCCCTTTGCTGTGTTCTGGATGGCAACTTTTCAGCTAAGGAGCTAGGCTTCTTTTCCTTAACTTTTTTTTCTTTGAACAGAATAACCCCAAAAGGTCTTTTTAGGTCAGGAATGACCAGTTCCTGTTTCTCTCATGGCTTCTTCAGTTCTCCTCCATATAATTCAGAGCTCAGACCAACAGGGCTGTACTCACGTGGTTGTGTAATTAACCTAATAACCTCAGCCAGCAGCACACTGGGGATGTGCGCCTGCCCCACAGCACCATGTGCATGGTTTCAGACCATTTCTGACTGACTGGCTTTACCAGAAGTCAGGAAAAATTGCCCTGGGGGTTGAATCTGTCAGTTATCTCAGGCTGATTATTCAAACGTCATTTCAGGTTTGGCTAAACCTGTTTTTTCTCACTTCTTAAGCCACACAAAAATTGGAATCACATGGTTTATTCACTTACCTACTGTCCTGTGCTGAGCCTGGTGCTCAACCTGGCTAAATCATGCCCAGTGCCAATCTTCCCCTTTTGCCTGTGGCTTTAAGCAAAAAGCAATTTTTTAACCTTTTGCTCAAATTCATTAGCTCTTTGAAATCCTTCATAGGTAAGCTAACAAGCAAACTGGGTCGTTTAAAAACCTTGAACTCAGAAAAGTAATGGATAAAAGAATTGGCAAAAAGATACTGTGTGGTTTAGTATTAACAGAAAGTGTTGCGGGATGATACGTGTTCTTACATGCAGTGTAAAACTTGTTGTGAGAGAGATACACCACGGAGTTACTATTTATGCTGTTGTCACTAACTCATCTCAAGAGTGTAGCAGAATTCTTCTTTGTATTCCACTAAAATAGCTAGGCGTTTAGAAAGTAACTTAAAACTTGTGGAGAAACCATAACAGCTGAAGTACTTCTCCAGCCATTGTTAGCAACCTGGGTTTTTTTTGTAACCAAATATGCATTGATACTGCTCCTGTACTGATGCATCTATGCACTGGTGGCTGGTATTACACCAGGAAGTTTTCTATAATTTAACTTACTGAAAGTTTCCAAAGCACATATAATTCTGTTTCATTGACATAGTGTTAATGGATTTATAGTCATGAGTTCCTAGAGCAGCAGTAGTTTGCTGCCTTAGCTATTCACACCTGGCAGTCACCAGCTGCACCTGCCTTAAGAGGCCACTGAGCCTCATCCTGGGGCCAGTCTGTCCATGAGTCCACTCACTGCAGCTCCACAGAGACTTGGAGTCTCAGCAATTACATCCTTCAGTATTTCCAGTCTCCCAACCTTATGCCTCTCTGTCTTCCTTCTTTGTTAGTCATAAAATGCAGACTGAAGAGGTCTAAGGTTTTAAGTGTAATTCCTGCCTTGGCACTCATCTCCACAGTGCCACTGGTTTTCCACATCTGTGCTCTGGGAGTGATAACCCATCCAGGCAGGGCTCACAGAGGTGGTGTGAAAATTAACTGCTGCTTGTAAGGCACTTTCGCAGAAATTTGTGTGGCAATTGGTTCTCTTGAGGATTGTTGTACATCTGGTAATTCAAGTGTAACTGGCTGAACGTTTGCTCTGCTTCCAAAGGTTATTGCCACACACCTTTTTTGCGAAGTAAAACAAGGTGAGATTAAGGTTAGTGACTTAAGAGTAGAACAAATTTTTGTTGCCTTTTCTAGTCTCCTTCTGTGAAAAATATTTAAAAATTAGTGTTAGCTTGTAAAAATATTTCCACTATGAATTTGCATAATAAGTTAAAGGAACTCAAAAGATATATACCTTACTCTGAATAATGAAGAGAACCAATGGAGCCCAGCTGCTTCATCTTCATTTACTTGACCTTGGTTCTGATTTGTTGATTTGTGACCGTTATTTACTAGTCACGTTGGTGAATTCTCTTGCAAGACAGAAATAAGAGGGTGTCAGTCCTCTTTTGTTTCTGTAGTAACGAGTAGACCTCACAGATTCCCTAATAACACTCCTGGCTGGCCACTGACCATTTTTGTTTTTCCTGAAGTAAATAAAAGATCTTGATCATATGACTGTCCAAACTTAAGCATTCAAAAAGGAAACAAAATAGTAAGTGCCTTCAGCATGGTGAGAATGTGTTGTAGTTTAGCCGCAGTCATACATACACAATTAGGATGTGTTTTCTGCTGAGAATTGTATAGTGAAAAGTACCTATCTCAGATCCTGGGTGTAGTTTGATCTTTGTAGAGCCTCTGCTTTGCTTGACTGTATGCTAAGAAATTACTCTGCATGATCTAGGGGCTATTCTCAATTACAGGTATTTTCCACATTTTCTGCACTGTAAGTTTTTATCATGGTCCTTGTATTGCGGAAGAGTTCTTTCACATTTCATTCCCTTTTCTTATTTTTGT
Organism: Cardinalis cardinalis; assembly: GCA_014549065.1. Taxonomy (NCBI): domain Eukaryota; kingdom Metazoa; phylum Chordata; class Aves; order Passeriformes; family Cardinalidae; genus Cardinalis; species Cardinalis cardinalis. The sequence goes on from JACDOX010000267.1 coordinate 293,130, forward strand.
TTAGCAACAAGCAGGATCTCAAACTTTTGTTCACTTGACTGATCTTAGCTCAGAGACATCACGAGTTCTGTTGGACTTGGGCATCTTAGGATTTTGGTTCAATGAAAAGTTGCAGAAACAAAATTTTTCCTCTAAGTGCAGAATCACAGGGTTAGGTTAATGGTATTCACTGAGTGAGTACTGTGACCTTCTGCAAGTTTTTATTTCTATTGTTCAAGGCAATTATTTTCTAAAAGCAGTCATCATACCTTAAATATTTTACATGTCTGTTTTACAACCAGCACCCAAGATAACTGGAAGAGATAAGGGGAGGCAAGAGATTTCTGTCCCATTTTCTCTTCATCTTTATTTATTTCATCCTTTTTTTTTTTTTTTTTTTTTTTTTTTTTTTTTTTTTTTTTTTTTTTTTTTTTTTTTTTTTTTTTTTTTTTTTTTTTTTTTTTTTTTTTTTGTATGGTCTGCCCTATTGCTTTCCTCTGTGATCTTCAGTAAAGCGAGTGTCTTTGATCAGTGTGGACAGTCAGATATTCAAAAAAGAAAAACACTCTAATATTTTTTGAAAACAGGAACATAGCCATATAGCAGTGATCAAACATCCAAATGTACACCTGACTTTACTTCTCATCTAGTCCAGGGGAAGCTTTCTTGCATCACCAGTGTTGTGCTTGGAAAGCTTGATTGTTCTGTCCCTTGATCTAAGAACAACTGCATCTCCGAAGAAAGAAATAGGCAAGAAAGGTCTCCAAGATACAATTATTTTCTACAGCAGTCTTTTTTTTCAAAATATATTTAAAGTTGACAGCAACTGGTTTTAGTAATTTCGAATTTCACTGTCTATTCTCATGGGGTTAAGACTGGAGAAAAGCAAAACCACTGATGATCTAGTAGGTTAGTGGTTTCAAATGAAATAAAGTGAAATTAAATGTAGCAACTGGAGCCCCACGATGAGACATGCCATGAAATGTGTGGATGGTGTGCCCGAGGAGTTGGAAGGTCCTTATTGCTGCAATCAACCAGATTAAAGATAGAGTGATGCTAAAGAGACCACGGTCCTTTTCCGCCTTTATGCTCGACCCAGAGTCTTTGTAATGTCTTTGTTCCTCCTGATACTTCTCATTTACATGTAAATTGGCTGCCACTCCCAGCCCTGTTTAAGCATGGAGGAGGGTTTGCCCGAAGCAACCAACGTGAAAAAGGACAGCGAGCTGCACTGTGAGGGACTTCAGGACATCAAAGGCCGCCGTTGGCTGGATCCAGTACCAGTGATCTCTCTCATTCTCTCTTTCTATCTCTTTTCTTCTTCTTTCTCTTCCCCTCGCCCCCATCCTCTTTCTTCCTCTTTGTCATACATTGCGAAGTTTACGAATACAGCCATTTGCTAACGGTGTCCCTTTATGCGTGTAACCATTTGTAAGTCCTCCTTCAAATAAAGTTGTTACTTATTAAAGGACCACAGTGTTGTTTTAAAGCAGCTCTAGCCAAAGGTATTTTCGAATCTGAGTCACTTTCCTACCCCTCTTGTATTGGGCAGTCGTAAGGGATACCCAGTAAGTGGGCAGGGAGAGCAGGGCTGTAAGCCCTCTTAACTGTAAGCCAAGATAGGTTTGAGCAGTGCCAAGACAACAGCTGCCCAGGAAAGGCCAGAACTTGACTGCTACCCTGCTATTTCAAGTCGTTATCTCACCCTTCCCTCTCTCCAGTGAAAAAAAAACAGATTTTGTATTATGGCTCTGCTGAACCCAGACATTTATTTTGCAGGTGTAAATTTCCACACGGTCGAGAGCTGTGGTTTACAAACTGTAAATGACACTTAATAGGTTCTTCAGGAGTGACTCAAAATAGCTGCTGTTATATTTTATTAATATGTAAAGGTGTGTTATATATAAATAGTAATAGTATACAAATATAAAATTATGCTTATTTATAAATACATATACACATGTAACTTCAATAATACGTATAAGTAATATAATTTTATTTTGAAATTCTGTCCTATATTATTTATCATTAAATATAATATAGTCTATTAGCATGGTATATACAGTTTATCATTATTATTTTTATTTTTATTTTAATTGTTACTATTAAACATGTATATGACAGAATGCACATGGCATTCCATCGTCAGATGAGAGAGAAGAGAGAGGTCTTGCACAGAAGGTGTCTGACTTATGGGATGAGTGAGCTGTGGTTCTGCTGGAATCTGCCCTATCCAGTATTTTCCTGAATGATACAGTGTAAGAAATAACACACTTTTCTCTGTATTGCATTTGTGCAGACCATGAGGGCAGAAAGAGACACAAAGGTATGGGAGCACAGAATCAAGTTTCAAAATCATTTCAACAGGCTGGACATCCGGGCTGGAGATGACAGGATGTGAGGTGTAAAATGTAGGGTTCTGCTCTATGCTAGGTTAGGAAAACGCTGACATTACAAGCTGGGTAGCCTNAACAAAAATTGCTGTGCAAAGGGAAGGAGGTAACTTCACTCCTTGCCAATGGGGCAGGATGGCCGATGGGGATAGGACAAGGGACAATTTTTGGTAGGAGGGAGGGTCAGGGCTAGGCATCAAAACAAGCTCATTAGCCAGTGTGGTATCAGAATAGGTGTGCAGAGGGATGTCAGTGGCATAAAGAGGAAAACACTGTGGTGAAATGAGAACACTTCTAATTGGCACATCTTCAGCTTTGTCCTTGTCACAGTGCTGATATCTGATATGCTGGTGCATAACAGTGTGAATCCTCTCCTCTGTTTTGTTGAACCACACACTGGCATGGTATTTATACTTTTCCTGGGCTACAGCAGGTACTTCTGTGCAGTTGTGCGTAGCAGGTTTCTAGAATGAGAGAGCTAATCTTTTCTCAAAATTAGGAAAAGATTAGCATTTGGTATGCACTTGGTGTTGCAGTGTAACTTTTCTGTTTGTCTCCTCTCCTTAAACCTGAAGTCACAGACTGTAATTTCTATACTGCTGGTATCTTTGCAGTATAAGTACAGAGGGGAGAGGGTGTATTTATGTTACAAGTGTTCTCCCAAAGCTGTAGAGAAAACCCTCATCGCCCTGTGATAATTTGAAAAATCTGCTGCAACACACCATAAGGAGCCAGCATATTTTAGCTGGTAACACTCCAAATGTCATAGCTTGGAATTTGCAAAATATTGCAGGATGGAAAAAAATTAATGAACTGTCTCAAAATGTAGAAGCTGGCACACTTTTTTTTTTTTTTTTTCCTGTGAGATTTTGATCCTTGCTGTTGAGCCAGCTTTGTACAGAAGATGCCCAACTACTCGTGAACTGGAATGTTTTCTGTTTTCCATCATTGGATTGTTCCCTATGGCAGTCCACAGTCATACTAGGTCATGCCAATCTACACTCTGAGATTAAATATTTGCTCAGATTTTGTTGTAACTGAAAGCTTTTTATATAGACTCTCCCTTTTTTCATGTTTAATGAGGAAAGTGAGTATTTCATTTTCAAAATTTAGATTTCATACTGTCTTTTTTAGCTCTGTTAGGGGGATGATGTCTGGTTTCTTTTTTTTTTAAACTTTCTGATCTGCAACTATAAAAACAAGGGTGTGCTTTTAAAAACTGAGCTCTTACAGTGCCAGCATTAATTTTTTTAAACCCAGGAGGCAAACATTTATTGTGTAGCCAGTAAATTGCAATTGAAACTGTTCTGTAAAGTGGTTGGCACAGTCTCTGCCAGATATGCGTATCCTAGCAATTTTACCAGACTTGACAAGTGCTGATGACTTAATTTCAAACCACTCAAGTTTAACATTTCCAGCTCTGATTTCCAAAAGTACTATTACTATAACTATTGTGGGAAAAAAAAAAAAAAAAACAACAAGTTAAAAAGAAGTGTTTTGTTTTGTGTTTATAATGATTTCTTATTAACTATCCACTGTCAGGTGAATAATTTCCAAATCTTCTAGATTTCAAGTCGCATTTCAATGTAGATTCTCTTTACAAGATTAAAATTAGTGTGTCCAAACCAAGACATGCAAAAAAACCTCATGCAAATAACTTGTGTCCACAACTCTTTCAATTAAATTCCATTTTCTGCACACATCTTTGCTTCATAGCAGCATACAGCTAAGAAGCCCATAAATGACAAATTTTCTCTTAATATTATGAATTAAAAAGACAATGTAGTATTCCACCAATTTTGTCAGACCTAGTCTTTGGCATCAGTCTAAAAATCAGGCACAGTGCCAAGTGTTTGCTGAACAGGCAGTGTGATTTGATTGAAATACTGGTGACAAAGATTTTTTGGCTGGGCAGACCTGGGTCAGATATTTTATTTTCTCAAATTTGTGTTGATTTGAGGAACAGAAGTTACTTTTTGTGAGGGCAAGTAAAGAAGGCCAGAAAATTATAAATACAATATGCATAAACACAGAGAAGATAGATTTTTTCCCTTTGTCTCACCAAAAATAGTCTAAAGGCTCATTCCTGTAACATATTAGACATTATGGTACTATATAGCAAAATGCAGGTGAGTTAACCTCTCAGATACAGAAGCACTAGTCAATTAATGTTTGCAAGTTTTACTAGATAATTAAATTCTAAGCATTTTTTCCCTGTTGGTGTTTTGTTTTGGTTTGGTTTTTTCCCTTGAGTAACCTACCCTTCAGTTAGCTTTTGTCCTCTGGTTCAATAATCTATTTGGAAATAATGAGACTGATTTCAATATAGCAATGTACAGGAGCCTTTCTTGGCAAGGCATTCACATGCATGGAATTAAAAAAGGTGGCCTGGTAGAGGAAAAAAAAAAGTAAATTTGGATTTACCATTTGTTTTTTTCCACAAGAGAATACATTATACTGAGCATTGCAAATAAGTCATGTTTTGCAACAGCTCCACGATATAGTGAAGCATACTAAAATACAGCAGAAGGTAGTTTATATGGAGGTTGGTTATTCACTCAGCTTCTTATTTGCAAGTAACATTCTGCACTTAAATTGAGCTCCCTTCAATGTGCTGCAACTGCTTTAACATGCAGTGTTTGCTGTATGCATTTGAACAGCCTCATAGAGATGGCCAAAATTTGTTTTGGTCCAGCCGAGAGTCAAAGAAAAATAGCAACTCAGATCCACATATCAAAGATACGCATGATTAACCATTGCATTTTGTGTTTGTGTATGTTAACATTCAGTGCTTTCCTGTTGGATAGTTAACTCTGTAAAGCTAAGTGACCTCTTTCCAGTCAGACATTTTTAAAACTGTGTCACCTCTGCTGACCTCCTAAATATTGATTAAACAGTTTGGCTGTGTTTGATTAGCTTAATTTACACACCATTTAACTGGTGCAGGAGTATTTACATGGGATAATACTGTAAAGATTGTAAAGATGGGGGAGGTAAAAACCTGGAACCACTTCAGCAGGCATTATGAAAAAAAGAGGTATAAATCCATCATGTATGTGTGCATTTTAAAGTCTCAGGACTGGTCCTGTGGGATCAATGGTTTTTTTTTCCCTGTGGAGGGGAAGTTTCTCCTTCAGTGGAAGGCTTTGGTTTCCCTTATTGCAGCAGTTCCCCTTGTGACTCTGCCCTGATGTTGCTGCCCTGTCTGTAGCTGTGAGATCCACATGGGGCATGAGGAATATACCTTTCAACAAGGTGAGAGCAAAGACAATTGCTTACTGTTTTGCTTCATTACTATTGATGCACTACTACTGTGCCAGTACAGTGGAAAAGCAGAAAGTCTGAGTGAGCACATGTAGACATCAGCTGTTTGGTCTCTTTCCATGTCTGTCTCCACCTGTGAATTTTGCTACTTGACTACATTGTGCTCTGTTGGAAGATAAGTTTGCTTGTTCCCTCCAGCATAGCTGCGGTAAATTTGTAATATTACGTTATGTCTGTCCTTTTCATCAAATGCCCTTTTATTCCACAACCAGTGGCCATTGGGCAGTGATCTTCATTACTGTGTTCCAAGGGAGTTGCTAGTCTTTTTTTTTTCTCACTTGAATTGGGGTTTGTTTGTGTGTTGTTTGTTTGTTTACTTTTTGGAGACTGTAGGTTCTCAGAAAAAATCAGGGTGACCAGTGTACCCATCACTCTTCAGAAGGGCACAATAACACAGAGGAGCATCTGCATGTGGATCTTGAGACTCCTGTGAGGAGGAAAGAACTGGAGTCTTTGCTTTAATGAAATTCTGCTCTGGCCCCAAAGGTGTAATTTTCAAGATGTGGGGACTGGCTTGGCAAGTCCTTAGGAAGCCTTTCAGGACACACAGGGTTGTCTTGATGGTACCACACAAATCTTTTCATATAATTAGGGCAGCCTTTGGTAGAGCAGCCTTAATAGGGGTTGGGGGGTAATAGATGGGAACATCCTGGCTGTGCAGAGGGACCAGGGATTTTGTGTGGAGGAGCCTAACATTTATCTGAGGTTTTTGTGGGTTGTCAGATTTATACACTGCAGTTTGTAGGTGCAATGAGTTCCCTGTGGTCTTGCACTTTTTGTCCAGGACTTTTTGTCCAGGAAGAGTGTTTCTAGTACTGGGTTGAGCAGAGGTCTGCAGTACTGGCTGGGGTAAAAGCCTCCTCACAGTCAACCAGTAACTGGGAGGGTTGGACCCAGGCCCTTGTCATTATTTCACCCCAGCCAGCAGTGAACCCTCACATAGCCACTCACTCACTCCCCCACCAGCAGGACTGGGGAGAGAATCAGAAATATAGAAGCTGGAAAACTCTGGAGCTGAGATAAAGGCGGTTTAGTAGGGAAAACAAAAGCCATGCACACAAGGAAAACAAAACAAGGAATTATTTCACTGCTTCCCACAGGCATTCAGGTGTTCAGCCATCTCCAGGAGAGCAGGGCCCCATCATTTGTAATGCCTACTTGGGAAAAAAAATGCCATCGCTCCAAATGTTCCTCCCTTTCTCCTTCTTCCCTCCACCTCTACGTACTGAGCATGATGTCACATGGTCTGGAAATCTCTTTGGTCAGTTTGGGTCACCTGTCCCAGCTGTGTCTCCTCCCAACCTCTCATGCACTCCCAACTTCCTCACCAGTGTGGAAGTACAAACAGCAGAAAAGGCCTTGGCTCTGTGTAAGCCCTGCTGAGCAATACATTTTGCCAGTGGGCAGGGTCAGTACAACAGACACATTCACCAACTTTAAGGAAGAAGTGTAATTTACTATAGTTAAACACAGCAAAGGATTACAAAAGGATAAGCTAAGCAGCATACTTAATCATTACTACAAAAGATTGCCTACTGTGATTAAGAAAGATACGTCACTAATACTTTACCAGCATCCAGATCCACACATCAGCTGGGGAGCGCTGGTCACAGTGAAGGACTGGAGGGCCTCTCCTGGTAACTGGGAAATCCTACATGGTGTGTCCACTAGTAAATGAGGTTTCCTTCTTTGCTGTGAGAGGGGCTAGCTTTTATATTGTAGAATGAACAATCTTATGTACCTTCTAGTGTGGAAACATAAGGTTTCATCCTCCTCCTGGGTTCTACCCAAAGCCTGGCCAGGGCTCAAGGAGGAACCAAGGTAGCTGGCTTTGATTGTATATGTCCAAATGACGCCAGATGTCTGATTTCATGGCCTTGTCTGGCCTCTAAACACAAAAAAATAAATTCATTCTTATTGCACTACATATTCCGCTAATGAGGGGATACAAATATCGTAATGCTAATGATCATGCATATTTTGCTAATGAGCGGATACAAATATCATAGAACATTTGGTTGCAGGGTTCATCTAGAGGTCAGTTTTGGCTCAGGGCCTGGAGTTCAAGGACTCAGTACTTCACAATAACGAAACTATCTCTATATTATCAACCTGGTGTTCAGCACAGGTCCAGAAGACAGCCCCTTACCAGCCTGTGAAGAAAATCATCTCTACCTGGTCCAAATCCAGCACAGGCCCCATGACTTATGCAGAGCCCTCTGGCAGGAAGGTCCTGCTCATGAATCAGGAAGGTCCACTGTTCCCGTTGCATAATGCTTTTGTGAGAATTAATGCCTTCTCCCCAAGGCATGAGGTATATTGTTGAAGTTTTATTGAATGTCAAGTAAATTAAGTTAAATAGGTTATTTTCATCTACTTGATTCGCCTTTTGTCTCTACTTAATGACCACATTGAAAGACTCTCACAGCCATCACTGGTTTTCTCTTGTGACTGTTGTTCAAGCATGATCCTTCCTGATTTCATTTGTATTACATGCTGCAGTGCTTTTAATTATACCTTGCTTTTGTAAGATACTTTCTCAAAAATAATAGAAGTGTATCACTTTTGCTGAATGTATAATTATACTATAAGGAACTGAGAATTCAGGAGGATGTCAAAGTAAAATTTCTGCTAATGTGACACGCTATTTGAGAAACAATGCCTTGGTTTTGTTGTGTGGGATGTATTTTTTTCCTGGTTTCTGTCAGAGGACTGACAAAGAGAGAGACATTACCATTTTTCACATGGTTTGACCCATTAGATTATTTGGTAGAAAGTATTTGAGTAGGCTACAAATTGAATTGCTTCTATATTTCCAAGATGCTTAAGATAGAGATTAGAAAAGGCAGCACTAGGTATACATGCTGCATATATAATAATATTACTGCCAAGGAAATTTAATTCAGTCTCCAGTGATGGGTTTGGGCAGATGTTTTGCATTCAGCTAGAGATAAGGTAATGCATGCAGTAAGTAGGAACAGAATGAAACTGATATTCTGCATTAGTTGTGCATTATTTATTGTATCTGATAGAAGTGTAGGGCAGATACCTGATACTCACACAATCTGCTTGGTATCAGAAGAGCAGGGAGGTTCTGTCTGGACTTTCTGTATAGGAGTTGCCTGAAAAAACTTTTATTTTGTAAACCACTCCTTTGCTTGTGTTTTTCTGGATAATGTGCTTTCTCTGCTAAGGCTGTAGTTCTGGCATTAAAAAGCAAGGTTTGCATTTAGTATTTGACTGCAGTGTGCAATGGTCCCAGTATTTTATTTCAAGACAGTGAAAAGCAGCAGTTATGATCAGTTGCTGTAAGAAACTAGTGTTTCTGTGCTCTGTGGGCAGGCAACTGCAGGAAGACAGTTTAATAGAGTGACAGAATCAGAATATGTAGATTGGAAAGGACCCTCAAGGATAATTGAGCCCAAATCCTGGCTCTGTGCAAAACATCCCAAGAGTCACAGCATGTGCCTGAGAGCATTGTCCAAACCCTTCTTGAGCTCTGTCAGGCTTGATGCTGTGACTACTTCCCTGGGGAGCCTCTTCCAACCACCCTCTGGGTGAAAAACCTTTTTTCTAATATCCAACCTAAACCTCCCCTGACTCAGCTTCATGTTTTTAATTCAAGTCCTGTCACTGGTCACCACAGAGAAGAAAATAGTACTTGCCCCTCTGCTTTCTCTTATGAGGTAGTTTTAAGTGCAATGGGGTCTCCCCTCAGTCTCGTCCAGGCTGAGCAGACCAAGTATTCCTCATATGGCTTTACCTCCAAACCCATCACCATCGTCATGGCCCTTCTTTGGATGCTGTATATGACCTTTGTGTCTTTTTTGTGTTATGGCACCCAGAACTCGAGGTGAGACTGCCCCAGTGCAGAGCAGAGCAGGACAATCCCCTCCCTTGCCTGGCTGTGATGCTGTGTGTGGTGGTTTGACTGGAAACAGGATTTCTGGGATCCTGTGGTCAAGCCAATGGATGTTCTGATTTTAATATTGGCAACTTATTCGGCCAGTGGGACACTGGATCCACCTCTGAGAACACAGGGTTAAAGCAGGGCTCTCCCCCTAGGAGTCTCTCTTGGGTTTCTGGCGGGGGAAGAGTTCAGGTCTCTCCCCCGTCCGGCTGCTCCTGCTGGGTGCAGGAGGGGCAGCCATTCGGCCGGGTGAGGTAGGCCGGGGCTTTGGACGGAGATGGGAGGTGAAGAGACCCCAGCATGGAAGGGTGGGAGAAGCACCAGGAGGCATCGGGCAGCCCCCCCAGGAGAGAGAGAGAGAGTACAGCCTGTGCTTGTGACTGTGTTACCTTGAAACTTGGTAACATGTGGAGCAGCATGGCTAAGAAGAAAAGGGGGGGAGAAGATGCAGAGAGAAGTTATCCGGCCGCTTGTGGGAGTCTCTCCGGGCGGGCAGAGCCTGAGTTTAACCCTTTTGTGGACAATGAAAATTCTGCAGAGCACTGACTTCTCCTGCAATGGAGCAGAAGATGAAGAGGGAATTGAGTAAACAAGATGAAGGTCTGTGCCAGAGGGAGAGAGAGAGAGATGTTGGAGGAATGGAGAAGACGGAGTGGCATTTTTGCTGGACTCTTTTGCGTAGCCATGGACAGAACCATGTTTCCTTGTGACACAGAGACTGCATCCGGGGGGGGCAGTGGCTCAGAGCCAAGAGAATTTCAGTGTTGAGGTGTTGAGACCCCTCGGCCCCAGGGGGTGAAAAATATGGGGGGGACAGGTGTCCCAAAGGTGAGAGACTGTGCTTTTTTTGGAATGAGACAATGCATCCTTAAAAGATGACCCTGAAAGCAGCTCTGGTCCATGCACAGTGGTGAGAGCACTGAGCATGGAAGGAAGATGTCACGATGGCAAAGGATCTCCGGGCGGTGCTATCAGTGACATGGAGACACACGAGGTTTCAACAGTGTTTCCAGGGGAAGCCTGTGGTACAAAGAAAGACTCCTTCTCCTCTTGATGAACTGTAGATTGAGTATTCTGGAAGGGTGGTGCAGGWTYRAGAGTTGGTGTTTTGGGGGAGGTATTGTATTGGAAATTTGGTGGGGGGGGAGGAAGAAAATGCTTCTGTGCGGTTTTCATTTTCCTTGTGTTTTTTTTTTCCTTTTTTTTTTCCCTTGTAGTTTAGTTTTTTTCCTCTTTGTAGTGTAGTTAATAAAGTTTTCTTTGTCACTAAGTGAGAGCCTGCTTTGCTTATTCCTGGTCACATCTCACAGCAGACACCAGAGGGAGGGTATCTTCATGGGGGCACTCACATTGTGCCGGTGTCAAACCATGACACTGTGCCTGATGCCCCCCAGGACACAGGGGCCCTCCTGGCTGCCAGGGCACTGCTGACTCAAGTTTTGGGGTAGTTCATTATCCGAATATGCTGTGGAGGGAAGAAAACGCGTCGAGTTTTGAAAATCTACTTTGCTTGAGAACTCTGAAGAATAGGTGTGAGTAATATCCTCAGAAAAAGAATGAGTGAAGGATGAAAACAACTCAAAAAAATGAAGAAGTTTCCAGCCCCTCAAGTTAGAGATAATCTAACTTGATCAGAAGAGACTGTCCAGTGCACCAGAAAATCAGGTGATTACATGCCAGAATGGTGTTAAGGCAGGAGGATGAGGTGGAACTTTAAAACTGAGTTTTCCCCAAAAGCCAGTGGCTCAGGACTGGTGCTTCCTGAAGGAGCTGACTGTATTTTGGTATAAATCTCTCAAGAGAAAACCAGATGTTGAATCAGATTCTCTGGACAGAAGATTACAGTTCCCTCTGGAATGGTGCAATTTGCAATAGTCTCTCTTGATTATGTTCACTGTTCATGTAGCTACTTGTGTGGTGGAAATGAGACACAAAAAACCCTTCCCCAAAGGCAGGGTTAAAGCAATAGTATCTTCCTAGTAAGAGGAGAGACAATATTAAACAGTGTCTTTTTGAGGCTGGTGTCTTAGTGATATCTTCGGGGGAAAGAGGCTACAGCTAACCAGCAAAAATTAGAAATGGGCAATGCAAGGGCTACCTGGTGCTGTCTGATGCTCAGCATGAAATGCAGCTTGATGTGTGTAGTGCTTGTGAACCTTGTGCACTCTACTGCACTTGCAGCACGCAAGCCACTGGGTTTGTCCATGCAAAAAAATATGCTTGCATTTTGCTGGTAGAAAGCTATTTTGCTCTTTCTTATGGAATGCATTTGTTTGTTATACTAGAGGAGTACAGAGTTACTGGGTGGACAATTGTAGCAAGACAGTATTTGTTCTGATAAAATCCTGTTTTATTCTGTTTTGTTTTGTGTTCATAGAGGGTGCTGATGTGCATGCTGAGGATTGAGTGGGCTGTGAGTGGGAAGTCTGAGACTGCTGGAGAGAACAGTTTTTCAGGAATTGCTGTAAATAAAACCCTTGGCCTGTCTGGGTGGCAGCTTAAGTTTCACAGTTAACAGAGTATGTTTTCTAGAAACTGCCATAAAGGGCAATCTTGATTTTTCTGTTGTAAGGGTGGTTTGGAATGGTTTAAAAGGATTGTGAATTTAATTTTGCAGGCATGTATGCATGCCAGGCTCACCAAGACAGCTCCCAACTCTCCCTCTATGCTGCGCAGCAAGGAGAGCACATGCTGCTCCGGCTCTTGTACCTGACCAAAATCCCCTCTGCTTTCAAAACTGCAAACTATCACACTAGTTAGCTACATCTTGTTTGTTAACCTTAGTGGCAAAGGAATTTAGTGTGCCATTAATGGGAAGGTACAAGGAAGATCAAGTGAGTGCCCTCACTGTGCATCGCTCAGGATCTGCCATATGACTGTCAACTGGGAATGCCACTTGGCAGTGATATGCATGGCAGCGGCATGTGCAGGGGCTAAAGGAAGCGGATGAAATTGAACCATGCTGGAAACCTTCAGATTACCTTCTACCAGTCCCTCTGGATGGATCTAGATGGCTCACATATTTCTGCATGCTTTTATGCCAAATGGTAAAACTACTAGAAATGTTGGCTACAAATCATGGCAGTCAAAAGATATGAGGAAGAATTAAGAAAGTTACAGGCACATGTGACCTTTGCTGAAACTGGGAGTGAGTATTTGATTTAAATATCCGCGTTAAGAGTGTATTTCTTAATAGAAGGTTTTAAAGTTAAAGACTAACTTTCTGTGGAAGCACTTGTTAAAGCAGAGGCAGGTGACAGTGCTGCTCTGTTTCACTGAGAGTCTAAGTGCAGTGGTTTAGACATTGCCACTTGTCTTCTTTATGGACATTCATTTAAATATATATCCGTGTTTTGGGGATTTTGGTAGCCTTTTGCTTACATTGATTTCTTAAATCAGTCTTTTCCTAACATTAACTGCCACAGACTTTGTGCATTACTGGCTTCACAAATATTCCATAAGTAAAGGAAGTGAACTGGTTGTTTGTAAAGCATGAAGCTAATAAATAAGCCCCATCATTGGGTGCTGCCCAGTGGTGGCTGTGGTTCAGATTTGCACCATGTCTGAGTGATAAGCATTTGCAGCCACCCAGGTGAGCACGTCAGTCTCACCAAGCACCATCTACCTCATGGCAAGTTATCTTCCAGTGCTCTCGCCTGTTGCCACTGGCCCAGTGATCTGCACTGGAAAGCAATGCCAGAGTGGGTTTCTTCTGCATATCTTGTATCTTCACATGGTTGGCTTAAGTATCACTTCTAGTTACTGGCACAGAACCAATCCTGCCTGCCAAATGTTGTATTTGTCCCCAAGAGAGGCTGCTCGCCTTCCCCTTGCCCCACACTGTCCATCTTGTCTATAGGATGGACTCTGGATGAGAATAACCAGAAACTTTACGTTAAAAAACCAAAAAAATTAATGGCTAGTTACCAAATACAGTGCTCTTAGCTATGAAATGTTTAACTTGCACAGCTGTGCTGCAGAGAGAGACATCTTTTGACTGCCTTTCCCCTATCTATCATCTTCCAAAACTGTACAGCCAAGAGATTTAAATTTCTTCCCTTTTTGTCTTTGGCAGATTTACCCCTGTATTGCACAGCTGTTCTAAACACAGGCCTTTTAAAATGCTGTGAGAGGCTTTATTTTTGTTTGCATCTCTTTTAGAAGTATTCCTAAGTCTAGTTGTTCCAGTCTGGCAGACAGCTTCATTTCTCTTCATGTCCCTCAGCATTCTGCTTGCTTTAGCAACCATAGGAATAGACTCCTCTGTAGTGTGCTCTGGTGCAGCTTGAAATGAAACCTGGTTTTAACGAAGGTGGACACACTTCCATCTCTGAGGGCCAAACTGAAGGACCTACTTCATGTTTTTAATTGGTCTAAAAGCAGTTTCATAAAAGACATTTAAAGGGGGAACAGACCTGTTCAGTTTGGTCTCATGCTGGGCCTTACAAAACTGTGGAGCTTGCCCTTTGCAAATGTAATTTGGATTGCTCAGGCTTCTCAGATGTCTTGTATTTTGTAAAGCCTTTGAGTGCTTTCTGTGCCATCTTTTCTGTGGACATGGGCAGTTACATGGCTACATGGAGGAACAGTTACAGAAGTGCTAGCATTCATGTTTCATCAGAGGCAACATTTCACTACTTGCATTTCTGCTCTAATGAAATGGTTACATTTTAAAAGGCAATTGTAGAAAGATCATCTTGTCCATAGTGTAGATGATCCAAGAAGCAACGTCGGTCTGTCCTACAAGGCTTAAGTGTGTTCACCTCTTGTGTGTGGCAGAATTTCTTTTTCTGTTGCTGCAGAAAATCATGGGTCAGAAATTGTGCCCACCCTTCTCTCTAGCCAGGACAGTGGCATGTTGAGCCTACCAGGACAGTAAGCGAAATATGCCCTTCCATTTGGCACACCAGCAATGTGCCCACACAGGAGGCTGCTTTGCTAAAGGTTGGTTCACAGCATTGCCTTTGGCTTTTGGTACACATCATGGGACTGTATTTGGAGAGGCCAGTTTGCTCTGACCCTTCAGTGCAGTCTCATACGAATGCTATTGACCACCTTAGACTGCACTGACAACATCA
>JACDOX010000267.1:308205-476166 GCA_014549065.1 Cardinalis cardinalis
GAGTAAGAAGTTTGTCAGGATCCATTTCTTGGAAGTTAAAGGTTTGCTTTGGAGTTGCATACCTTACAATAAATTCCTATCCTGCTTGTAATTGGTTTTATTTAGCTGTTTATACTAGCATGTATTTTGCATTTAGAGCCATTTTTCACTCTAATGAAATAAACCAGTATGAACAGAAATGGGTAATTTTGGAAGGAATTTCCTCATCTATTTTTGTGCAATAAGTCCAGTACTAATAAAGCATAACAAGAACAGACTTTAATGAGTCACAGAATCATAAAATGGTTTGGGCTGGAAGGGACTCAAAGATCTATTTCCAACCCTCTCTGCCATGGACAGGGATGCCACTTACTAGATCAGGTTCCTCAGAGCCCCATTCCACCTGGCCTTGAACACAGGAGTGGGGCACCCACAGGTTAATGGGATTCGTGATGCGAGTATATAACAACACATCCAACCATATATGAGTGTTTTTTCTTACACACCTGCTTCTATTTTACTGGTCATGTGATTTATTCAGTCTTGTTTTCACTTACTTTGCCAAACATTCAGCAGTGTATCTAGCACATTGTTTTGAACTTCAGTTGTCCAAAGGCTACAGTTTGGGTTTTGAATCTCTAGGAGGAAATAAACCACAGTTGTAAGACTTGAGAGTTCTCCTTAATAGGTAGAGCTCTTCTTCCAAAGTCTTTTGCATGCCAGCTGAATATTCTGGAGTTTCTCTCTCTTTCTTAATCATGTATCTTCCCTAAATCTACATGTTGTGCATGTCAAATCCTGCACTGATGTTAATAAGAACTGTGCTTGCTTGAGAACACACATTTAGTTCTTTTGGCCAGAGCTCCAGTACTTGCCTAGTTAGAGTTTTGTTAGGTTTTCAGATCCTCGGGGTCAGATTTTATATATGTTTAGTTTACATAGACCTCTGAACATGCCATTCAGTGCTTTTGATTATATAAATGCTTGTAAGAACTGAGGCCTGGTTTGATTGAGCCAGCCAATGTCAAAGGGCTGTTCATGTACAGCTGTTGAAGTCACCATAGCTCCAGCCCCACTGAACTCAGACCTGCAAGTTTTTTTGGTGGCTTGCAGAGTGGCCTTGGTGGGCTCAGTCTCCAAGATCTCTGGATGTCCCATTCCCCATCTTCTTCATCAAGAGAATAGTAGGTCAGGCTGCTTGTCCTGTGGGATTGCCACCAACCCCTCACCTCTCTGTGGGTAAGCATCATGAGGCATCGATCTTTGCATACTTTCAGGGAACTCATCACAGTAATCTTAAAATATAATCTGGTTTAAACCTTGGTTTAATTTTCATTTTAATCTCAGTTGATGAGTGATATTACGTTAGAGGCATACAGCTAGATATGTTTCTAGGGATATGTTTCTTGATACATAGTTGAGTGAAGCATTTCTACTCTTTTTGTCCTCTGTCAGCCAGAGGATGTTATCCTGTATTTTTGTCTGGCTTAAATTTGAATGCAAAACCTTGCTGGCTCATTTCTAGGGCAATTTTTATATCACTGGTTTTTCTACATCATGTCAAAGTGAGGTCTAGGAACTTTTATGATCTGTTATGCACAGTTGGATATGAGCCTGTTCATGGAATAATCTGTTCTCTTTAAGTTTCCTGTATTTTTTTTCAAAATTGTTTGCCAAGAACAACTCTTTTCTCTGAGATTAGGATGTTTTTTAAAAGGTTTTAAAAAACAGCTGCAGGACAGGACCACAGAGTGATGCCAATAGCTCTATTGTAACAATAATTGTTGATACTTCAAAAAGCACACTGTAAAGACAATTCAGAATGTTTTTCTTGCTGAGAATTAAGTCCTTGGAGAATCATTTAACATCAAAAACCAACTCTGTATTAAAAAAAGGAAAAACCTAAACCCTTCAATTCTAGTGAAGGAAGTGAAGTTTCATCCTTACATAGAAATGCTGAGTTTCTACAATTTTTTTAATTTCTGTGGGAAACAACCTCAATTTTTCATAGGTGGTTAATAGTGTTGTTTCACTGGCACTTTTTAGCCAAGTAATGCATGTTTTCAGTATTGCTATAGTAGCACTATTCCAATTTTCAACTGGTTTAGAAAAGCTCTGAAATGAAAGAAATCCTACAAATAAAAATTGCAAATAAAATCTGGCACAGTAAAGCCTTTCATCCACAGAAGTTGCTCACGTTTGCTTGTGAGGATTAGCATGGAATAGTTAAATTGTTTGGGCTGGAACTGAAGGCATTGGTTTCCCTGTAAGAAGATAGGGATGTTTGGTCTTCATAATTTTTGTGCAAGTCAGTTTTAATATTCCTGTTTTCTTTTCAGTAAATCATGTGCAGACTTTCTCTTAATATAATTTCTAGGAAAACGAAGAGCCAGGGAAAACATCTTGCCTTCAGGCTCTGTGTGCTTGATTCTTCTAACTGTAATTCTAAAGTTAGAGAGGGTACACTTGCTTCGTTGTAAACTCAGAAAAGGACATATTTTAAACATTTTCCAAACATGGGGTACAATTTCTCCACTAAAGAATGATTCTGTACTGCAAGCTGAGACATAGAAGCTGCGTCTTTGATATAATCCAGTTTCAGTCTCAGGTTATCATGAAAAATGGTGTGAAGGCAGATTTTAGAACAAATTTAAGAACAACACAAGACAACCAATCCATGGTAGATAAGCTCCCTAGTAACTTCAGTAAAATAGAGATTATTTTTTTCAAGTGCTCAGGGCCTTAAAATCTTATCGTTGATATACTTTTCAGAAATGCTTTCCCAGAAGATGTGTTCTTTCTTTAAAAATGTCTTTGCTGCATATATAGATAATGAAATATGAGAGGTAGCCAAGATTTACCTGAGGCTGCAGTAAAACTCCCTGCTATGTTTTACTAATCCTGATGCACAGGCATCTTATCAAGTAAAACTTTGTGTTGTTGCACTGGTTGCATGGTGTAGAAATGTACATTGTTGTCACCATCACATTTATGCTGATGTTGCCTTTGACACTCATATTGACAAAGCTCATGGAGGCATCGTGAATATCAGGTTTTCACCCTGGCACTGCTGCAGCAGAGCTGTTTAACTATTAAGGTGTTGACTGAATGCAGAGTTCCTTGTCACTATGATTTTTGTCTCTTTTCAGAGCAGGCTTTACCCCAGAGACTCTGCATTGAGTACTGGTGTACCTAAGAATTCCTGCTTGGTTATTGCAAGACTCACTTGTAGCAAAAGCAAAACCAGGGCCATTTTTTTCCTACTGGAAAATTGTATTGCTGTTGTCACCTCAGCACCCTGCTCAGCTTGCTCTGAGTGATGATGCCAGCTCTGTGTAAAACATAGGCTGGAGTCATTAAAAGTGGGGGCAAGAATTTCTAACACTTTTAAGAGATACTGGGTTGAGAAAAATGGAGCAAGAGGTCTTATTTTTTTGGTAGATAAAATGTGAACTCAAGGCAAGAGAATCTGGATTGAAAAAGGGATTAAGTACTGGTGACTGAGGTAAAAAATCTTATTAAGAACAATGATGAAAGAATTATGTGAGTGTAGGGCATATTTTCATCCATTTGGCCTTTTAAGAAAACAGAAATAAAATTTACAGAATCAGTTAGTTGGAAAAAGATCTCTCATATCTCAAGTATAATACTTGTGGCACTGAGTGCCACATCCAATCTTTTCTTAAATACCTCCAGGGATGGTGACTCCATCACATCTCGGGGCAGCCCATTCCCATGTTTAGTCCCCCTTTCTGCGAAGAAATTTTAATGTCCAACCTCAACCCCTTGAGGCTATGTCCTCCTATTTTTTTGCTAATTGTCTGGAAGAAGAGACCAAACACACCTGGCTACACCCTTCTTTCAGAGTTACAGAGTTGTAGTGACAAGATCTCCCCTTAGCCTCCTTTTCTCCAAGTTAAATAGCCCCAGCTCCCTCAGCTGCTTTTCATCAGACTTGTGCTCCAAACCCTTTCTCAGCTCCTTTGCCCTTCTTTGTACACACTCCAGCACCTCAGTGTCTTTCCAGTAGTGAGAGACCCAGAACTGAACACAGCACTTGAGGCACAGCCTCACCGGTGCCCAGTACAGAGGAACTGCTCTGGTCCTGCTGGCCGCACAATTGCTGATACAGGCCAGGATGTCCTTCTTGGCCACCTGGGCATATTCTGCCTCATGTTCAGCCGCTGTTGACCAACATCCTTGGATTCCTCTTCCACTGGGCAGATTTCCAGCCACTCTGCCCCCAGCCTGCAGCACTATACAGGGCTGTTGTGGCCGAAGTGCAGGACTCAGCTCTTGGTCTAGCTGAACCTCATACAATGGGCCTCAGCCCATCTTTCTAGCCTGTCCAAAATTCATCCTTCAAGGGAAGCAGCTGCAGTGACATTATTCATTGAGCAAGACCAGCCTCACAGATAAGACCTTTGGACCTGGTTCAATGGCCATTGCACTCAGTGGAGTCTTCACTTCAGTGGGTATTAAGCTCTTCTAAGCAAATTTGATGGTGGATAGCTTGGTTGCACTGCAACACTGTTTCTTTCTGTGCAACAGTGGTCCTACCTGTATTCAAGGAGTGAGGAACAGTGCAACAGTAAAAATGTTAGAAATGGAAACATGCATTTTGCCTTTGCTGTTGAAAGATACTTGATGAAAAGGATGAGTTTTATTTGAAGATGTGGAAAAGTTCAGTGTCAGACCCATTATAACCTCAGTGAAAGGTAGAGCCAAATTCACACACAGTTACACAGTTTTCCAAGTGCTTGGAAATCCTGGATGGATTTTGCATTGATCATCATTCTTGCTACATCACTTCCATTGCTGCAAGTGGAGAAAAACATGAGTACAACTGAAAATGTTTGCTCCTGCCGCACTTTTCTCTGCTCACTAACCCAGGGGTACATAATGGTCATTGGACAGTTCATCTAATGGTGTGTAAGTTTGCAGAACTGCTAGTCCTAAAACTTGCTTTCATTTGTCAGTCTGAAGGAACACAGTCTTTTTAAGTTAGGTCACAGAGACTATGTTGTCTCTCAGGCCTTTGTTGCAGATCACAGTGAGAAGTATCTTTGTTAACAAAATGAGATATGTGTCATTTAAGAGAAAGTTTCAGGGGTGCCCTTGCTAAACACTGAATTGAACAAGCAGGATTTGGTGCTTTCAAAATCCTAAAATATTTTCTGGGTTCAGCAGTACTCTGCTCAGTTGTAATTAGCATGGAGTGTTGATATTTTACAGGAGTACATTAGTGCTACACAGCTTCTGTGAAGAGCGTGGCAGAAAATTTCCTTTATAGGATGCATAAGGAAGACATGGTAAAAAAGATGAAGCATAGCATTGCCACGTGCTTTGACTTCTCTGGATCTGGAGGTACTCAGCAATGTAGCAGATACATTCAAGAACTGTCGAAAGGTCACTTTTCTTTCAGGCATGGTCCTTGGAAAGAAGAACCTTCCTCAGCAAGAAGAAGCAGTCCTGTGCATTTCTGCACCATTCTCTGATGATTCTGCACCCTGAAAATGAGAACAACAAAATCAGGCCTATATTTCTGAGGAATGAAACTCATGACAGGGAAGCACCAGCATAGGGGTGGCTTGGTCAGGGATTCATGATAAAGATTTAAAATGTCTGAGGAATTATCAAAAGAATCACAGTGAGCTGGGGAAAAAAAGAGGGAGAGTCTCAGGAAGCTTAATTGAGACTTTGGCATGTAGGTAATAGGATAGGCTCTTATGTACAAGATCTTTCTCAGATCGATCAGGTTTCCTGCACCATCTGTTCTGCCCCTTTTCACCTGCTTCTCCTGGTGCTCTTTTGGTCTCTCTGAGGCCCTTCAGCCGCACTGTGCAAGAGCAGGGTTCACACAGATCCGTTTAGTAGGTGCTAGGGAAAAAGATTACTAAATAGAAGCAGTGGTGCCTGTAGCGTTACACTCAGATTAAGGATTGAGCCCCCGAACTGTTCCTTAGTCAATTCTGCGGTCAATGGGTGAATCATTTTACTTTGTGAATGAGGCAGGCCCTTGGGAGGTTCTAAATCCTGTGATAGTCTTCCACATGAAAAGGTGAGGAAACCCTCAAATGCTGTTCCAGCCAGCTGAAGGCGTTTCTCCAGCAAACAGGTTTTGCTGCTTTGCCCTGGCTTGTGGTGATGACAGCTGCAGCTGAAGGCATGCCACACTTGGCAAGGAAAGCATCCTGAACACTAACCATCAACTTAGAAGGAGCTGCAGCCTTGTGGAGTAAATGTGACAGACAACCAGGACATTTTTCTGAATGGAGTACAGGATTACTTGCCCAGAAACAAACGTATTGTATATTCTTCCTACTACCCTCTGAGATCCTCTCTCAGGAAAGCATTCTTCATGCTGCTTGTTATTGATAGGAATTGTAATTGTGGTTCATTGAGAGTAAAGTCTGCTTGTTCAGCAGCAGAGCTCCTACAGATTTCAGCAAGCCCAAAATATAAGCACAAAATCTCTGAGACCCACAAGAGGGAAGGCACTTGATACACATAAATGACTGACTTTATGTAAAATTTGGGATCCTAGAATTTAGGTGGTAGAAAATTAGCATGAAGGTTTTGTTTTGTTCCTACTATGTATCCCTATTTATTTCTAAATTATTTCTTACGGCGCTAAAATCACAGACAAACAGCATAAGCTTGCATAAGTTGAAAACAGTGATTTTGTTGAGGTGAGAGGTTCTTTTTCCCTTGAAGACACCATTTAGAGATTGTGTTAAGTGACAAAGGAGCATAGTTGGAGAATTACTCACTAGCTTAAGAATACATGACATTGCCAAACTATTTCACAGGCTTGCAGACCTTGCCAGGGTTTGTGAGCCTTTCCTCTGTAATGTATGCCCTTCTTTTTCCTGAAGAGACATTCAATTAAAAACACATCCTGCTAAACAAAAGGAGCCATATACAGTTGGTATCAGAGGTGGAAGTCAACCTCTTCTCCCTGTGGTGAACTGGGTAAATTACTTGATTCATGCCTTGCCTAAAAGATGCCATTGTTTTCTATGTGCTTTCTTTCTCTCTCTCTTTCTGCTTCTTCTTGCTTCATAGCCTTTATTTCAAGCAGAAAGTAAATGCAATAATATTTGAGTTTACATGGAAGTTTTGTACTCCAGAAACCAAAAATCAGAGAAAATGCACTCACCTACTCCCATTCCTTCCAGTTTGCTGGTTTTGGTTGTCTGTCCTGGTCCTGTGTCATCTTGATGACCTCCTTTGCAATATCAGTGAAGAAATCAAAACACTGAGTCAAAGAGGCTGAGCTTTAACTCCACTGTGAGCAGGAGTCCTCTCATAGGAGATAGCAGAGAAGGTTATTAGCAGTGCAGTGATTTTGGGTGCTCTGTTGCATGGCTAGGGCCCCCAGCATTTGCAGGTGCTATCTGGGCAAGGCTGAAGCTCTTGCTGAATTTACTTCAGCAACTTACTTTGTGAAAGAGAAATATACAGGTGATCCTGGATTGATGGCTAGTAGGGCCTGTGGGACTGCAGCAGGCCTTTGTGAAGACTTCAGTACTACTCTGCCTTTGTGGATGAATTTACACTGGGATATCTGCTGTTATTGATGTCTATAATTTATCAAGGCTAAACATCTGGCTTATGAGATTCTAGTAATAAGAGAAGCCCCAATATTGTCCATTAGCTAAAATCTTGAATTAGATAGATACCTACACTATGGTGGCCAAACCTTTTAATATGGAAAGGTAGATCTTTCAAAAAATGAAGTGATGCTTCCCCTTCAGACAGTGATGGAGTAATAGCCTAGTAAGTTTGTACAGGGTGGAGAGACTGAAAACAGAGGAAATATTCTGAGCTTCTTTTGCAAGTATGAGAAAGCAAAGCCCAACTGCTTTCTAAGACTTTTTTAAACATAGAAGCTGAAAAAACATTGCTTCTCCATAAAAACACTTAAAAGTCAGGTTTCAGCTGCTATAAGATTAGTTTGAAATCCATGTTATGTAAAATGAGTAAATGCAGGTTTTTTTTACACCTTTTAATGTTTTAGGATTCAGGTTTTAGTTTTTATACAGCTGTCTGATTAGAACAATTATTTTTTATTACTAACAGAAGTAAATTTTGCATTGTATTCTTATTTGAGAATCTTGAACTTTTAGAAAATTTTCAGTAGTATCAGCCTTAGCCTCATGTCTCAAAAGAACTCTTAATGTAGTCCTGGCTATATTGCTCCCTTGAAAAAAATCAGTATGGAAGTACTAATGATCAGTAATGGTAATAGAATTTCAAACATAGAAATGTGTGATGCAAGTTAGTGTGAATCAACTTATCTAAGATTACCCTGTGGAGGCAATCCATTGCTAACTACCTGGGGTTCTGTGAGAGGACAGAATCCCAAAATTATTTTTTTCCTTCTTTACAACAAAATGCACCCATCATCCTCTCTGAGCTATCGGTCCACCAAATCCATGTTCCACTGTATAGGCACTGCTGGAGGACACCCATTTCCCACTCCACACCTCTGCATCATCCCATTTTTTGCATTCAGTTCCTTCACCTCTTTTGGCATCCTCACCTCTTTTGGCCTCCTTTCTGAGGGAGCCATATCACAGAATTCCTTTTGAGTCTGAGGAACCTTCCATAAGGTCCTAACCAAAACTCCACTCTATGACTTTCATTTGCAAGGAGCCAAAAGATAAAATGTAGTTGAGGTAGCCAGACCTCTGCTCCCCAATGGTATTTGTTCATTCTTTTCATGGAAAAAGGAAAGGATTCATGTTGGACAGGTACCAACTGCTATTGCTCCTGAGACTTGCCTGGTGCAAGGGCCTCTCATAAGAAGGGGGCTCTTGCTACTGCCCTGTGCAAAATCAGGAAGAGTTTTGTCTGCATTAAAGTAACTAAGCCAAGTCCCATCTTAGAACATGTAGGAGGGCTACTCTTTAAATGTGGCTATTTTTCATTGTCCTTTGGTCATCAAATGGATCTACTATGGCAAAACTCTGGTTCTGGATGTAGAAAATATTGCCTTTCCTAAATCAAATGATGTTCCCCTTAATGCATTAACAGATCTCAAGGCATGGTTTTGCAATAATACCACTTTCTTGCACAGCACACATTCTGTCCACATTAGCTCTTATAGTGGTACATTGTAAATGAGTTTGTAAAATCTAAAAAAGCCTAAAATTCAACTCTTCCTTGAGAGTCCAGATAGCTGCAGTGGATTTCCAGCACCCAGACATGCTTCACTCTGATTTAGATATTTGTAGGCTCTGAACTGCAAAAAAATGCTGTGAAGATTAAGACTTATGTAATGCAGTTTAAATACCAGTGTAGATTGCATGGAAACTACATCATGTTACTGTGTGATTTCAGAGTTATCATGTTATCAGGTTATTAAGCATGAGTCATCTTATCAGATCTTGCCAGACTGAATGAAGAACGTACATAATCTCTAAAATGTGATTTAGAAAACAAGAGCAGATTGTCAGCCAGGATTCTGCTGACTGAGCAGACAAGGTGCTCTCCAGAAAAACAGGGACATAATGATGCATTTTCTGTGCTTTCTACAGCATGAGTCCGTCCCTCCCAAAGTGCCATTTGCAACTTCTGTTGCATTGGCAAATTGAAGACACAGTGCTTCTGAGTAACTGCACAAGCAATCTTGACCACGGCAGACTATCTCATTTCCCTAAGGGGAAAGTGATCCTTTAGCCAAATGGTGCTTTCTGTCTTCCAAAGATACATTCCTGGTTGTGTGGTGACTGAGCAGCTCCATGATACCACACAAGGTTTACTCAGATGCAGCTTCTGACTGTATTAGCTCTCCCTCCTTTCCCCAGTTCACTTCCTAGATTGTCTTCTTTGCCTTGCTATGAGTATGGTGTTCCTCCTCCTGTGTTTTGGTGTTTCTTCTGTGGCAGGGTACGTTATAAGTACATATCTTTAAATATGAGTGTTAGAAGAAACATGGATTCCTTAGTCTTTTAGAAGAAACAGAGATTTCTTAGAAGAAACAGGGATTTTGACATCTCTTAAGAGAGATCTTTAAAACAACTAAAATATAACAAAAAGAAGTTTTAGATAATTGAAAGTCATATGTTTGAAAAAGGAGGTCTTCTCCAGTGCCTAAAAGACTTGCAAATTAGGGACCTTCTTGCATGTATTATACTTCACAGATGCACTGGTCATGCAAGGAGCTTTGTGTTGCATGCAAGGAGCTTTGTGTTGTAGGTGATGCTCTGAGATCTCTGTTTGCATGTGGGCTAGAATTCAATTTATTGTAGCAGTTTTCTCTGTGCATGCATTCTGTCTTAAGCTGCTGCAAAAACAAGCTTGAATTTTACACAATTTTGTTTCCTAGTCATGTGCTTCTTCCTGTTCATTCATTCCCTCCATGCTTAATTTCAAAGATGTTGAAAAAATACCTAGAAATTAAAGTTTCTAGAAATTCCCATGCTGGCTCTATTCTTGACCCCACCAAAGACTCACAGTGGGTGGGGTGGAAAAACCCAGGAGGAGCCTTATGGGGAAAATCATAGGCAGTACTTGTCCATTTTATTTCCAGTTTTGGTTTCCACAGACCAACCCTTGCCTGGTGAATAGGAGTGAGGGGGCAGGGATGTGCAAGCTACAAAATCATTGAAACGCAGCCTCCTCACCTCCCTTGGCACAGAGCAAACACAGATATCTGCAGCTAACTGGTGACAGGTGACTGAAGAGCAACTAGGTAGGCAGGTAGTAATTTGTGTTGATTTTTAGGGAAAGCATTCCCCAGGGGCAATTAGCCACTGTGTGGCTGTCTTTTTGAGCCTTGACACAGTTCATTTTGTATCTAAAAATGCTTGTGTAGGCAAGGACAAGGAGTAAAATGAGGTATAACATTGCCATGAATGCTGCATTTGACCTGGGACAAATGTAATGGGCTTTTCTGCCTATATGAAAACAAAAGTGAAATGCGAACAACAGGAACTCCAAGGCTTGCATGCCATGTTCACAAAGCACAGCACAGAGAGGGTTAGGGAGAGCCTCCAAACAGACCCGCAGAAATGAGAAGAAGTTCACAGATACTTTAGCTGTCTGAGGTCACTGGAGATAACTTCTGTCATTAGCTGTATACAAAGAAAGACATGCAGACTTTGTTGTCATCTTATATGGCAAATATCTAAATACTTTTGATGAAAATGGCAAGTTTTTCTTGAACTGAATCATTATTTAGATGTTGGAAGACAGACAATATGATAAAAAGCAAAATGTTAAGTCTCAAAGTTAAAAGAAGGTTCTGGCCGAAGTCTTGCAGGCCCTTTAGGAGTCTCTTAAGCCTTTGAGCAACTGATGACTATCAGTATAGAACACTGAAAGGTGAGCTTGTTTGCTTATTCCTTGTATTGAAAACTCAAGTTTTGAGCCTTCCTTTTGATACCTCTTAAATTCAGTTGAAAAAGAGATATTTGAATCAGTTGAGAAATCTGCATAAATTATGTGAAACTTCCTTGTTTCTTCAGATCCAATTGGTGCTTGATTGCCATCCTGGTGTTCAAGATAATTTGTATATGTTAAAATTTTTAATTTTCATTTCCTAGGTATGAACACACAATCACCATCTTTTGGGCTGCTTTTATATTTTGTCAGAGATTTAAGCTTCTAATCATTTTGCTACTGATACTGAATTGTCTTGTTTGAAAAGCAGTTTTCTCTTCAGTTGTATGTTGCAGAGATGTTCTGAGAGTGAGGAATGAGGCTGCTTAAGACCAGGCGTAGTTTTGAGGCATATTTTGAAGGACATGAGATAAGGGTGAAATGGGTGGGTTTAGCTGAGTGTACAAATGTTTGATTTTCCCATGCAAATGTGGTCATGCTTTAGGAGTGCTGAAGAGTGGGGTTTTTGCTGTTTCTCTGCAGGTGAGAAGTAAATATGAGCTTGGCAACACACGACCATCAGTGCCAGGACCCTGTGATCTGAACTGCATCTTCAGCTGACTTCCCAGCAGCCAGGCGCTGTTGATCCTGTACCATGGAGGACTGCCTTCACACTTCTTCCGAAAACCTCTCCAAGCTGGTGAGCTGGGCCCACAGCCATGGGACCATCTGCAGCCTCATCCCCAACCTCAAGCACCTGCTTTCTGAGGGGGCCCACGGCAACCTGACAGCCATGTGGGGCTGTAGTGCTGGCCATGCCTACCACTGGCCCCTGGCTGCCACTTGCCGGGCCGGTTCCCAGGAGCGTGTCTGCTTCCAGGACAGCCGCAGCTTCAACTCGGACAGCCCCAGCATGCTGGGAGTGCCATCAGAGGCTCAGGCCAGTCCCCTGGAGCGCTACCCAGGCCGGCCGGGGAAAGCCAAGCTGGATTGCACCCGCACTCGTGACTCCTGCGACTTCTCCTACTGCAGCGAGCCGTCAGACCTGGGCGAGCCTGTGGAGGAGTATGAGGATGAGGCCACCCTCTTTGACATGGTCTGTGAGTCCTCTGTCACCGACGAGGACAGTGACTTTGAGCCACACCCGCACCGTGCTCCCACTGGTCCCCGCAAGCGGCCGGCAGCCACGGCCCAGGCCCAGGCCCAGGCTGCCGACGAGGGTGGTGGTGACGTGCTCCTCAAGAAGATCAAGCAGGAGCTCCCTGAGGACTACTATATAGTGGCCAACGCGGAGCTGACAGCCGGCGCCGATGGGCCGGCCCTGGCCCTGACGCAGATGTCCAAGCCCAAGCCGCAGACCCCGACTGGGCCCTCCTGCCTCGCACCCACGAGAACCGTGCCCCAGCCGGCCACAGGCCCCGACCCCGACCCGCCGCGCCCCTGCGCCTCCCCGCCTGGCCCGCCCCGCATGGCCGCGCAGCGGCCACCCCGGGGACCCCTTGCCTCCCCAGCGCGGGGGGCAGGCGGTGGCCCTGTGGCTGCCCTGCAGGTGCCAGCCACCAGCTCCAATGCCATCACCACCGCTGGGAAACCCATCAGCATCCCCCTCTCAGCCCTGCAGCTGCCTGGTCAGGAGGAGCCACCGGCGGCTGCTGAGGAGACCCTGCCGTCCATCCCACAGCTGGCCCCGGGTGGTGAGCTGGCTGGCTCGCCCTCAGTGGGTGCCGACCCTGAGGTCAGCTCCAGCCAGCAGCAGCCCCAGGCAGCGCCCACCACCGCCCCCGAGGCAGCAGCACAGCTGATGCCAGGTAGGACACTGGACAGGAGTAGAGAGGTGGTGGCATTTTGGGGGCGTCCCCCAGGCCTGGCTGAGTGAGGGTACAGCAGGGGTTTGTGTTGCGTTGCATCAGGGTCCTGCTGGCACATAAGTCAGTAGGTATGGAAGCCACATACACCTGGAGGGGATTCAGAAACTAAGCACCAACTAAGCACCAGCACCTGAGAAAGTGTACTGCAGCCACAGGCAAAATGGTTTGCAAGGTCCATTATGGGTACAATAGTGTCATGTGAGAGAGCATGCAGTGACCTTGCTGTGTGCATGGGTCAGGAAGGACATGAACTGGGCCACGCCCCCTTGATGACCAAAAAAAAAGGGGTCTCAGCCAGTGTAGCCTAGAGTTGCGGAGTTTTGTGTTTCCCTCACCTTGTCAGATGGGTACTGTTGGACCTGGACAGGCAAAGGAGACAGGTTATCAATATCAGGAGAGAGGTTTTTGCTTCTATAAATCGTTACCTATAAATCAGAGCAGTCTGTGGACGCAAGAAGTATCAGTACAACCTTAACCATGAAACTGATAAAACTTTAATCCATAATAAGATGGGTTTTTTTCCATTTTCCCAGTGAAAATTCTCATACACTGTGTCCATAATTTTTCTCATCTCCTGCCAAAGCACATAGAATTGGCATAAACAGATCAACACTATTGGATAAAAAGCATGTTAAAACAGCTGACTTCTGCTGAGTGATAATCCCATGTGAAGAATATCTGTTATCTACAGGTCTTCAGTCTGGTTCTTGAGCAGACTTGTCAGCTTCCTCTGGACCTGAGCACAGACATTTCTCACACTTTCAGCTTCTTCTTTAGTGGTGCCATCCCAGGAGGAGACAAGGCAAGAGCAAGTTCTCTGTCTGCGCCCTTGGACTGCCTGGTCAAACAGAGTACAGACAAACAGTGAAAGGGCTAAAAACTGCCAATCTGCATTCCTTGTGGCAGGTACTGCAAGAGCTAAAACCCATAACTTTAGCTTGAACATCCTGAAATCTGATTGAAGACTACTAGATTTTGCAACTGGTAAGAGCCTGCAGATGTTCTTGCCAGGTAAAAAAACAGACAAAGTTAAATACACAGTTTTACCAAGTAAAACCCTACTAAACATTAGAAATTCGGAAGGATGATAACTGTTTTAAAGCAAAGCAAATTCTTCTTTAGGACCCATTTCTTGCATGACTGCATCTCTGAGATGTTACTTTGCAGTAGTCCTGTCATGAAACATCCCTCATGGAAATTCCCTTGCAAAACTCCATCTGGTTTAGAATGAACTCTGCACTGCTAAATATGAGAAAGGCAGGATGCCTGACACCACTCAACCCAAATTGTGTGTTAAATGTACTTATTCTGCCCTCCTCAGTTTATAACCTATCACTGCTATATGTAGACCTGGTTTGTACCTGCCTGCCTCTGCAACTTGCTCAAGTCTCAAACTTGCAGTTTGGGACAATGGAAGACAAACCTAAGTAGAATTTTTCCATGTTAAGTGTGTGTTATCTGGGAGAGATATTTCAACAGATCCACTAAAAAATCCAAGCTGCTTTCAACTATTTTTGCCAGGACCTCAGAAGCTAAACAAGGTCAGCAGTTATTACTGTTTAGAGTTAAACCTTACAAGAATGGAGGCAGCACAATACTTCCGTATTTATATAGTTTCAAAAACAGGATTGGTCCATGTCTGTGTCTTACTTTGAGGGCAAAGTGGGATTGCACCTGGATTACACCCACTGCCTAAATCAACCCTCAGAACCTCCAAGTGCTTTACTTTTTGCATAGACAGTGATGGGTTCTCAGAGTGCTGTCCAAGTTCCAGTTTATTCATTTATGTTCTCAGTGGTTAAATTTCTTGTGCTGTTCCAAAAAAGCATTACACAATTCCTCTCCTCAGACTGGTCCAGTGTTGGTGTCACATGCTGTTATTTTACTCAGAGGTAGTGGCATTTTAATGAAGATAAACTGATTGACATAGGACTAAAACTTGATGCGTGAGTAAAGTCCCACATTTCCATAGAGCCTTCTCCTTTGGGAAAGAAGTGATGGCATTATTAAATGTTCAAGTTGCAAAAAGATAGGCAATGTTAGAAATTGAATTTATTACGGATGCACAGCAGATTCTTGCAGGTAAAATGTAGGGGTTTGATTAAAGACTAGATTAGCGTGGTTGCTCATTTACAGTGATTTTGTTAGATTGTCTCCTAACGAAGAGTGATGTACTGAAAGTGGTGCATGATGTACAAAATTTGAGCAATACTGAACTACAAGAGGATGTTTATCTATCCTGTGTTAAAATTTTCTGTCCTAAAAGACAGAAAATTTTTACATCTGTAAAAGACAGATGTAAGTCTTTTACATTCTGGTGTAAAAAAAAGGCAGGAATTAATTAAAAAAAGGTCCTAAAGGTCAAAAAGTCTAGAGCTTTTATTAATTTATAGACTCAGTGCCTGCTTAACTAAACAAAGTTGAAAGAGAGCGAGGAATTTAAATTCTGCCTTGTCGTCTCCAATATCTGAAGCCCTGCTCCTGGTCCCATTAGAACTGCTGGTGTAAGGTCTAAGATCTACAGGACTAAGGCCTTATTTAAGTTATCATTAAAGGCTGCAACCCAACTAGCAAGAAATACTACTTGAGTTTTAGCTTAAGTGACACATCCTTGCTTTTATACCAGACACAGCTGATAGTAATCCCATAGATGGTGAAAGTCAATTAGTGACATTTGGATGTCTGAAATGAGGAATGGAAATGATTTGGTGTTGTTGCAGAAGGCTCTGGAAGGAGACTGTGGCTCAGAGAAGGACAGAGCTTATTTTTAATGAACACAAGTTTTGATTCTGAGAGACATAGGATTTACTTTGTAAACAGAATTGCTAAAGAATTTGTGAAGAATACTGAATTTCCACGTGAAGACTGAGGCTGAAGATATGTTTTGTATTAACAAGACAGTGCAGCAAAACATTTCTGATTCAACATTAGTGCATCACTATAAATAGAGGAGCAAAGAGTCCCATGATAAAAAAAAGATATCCAAGCCCTATGTACAAGCTGTGCTGAATGCAGAGTAGTAAGCAGAGATGCAAAATAAAAAATCATTTGAAGTATTGACTGAGGTTGTTGCTTCTGTCAGAGATGTAGCAGATTACATTCTGTGTGTACCATCACAATGCCTTCATGCAGATCCATCACTGAATCACCTGACTGCTTGTTTTATGTGCACAGGCATTTTCAGAGTGTGGAAGGGAAAGAGTGTCCACAAGCACCTCTCCGCTCATACTGCTGCTCACTGTCCTGGCATCGTGGTTATCAAAAATACCTGTGTTTGAATGTTAGCTGTGATGGATGCTGGTCTGTGCTGAGGGCAGTGCTTAGCCTTGGCTCTGATGTCTCTGCTCTGAGATCCTCTCAATTCTTTCATTTTCTGTAACAGTGTGGACATCCCTGTAGGTTACAGGTGTTCATAAAAAGTCTCTGTCTGAACGTGACCATTATAAAATGGAGTGCATCTGGGACTCGTTGGATATTCATGTAGAGCGATTAGTGGAATATTTTAAGTATTTCTCTGTAATCAGAAGAAGTAGGATCTTTCCCTTTCCCCTCTTCTTTCTGTCTGCAATGTCTGCAATGGTGTGAGTTTAAATTAAATGAGAACCAAGATCCTCATATAAGATTTGTGGATTAGGAGCTGTTGGATGAGCATCAAAATGTTACAAAACTTCGAGGTTGAAGGAGTCTCTTCACACCTTATGAACTGACAGTTTTGACTAGATTTAGCTCTAACTTCCAAATCACTGTTTATCTATTTAAAAGAGTGTCAGCCTTGCATATTCCAAAGAAGTGCAAACAAGAAAAAATAACACCTTTTTTAGGGGTGTATATAAAGCATACAGAAAGGCAGAATTAATCCTTGTTGTAATTATTTCAAGCCCAGTGGAACCATGCCAAGTAGCACAAGAAAAATAATCACATCAAAAGAAATTTATAAAACTCTTATTTAAATAATTTTCTTCCAAGAACATTGAATAACTGTTGATCTCTGTACTTGTGTTTTACATACAAAAGTTGATGAGTTTTGGCTAAAGTGACTGCTTGAAGCCTATCTGCAGGGACGTATGCTGCTGAATGTGGTCAAGTGACCATTTAAATATGTGTAGGGGTGAGACTGTCTTTTCTCTTTGTGTTGTACTGAAGAGATCAGAGTCCACTGGTGACTCTTTAGATCCCATAATGGATAGCTATTGCTGCTCTAGTCATTGGACTAAAAATAGTAAGTGCTGAGATACATAATTACAAAAAATATAGCTTTTTTTTTTTAGTTGCTAGGGCCTGGCTTATTTAGAAGACTAAAATTACATCATTATAGTTATAAGTATCAGAAAAAAGAAGCTATTGACATGATTCATCACCTGATCTTGCAACAGTGATTTGCAAGCCCGCTCCTGCCTTCAATTATCTTCATCTAAATGCTGTTACATTATAATCTAATGTTTTGGGGGCTGTATTCTAGAAGTCTAGCTAGACATCTTTATTCTAGAAGTCTAGGTAATGATTACTTACCCTTATAATATTATAAGGAAGTTCTGTTTAAAAGCAGGACAGTGGCATAAAGAGGACAAGTTTAGCCTTGGCAGAATAGTTGTGCAATTGCTTTTATCATCTGGGTACACAGCAGGACAAACAAACTTTTAAAAAAGAAATGAACCTGTAGTACTAACAACTCTAATACAAGAGTTGTTTATGCATCTGTTCCTACAGCTGTTCTGTTTGCAGCAGAACACAGAAATGAAAATTCATCAATTATTACAATATCTTTAGATTTTCACTATGCTTAAGAAATGTATCAATTACCTTTCAGGACTTCACATCCATTTTCTTAAGTGAAGATTCCTTTCAGACACAGAAAGCATATGCCAGCCTTTCTGTATAATCAGCAATGGACTTTGTCATGTAGAGGTTGTCCTAAATACTAAGTGTTTATGACAAAGCTATGCATGCAAATGATTAGGATGCTGCTTTCCTTGATATCAAGGGCTTGTTTCCTCTTTCCACCATAGACCTTCTCTGAGTGGCACCACCTGCAGCACAAAGAGGCATCTCCTGGCAGCAGTCTCACTGGAGAAATAAATACAGAGATATACCCTTCTCGGAGGAAACCATTCATGAGTGTTCTTACTGAATTGTAGATTGGTGTGGGAGATGTTTGGGGATGGGCTTTCAGTTGAATTCCTGCAATAAAAGGTGCATAGGCCTGCTAATCCTGTGTGATGGAGGAAGGTGAAAGAATGATTGTTTCCATACAATCTGTGAAAGTTATTTGCCTGCAGCTAGGAGGGAAAGAAAAGGACTATTGCAGCCAGGCCCCAGCAGTTTTTAAGGATTAGTTTTGTAAAGCATGCCAAGTTCAGCTGATAAACAGTTGAGAATATTCACTGGAGTTCTGCACTGAGGAATTGCATCACTGAAAATTAGTGACTCTTCATTTAAATATATATTTTTCATTCTAAGTACCATAGCATGAATAGTATTCAGGAAGATGATGTGTGATACCAGAAGACAAACTGCTCATTTCAATGAATGGTTGTGTTCTGGAGCATCACAATTGATTTCAGACCTAGGAATATACCCTGTCCCCCATTACCCTAACATGAAACTCAGAACAGCAAAAAACAGAATGCACAATGAAAAGTAGAAAACAATCACTTTTGCAAACCAACGTAATTGAGAGGCTATGTTCTCCCTTTCTCTAGGGTGTCTTAAATAGGCAACTTTTTGTGTGAAGTGCTGTGTTTTATGATACTGTTGCATAAAAGAAGAAAATAATGCCTCTGCTGGTTCCAGCTGTCCTGAAAACATACAGGAAAGAACAAAAAAAAAATTGGACACATCTGTACTGAACATCACTTTAATTTTAGGAAATACATTATTTAACATGGTGCTTTTGATCAGAGATCAGTTCCTTTGTATGATCTTTGCAATTGTTTCATTTTGGAGCTATTTTCGGCTTATGATTTGTGAGTCTTTAAGAAAAAAGAAACAAGGGTCAGATTTGGATCTGCAGAGGAGATGCAACACAGGAGCCAACAGAGATGCTGACCCTGGAAAGGCTTCAGACAATCACTTTGCTTTTGCACTTCAGATGGGATGCTGGCAGAAAAAGGGAACACAGGTCTTTATGGTTTAGATCAGGACACTTTCTGAGAGTGATTTTCCGCTTTGTGTGAGGCTGGCTAAACAGGGCCTAGAAAGTGATCATTCTCTTGTTTTGGGTAGTGGCGAGACCACACCTCAAATCCTGTAGTCAATTTTGGGCTCCGCACTCCAAGAAGGACATTGAGGTGCTAGAACATGTCCAGAGAAGGGCAACAAATGTGGGAAAGGATCCAGAACACAAGTCTGATGAGGAGCAGCTGAAGGAACTGGGGTTGTTTAGCCTGGGCAGCCAGGTAGGTGTTGGTCTCTTCTCCCAGGCAAATGACACGATGAAAGGAAATGGCCTCAACCTGCACAAGGGGAGGTTATGGTTGAATATTAGAGAAAATTTCATCATCTAACTGGCTGTAAAGCATTGGAAGAGGCTACCCAGGGAAGTGGTAGAGTCATCATCCCTGTGAAACTATTCAAAAACAGTGTGGATATGGTGCTTGGGGACATGGTTTAATGGTGAACATAGTGATTGTACTAGCTGGGTGGTTGGTCTTGATATCTTAAAGGTCTTTTCCAACCTTAACGATTCTATGAAGCAATGATTCTGTACCTACAGAAGGACTACTTCACATTTGTATTCAAGATCTAAGGTTTTAACAGTGATAGACCTTGGGGAGAGCTGTTTTTACCTGTCTCAGTGATGGGAATACAGCATTTTTGCATAAGCTGTTCTGTGAAGCCAGTACGCAGTGACTACTCATTTCTCCCATTTTCTTCATACGTAATTATATCCCTTTTAGTGAGTCTTCTATCATCTTTTTGTGCTTGCAGTGAACCTAGAATCTGCTTGAGCGTGAAACAGATCAGTAAAAATATCTGAGTGTATTTCCTATCTCTCTGAGCAAGAGAAAAATTTGGAATACAGAAATCTTTGTTTGAATTTTTCCAGAAAAGAAAACAGAAGCATGATGATTCTTTAGGTATTTTATCTTGGCTGGCACAGCACAGAGCAGTACTTGCTAAAACATTCAGATCCTGGAAACAGTGAAACATGATGAAATCTATCTTTCTTTGATAAAGTATGCTTAAATGAAGCACATGCCCATTCCAGGAAGTGTTGAAACAGACTATTACATCAAAGCCTCTAGGGAGAGAAAGTGGAACCACTGCTTTCCCTGATGGCTTGTTCTTGCTGGGACACTCCACAGAATGGTCACAGGAAAGCTGCTCTCAGCACTGGTTGTTTTTAACAGCTTGAATGTGGCTGGTGGCCTCAGTGGAATGGTGTGGCAGAACTGCATTTTCATTTCCCAAATAAGCCTACTTTTGTCTGCCCTTTTTAAAATGGAAGAATGCTGCTGATCACACAAATGTTGTGTTAGACATGGCAGTTCCCAGGTCATAGTTCCCACTGAGTCCTGCCCATGATGGGAGTGGGAATGGGGCTTCCTGTATACATGTCTTGAAAAATGCTGCTGAGAACCCTGCTGAGTCTGAGTAAAACTTTGCTTAATTATACATTGATCATTAAGTGCATTGGCTGCATCTTACTTCTAATACATATCTGTTAATCCCTTTAACTGTAATTGAACAGTAAATGCACATACACAAAGGGAAATTCTGCATGTGTTCCTGGTGATTAAACTGAGGGTGACTATTGCAGTTACACTGTGCACTGTTGTAGCTTTTCATTAACTTCATAGGTCTTCATGATGAAAACATCACTTGAAACCATACAACAATAGATTGATAATATTTAATCAATTGCTTTCTACTGTGTACTTGGGAAGGAAAAAACGATAGAAAAAAGCCAATTTTCTGTTTTGTTCAGAGAAGGAAAAAATATATTCTGAGCTATTCTACTCCAGGTCACATCACCTCAGTGCAACAGCTGAATGTGCTGTATTATTTCAATCAGGAAACCTGTACCCAAAGATCAAGCCTGTGAAAAATGAATGTTGATCTCTGATCTTCGAACAGCTTGTTTTGATTGTATGTTTACACTCATTTCTCTTTTCACTGGGTATGTGCCTCATCTCTGCTTTCTAACAGTGACTGGTCAAGCACAGCAGTATGAATGAGCCAGAGAAGCATTGATGTTTTTGTATGGAAGCAATTTCATTTTGTCCACAACTTGGAGCCGTCTCCTGATTGTTACGGGCTCTGTCCTTCAGTCATGTTGACATGCCAGATTAGGAGTTTCTTTCTGTCCTTCGATGGAGTGTTGCCTTTTGTTTGGGATTTAATTTCTCTTATGACTATAAATCTAAGGAAACAAAATAACAGACAGAAACACTATTCCTAGCATTACAGAACAGTATTCATGCTTATATGCTGACATCCATTTTGGTTTTTTGCTAACAGATTTACATTTTATTTTTCCTCTCTATATAAAGAATTGGCTTTATGCCTCTGTTTCCCTCCGTCCCCCATTTAAGATAGTCCTCAGAAAGAGGCAAAATTTACAGTTTGACAGTAACTTGTCCCATTACCATTCACTTACAGAATTGTTAAATACGTCAGACTGTTTGTTGTGCTGGTCTCTATTAAAATAGCCATGTATGTGTATAACACGTCCACAATTATATCCATTAAACTATGTCCCATGTCACCTCTTATAATAATTGGTTCGTGTCAGTTTTGGTATGAACTCATTCAGTAGCAGGGGAACTGATTGTTCATATCCTATATAGAAGAAAAAATTATTTTTATGGAAATAACAATCCTGACAGGAAAATTTTGACAGTGTAAATACAGAAGAGAAATAACAACAATATTTTGAGAGGCAGAGAGATATGTAATTTGTGTATATTCTCCTGAATGTGTACATAGCTAGAAAACATCTGAAACTCCTCATTTTACTTAACGAGAATTTACTTAAGCAGAGCTGCAAAATGTGACTAAATATTTACTAAGTCAAACTATGATAAATTAAACATGTATCCAAGGACAGAAAGAAATGAATTGTGCCATGAACAACAGTCCAGCTATTGATGAATGCGCTTCTCTTGCGTGTTTGTCTCCTCACTGTGCAAAATTTCCAGCTGCTCCTGCATCTCCTGGGAGCCTTTGTCTTCGCAAATGCATGGGCATGCCATGGCTACTCTGGAATAAAGAGATCTTTGGTCAGCCAGGGTGTGTGAGCAGCTGCCTATCACAGTATCTAATGCTTTAGGGCTGTCCTCCTTCCGAAAGCTGGGATGTATTCATGTCCGTGCCCTCTGCCTAGCTTTGAGTCTTCCCCAGACTTGTAGGACCCTTGCATTTTAAACTTCCATCCCTTTAATGTGATGAGAGTTGTGTTTGTAAAGGTTAAATTAAAGCTCAGTTGTCATTTTTTCTAGACTGTGAGGAGGAGAGAATTCAGCACAAAACAGAAAAGCAGGCAAAAAATATACCTTAGAAGCTGTTTCACTTGAAGTGTTAGACTTCATTCTCTCTGGAGAACTGTATGAAGAGCTGCTCCTCAAATACTGCTTTCTGAGCCAGTGAAGACAAAAGAAATATGTTTGTTCAAAGTGTGCACGGAAACTCTTTATGCAGGTTTGTAAATCATGAGCTCTTCATAGAATTATGTCCTTTGTAGCTTACTTCACTCCTACTCGACAATATACAGTGAAAGGTAAAAACAAATTGGTCTGACTGGGCAGAACAGAGAATTTCGGAAATGATACATCAAGATCTCTAACAAGAAAGTTGGAGTACTTTACTAAGTTAAAAATGGTAAGAGAAAAAATATTGAAATGCAGTTCTTTGGAGTGCATGTGCTGCAATCTGTATTACCAGAAGTAGATGTCGTGGCCTGCCAACACATTTCCTCTTCCTCTGGCTGAACTAGTAGATAGTTCAGACAGAATAGGAAGGGGTACTTTTTTTATTCACTACCAATGGCACTTTAATAAAATAGAGGAAAAATGTCTGCAGTCTTTAATAAGCAATATATCAACCAAGTGCTGTCAGCCTGTGTAGAGGGTTTCACAGTATGATTTATTATGTTAATTACAGTCATGTGGGCCTCATGCTCTTAAGTCTGAAACTGCTCACATTCTCAGCTTGATTTAAGAATATGCTTTGGCCAAGACTTAAAGTGCAGCTTATTATGATTAATGTAATAAAATATTTATTACATTCTCCTTTTCTTTGTTTCTCTGCTTGCTGCCCCAGTTAGACTGACTCATTTTGAAACACAGATATAAATTAGATTTCAGATGATGAGGATTCTCATCTGGTTTTAATCTCTCTCTTTGGTTTTATGTTTTTTTCACATCCTTTGTTCTTACTCTCTCTTCTCTCCCCCTCATCTTTATTCCTCTCCCATATTTCCCAGTTCTGCTTCTCAGTTGCTGTCTAGAGTGAACCAAAAGCAGGCAAATTTCATAGCCCTGGCTCATTCGTTCCAGACTTCTTGCATTGCTTTCTCAGCTATACTTATTAAAGGTTTTTCTTAAATGTGATGACATTAAAACTGGTGCTACACTGTAGCTGAGAACATGCTAAGCCTCTGGTGAAATGAGGTGGCATGTTTCACATGTTTTACATTAAAATTCTTCTTAGAGAAAACTGAACTGAAAGGGCCCGGTTTCTCATTCTTCTTCCACAGGGCTCTCAGCTGCAGAGAGGCAAAAAATTCCAGTGTGCCAAATATTCCAAAATGCTATATAAATTTATACCTGTGATTTTGTCCAAACCACCCCAGTAGTTAACTTTCTGGCTAAGCAATCACTGCTTCTGAGATCTGCTTGCACATCTATAAATTTGGCTTTTTCTATAGGAGCATGAAAAGATAGAAGACTTAACAAAAATGTAAACTCTTGGTTTTGTTATGCTGGAAGTGGATCTTTTGTCATGAGAACGGTGTATTTTTCAAACTATAAACTTAATTTAATGAAGGAAGTGTGTCTCAGATCTTTGCAGTTTTACTCTCCTCATTTTTGTTTTTTTTTCTTCTTTTCTTTCCTCTTTTCAGGTTTTGAATCATGTCACTGTATGCATATAAATATTATTCAGTTCCACTTTCTATACAGGTAATGACTTAGTCCATTTGATTTCTACATAAGCAGATACTTAAGCATAGGGACACCAATCCAGAACACAGTTAAAATATGCTTTATGGAATTGGAAACTTACTTGGGAGAAAAACTGATACTCTGCAGAGTGTATGTATGCAACACTTTCCAGAGTCATGCTGAGCCAGGTCCTCTTGGAAAATGAGTGCGTCTCTTCTGCTTTGCATCACCCAATTTCCAGTTCTCAGGGTAGTGCAGAGCATTACCATCATTCCTTTAATTGTTTCTGCCACAAAGCATTAAGTAACCAACATACTTTGAATAGGCAACTTTTCTTTATGTTGCTAAGACATCCTGGGTAAAAAAAAAAAATTGAAAAATCTGTTTTCCAGAGTTAAATATTTAATCTGAAGAAAATAATTATCAGAAAGTGTCTCTTTATTTTTAAACTGAAACCAGTACCTGGAATTTTCTAATGATGTTAGCCATTGTGAATTATTAGAACATTATATGGCTGAATACAAAGAAACATGCTCAACATACAGCTGACTGTAGCTTCATATTATAGGTAATGTTTTCCCACTTACCTATTCCATCAGCATTCCAATTTCACCAAACAACCTGATTTGTTAAACCTGAGCTCTGAAGGAGTAGAAGTTACATCTTAGAGCTGAATATTGTTGAAGGAAGTTTAGTCAGTTATTTTGAAAGGAATGGAGTTCCACATTTTTTGAAAAGTTTTCTAATGGTTTTGGGTTTGTAGTATTGAAGATTCTAAGTGTAACTTTTATAACCTCCAGCTCTATGAAGGGTTGAGTCCCTAAATGTCAATTATATAAAGGTACAAATAGTTTATTTTTATATACCTCCTGATAGTAACTGTGGAAATAAGAGTGGGATGAGGCGTGGCAGGTAGACCTGGAGATGGTTGCAGGGCTAGTTACAGGCCAGGTGACTGACGTGGAATGGGCCAGATAAAATAGCAGATTCCACTCCAGCTGCCAAGTATATTTTGCCTGTACATCACCTAAGTACCAGATATATAGGTTTCTTAAAATATTTTCTGTTTCTGCTGTTCTCCATGTTGTGCCCAAGCTGTAGCATCCTACTCTGCCTTGTTGCAGTGTTGGGCAAGCCTGGGCGAGCTGGAGTTGGTATACTTCTTCCTGTCAAATGGAGGTTCAACCTCCATTTGTATTTCCTGTGCATCCTGGTAAATATCCCAGGATGCACAGGAAATACATCCCACTTTGCATTGCAGCAGTTCATGCCAGTGCATCTCAGAACAGCTTCAAAAGGAGATAGGAAACTGTATGGCCTCATACTACAGAAATGCCACTGAAATTGTTCAGTGGAAGAAGGGAAATGCAAGGTAAAACTGGAATGCAGCACTTCTCTTTTCCACTACCATGATGAAAACAAAACCAGACAGATGAACTGAAGTGATAGGAACATAGTTGAATAGATGAAGTGAACCAGTAGGAACACTTTTTATTTAGAAAATGCATTTTTAGAACCTTTGTGCTGGAATGGCTCAGATGTCACATGCATCAAGTGGAGAAGGAAGGTAGCCTTGTAAAAACTGGGGTTCCAACAGTGCTGCTGTTTTGCACTGTTCGTTAGCAATTGCTCTTTCCACTGCAAAAAATAAATCCCAAAAAACTGGTGAGACGGTCAGTCATAGGAGAACATAACTTCTTAATCCCTTGTCATAGCCACAGGTTTTCTGACATCTAAGGATTGTGTAGAAGTCCCATTACTATCGATCTGTATTTTGTTGTTAGCTTTGCCAGCAGTTAAACTGCATCTCAAATCTTTTGAAGCTTCAGTGAGAACATAGTGAAAGAGAGCACAAACTGGAAATCAGCTCTAGTGTCTGAGTGAACATTCATTATCAGGCCATTCTATACTTTGCAAAAAACGTACAGGTGACTAAAGCCTATTTTACTTCATAGAGACACCTATGAATAAATATTCCCATACTCATTTGTTTGCAGTCCATGTCCTTTCTCCTTTGATATAATCTAAAGCTTTATAATTTTAGAATCATAAAACATTTGCAGATAATTTTTTTGGAGCAGGTTCACTGAAGAGAAGTATAATTTTTTTTGCCAAAAATGTAGTGTCTTTCATAAGTGGATATTAATTAATTCTCTAATATGACAGATTTTACATGCCAATGAAAGCCTTTTCTGCAAATGTTAAAATAGAGTTTAACTTAATATAGTGGGAACAGGGAACTTTAACTGTTAAACAGAATTTAGTAACAACATCAGAGGGGTAGGGCAGACATTCATGAAAAAATACAGAAGCAGTTTCTTCTACTTAATCTCAGGATGTTTCTGCAAATGTTTAGAGGCACTTCTGCTGTGGACACCTTCTGCTCTTACCCTCACCCTCATTTTTGGCAGCAAGACATGAGAATGGTATTCACTGGTTTATTCTTGTGATATGGTGAAAACCAGCTGTCAGCTTTTTAAGTTTGGCATGCAGAACAAGTACTAATATTCTGGGATGCTGTGGTATGACAGTGGCATTCAGCTGGTTCTGACAGGGCGGCAGTAGCATGGCTTCCAGGAGGACACATTTGTCAGAGGCTCATGCAGCTGTTCCCCGTTGTGACTTGACCATAACTGCCTCGTACAACAGCGTCACCTCTGCTTACTGAGACTGTAGATTTGAGAGTGTTGTTTGCCTATAGATACCTTCTTGAAATAGGAGGTCACTGGAGAAAATGGTAGGAGGAGGCTGTGGTTTAGTTGAGCAG
Source organism: Cardinalis cardinalis (assembly GCA_014549065.1). NCBI lineage: Eukaryota > Metazoa > Chordata > Aves > Passeriformes > Cardinalidae > Cardinalis > Cardinalis cardinalis. Next base: position 335,253 of record JACDOX010000267.1, read on the forward strand.
TTTTAATGGGCTGCGTATTGCCATGGCCCAGAGGCTGGATATCACTACTTTTCAGTAACTGCAAAAAGGAGGGGCAGGAGCCAACCTGAAAGGTGCTGGGGAGTGGAGAGAGGGTGCTTCGCTCCAGAATAGAGATATGTGGTGCTTTGTGTGTGGTTAACTATGCTTTTTCTCTTGAATGAAAGCATATTGGTGGAAGCAGGCCTGCTGCAGAGGCATTTTCCTAGGCAGGACAAAAATTTGGCAGAAAAGACTCAGCTGGTGATGTGATTACCACCAAGAAAACCCACCTTACTTTTAGTGCACATTTGTGAGATCTCCCTGCTTACCATATGCAGAGTTTAAGACTTTTTGCAGTAATAACTCGGGTTTGTGACTCCCACTGATGTGCAAATGCTCTCTGAACATTAACAATCTGTATCTGTCTGTCATGAAAGCAAGTGCCTTTCCTCCTGCCATATGTAATTACAGAGGTTATGTCCTTTCCAGGGAGTCCAAGTGTGTGTGTGTGTGTGAGCTTAAATTAAAACAAGCCTGAGTTTGATAACTCTGTTGATAATATTAGGTCTTGGCTGTGTTAAGATCAGATTATGAAAAGATCAGAAAACAGCTGTTCCTCTGTGGGAGAGATCATCTGATGGTCGTGGGCTAGCCTAGGACATCTGCTCCCACTAGGTTTTCTGTTTAATCTCTGCCTGGTCACTTTATCTCTTTCACTTCATTTGAACTAGAACATCCTAAGTACTCATCACCTTTTCAAACTTATACTTGGGAGTTTACCCTGGACCCCCCAGTAAAGTGGGTTTTACTGTCTTTTTCTGCCACACTCTGGTTTTCTTGGAAATGAAACTGTGGTGTGGGATATGATAAGAAACACAAGACCTATAACCAGGTCCTTTGTGCAGTGATGCAGCTGAGGGGGCAGGACCTCAGGAAATGTATCTCCACTATTTTTTTATGCTTCTGCTTGTGATCTGTAAAACAGGGATAACAGTACCACTAGTTCCAAAGACTGCATTATGACAAGGAAAAGACAGTAAGAGTAGCTTGGCTTCGTAGATCAATGATGACAGTAATTTTTGGTTGATTGGTTCTGACCAACCGGCTGAGAGAAATTAGACTGTAACACAAGAGTATTTGTATTCCTCAAGCCTAACAACAGAGACATACAGAAGACTATAAGAAAGGTGGAAGCATATATAACACCTCCCCATTCTTCTATCCCACATCAGTTTGCAGCTTGGGGATGTTCTGATATAGAGGTGTTTTGTAGGAGGACTCAGTGGCTTTTTTTTCTGTGCTTTTACCCAGTTTTGGAACCCATGACTACTGAAGACTTGATGATACACTGAGTAGTTCAAGTTCAAGAGCAAATAGGCTTCTGATTGCAGTAGTCGAGGAATTAGTGTTGACCCCCACCAGTGTTTCCAGTAGTTTCTACCATCTCCACAGAACGTTAAAAAGAGCTTTGTTCTCTATTCAGCAAAATCGGCAAAGTGAGACAAAGCAAACATCTGGGACCTGTTACATGGGAAACTCCCCACATTTATGCCATGCTACATGATACACCACCAATATTTGAGTGATCTTGTAGGGAGAGAATAATCCATTACTACTACTTCAGCCTGGATTCACAGCCAAAGTAGAGGTAGCTCTCCTGATGTGGCTGCAGGAAAACCTGACCAATGCTTTTTTAACGTTTCCCACCTGCTGTGTGAAGTAGCACACAACAAACAAGTGCAGGAATGCGGTGTTTCTGGGGAACTGTTTTTGTAATGTAAGCTGGGGGAATCTTTAATTCAGCATGGGTTTTATAACTGTTCGCTGCAGATAGGGCAATTTCCTTTGCAGATTAAGGAAAGATGCTGTAACATAAATGACTGACTGGGTGTCACTACTGTGTTGTGACAGGCTATCCTCTAAGAAGAAGTGATTGATGACATTTATAAAACTGAGCCATTATATGTGCTGTTTATATTGAAATAGAACTTAGGATGTGGGCTGTCAGTCAAAGCAATGATTACTTACACAGTTCTATAACAAGTGGTGGTGGGTGCAGTGAACAAAATACCAGAGTAAATGTTTGTTTTGGAGCTTTGAACAGGGCTGTCTCTTTTTTTCAGCCTGCATCTAGCCACACTAAAAGGATCTATTATGTATACTGCCTAGAGCATGAGGCTTCACTGCAGGCTTTGAAGAGCTCTTTGATACTGACATCAGTATTAAAATGAGTTTCTGAATCAGGCAGGTGACCTTTTGTGCTCCCCTGGAGCACAGTTCAAGCAAACCTCAGTTCTTTATAGCAGCATTTTCTCCTGCCTGCAGAAGCCCCCAAAGGCCTCAGTTGCAGATTCCCACTTTTCTGTGCTTTGCAGAGGATTTGAGAAACCCCTCTCAGTGAGTGAGTGGTGTGGATGCAGGTTGCCTCTCTCTGAAGACACGGGGCCTGATCATGAGGGTTATAAGCTCAGTCCTGCTTCTGTCCTGCTGGGAAGTCCTGGGGCAAGTCATTCCCTGAGCCTCTCTCTGCAGATGTGGTATGGAGGTGATGGGGTGAACTTTCCTGAGAGACACTCTGTAGATTGGTGGAAGAAGAAGCTGCCCAGCTCTACGCCAGTCTTTCTGCTCCACATGGAACACTGCAGGTGGGGTGGGGTAGGGAAGGAGAGACTGCCTTCCTTTCCCTGCTGCCCTCTCCCCTGCTAATAGGCTTGCAGGGAAGAGAGGAGGAAGTGTCAAAACACTGGTGCAAAGCCATGGGTGTGCTACACAGTCTAACATAAGCTTGACCTGATTGGCAGAGTGGCAATGGGAACTTCACCTGGTCTCATATCACATTGTGTGTGTATCTTGGGTGGGAGACACCTGGTGAGGGTTGCTATGGCACTGCTGAAAGGATGGCAGAATGTATGGGTTTTGCAATGAGACGAAATAGAAAAGAGCTTGGGTTTTTTTCCTCTCTTCTGCTCATTAAGTGGAAGAGAGACAGAAGTATTCCACATACAATTCCAGAAAATAGTTAAATAATTGAATTTTTACTTCTTTGCATTTGTTTTTAATTTTCTAAAACCATTAAGATTTATCACATTCAGAATGACAGTTCCACCTGTGTTTGAGCTCCATTCTTGTTCAAACAGATTGTTTGCACATGCCAAGAAAACAGTCCTTAAAAACACCCATAGCTTATAAAGCTTTTCCTTTTTATGCTTCTCTTATGATCAGCCAGAAAATCAGCTGTCAGTAACAGCTATCATAATGGTAGCATCTGAATATTGTGTTTCAATATGTTCTTGATTGTAAGTATCTATGCGGATAGCCTGTTAAATACAAAATTGTTTCTAGAATTTTATTTTTTTGCAAAATGAAAAGACAATTGTGTTTGTTCTGTCAAGATACAGTTTGATGACGTAGAGAGGCTGTGTAATCATGTTTTTTTTCCATGTTTTCTGATCTGAACATATTGACTATATTTTCTTTATTCTTGTACATTTGTAAATTGCACATTGTTTTATAGTAATTTTACCTGTCATTTCTCTTGGATGTGCTGCCTTATTTTGTACTGTACATTCTGGCTATATTTATTTCACTCTTTTAAAATGTATCTGATAAAGATAAATATTACCATCATAAATATGATGCTTTAGCTCTTTTTTTTCCCTCGGGAAAAAACGTGTAACCAGTACAACCTCTGGTTTCACAAATGAAACAATTCAAAGTGAGCTTATTCCTGAGTCTGGGCCTTGGCACACAACATTGGGATCCACAGAAAATCCTTCCACTTTGCCTTAGTTGTAAAAAGCCTATTGCCTTTAATCTCAGTGCTTTTCATAAATCTCCATGCATAAAACTGTGCCCCAGTATCATGAGGAGCTCACTTAGTTTTGTATCATATAGTATGTCATTTGTTAAACTGAAATTGGCTTTTCAGTCATTTGACAGGTATGTAAAGATGTTTACCAGTGCTCTTTGTGAACTTGATTTTGAGTTCTTTCCTTTTTGAGGAAATTTGTTTCAGGAAAAAGTGCATCACATAAACTCACTGCTTCTACTTTCTCTTTTCTCTCCCATTCTTCCTCTTCCAGACCAGGATGAGAGAGCAGCAGAGCTCAGCAGGGAGCAGAATGAGAAGACCATTCGCAGCACACAGACCGCTCTCCGCAATTTCCGAGAATTCCTCATTTCCAAGTACCCCTCTGAGACCCGTGAGATCTATGTCATCCCCTGCAAAGAGCTTGATGCCTATCTTGCATCCTTCTTTGTGGATGCCAGACAAAAGGATGGGTCTGAATATGAGCCAAACAGTCTGGCCAACTATCAGTGTGGACTGGAGCGGTATCTCAAAGAGCACAGGTATGGATACAGTATTACAAGGGATAAGGAGTTCAAGAGGTCCCAGGAAGCTCTAAAGCAAAAGCAGATAGAGCTGAGGTGTAAAGGCAAAGGAAACAAGCCACACAAATCCATGAAGCTTACCTTTGCTGATGAGCTTATTCTGCGCAAAAGAGGCTTACTGAGCAGGTACAATCCTGAAGGGCTTCTGAACCTAGTGTGGCTGAACAACACTAAGGCGTTTGGACACTGCACGGGTTTCCATGGGTCCACCCTCAAGTGGGGAGACATCCGACTGCGGGTGACAGAGACTGGGTTGGAGTACCTGGAGTGGATGGGGCCAGACAACGGGGATGTGAGTACCAAGAGCAAGAGAGGCGGGACGGACTCGCGGGTGTATGCCACCCAGCACTCCCCGCAGACCTGCCCCGTGCAGGACTACAAGGAGTACGCCCAGCGGCGCCCTCCGGCCATGCGCTACGAGGATGCGCCTTTTTACCTGTCCATCAAACCCGTTGTCAACTTGGCTGCACTTCACTGGTACAACTGCCAAGCCCTGGGGAAAAACAAGCTTGCCAAGATGGTGAAGACAATGTGTGAGAAAGGGAACATCCCTGGCCGCAAGACCAACTTCAGTGTCTACCAGAGCTGCAGCACCCTCTCAGAAGCTCAGAGCAACCAGCTGGTGCTGATCTGCAATAACTTGAGCCAGCAGGCTGCCCAGTCCATGGCAAGCCACTCCAATACTGGCAACTTCATAGTGTCAGCATCCTATGACTCGTCATCTGACACTGCTTGAAAGAACACCGAAACTTTTTTCTTTTCCTTTTTTGTTTCAAGCATTGAATTTGTGCTCAATAATACACATCAGCTGTGATTGTACACTATTCCCCCTCTCAGCCCTCTCTCCAGTGTTAATTCACTTTATAAGAATATATAAACATATAATATATTTTTCTTTCTACAAATAAGTCAACAGAAATAGTTTAGTATTACTAACAGTATTTATAGTGTTAATGCAAAAATGAAAGGTACTTATGGGTTATAATACAAATGCAGATTTTAAAAGGATAGAAATGGTTCTCAGGCAACACAAGATAGACTGAAAATACCATTTTTAACATGCACACATTAATGAGTGTAAATCCCCAGGGAGGCTGACATAGCAATTCTGTTCTGAAGCATTTTTTCAACTTAGTATTGTAACATGACCTCTCACAGTGGAGGAAGCAAACTTAACATTGGCTGCTGCTTCTTACCTGCTGGCTTATTCTTGATCAGCAAGACCAAGAAATAAGAAATGCATCAATGTAAGTTCACAAAATCATTTACAGCATTTTTGTCTGTTTTTATTATGTTTCCTGAGGCTCATTTACACTACAAAAATCCTGAAGTCAGCTAAATGCCATTTTTAACTTTTGGGTATGTTGATTTTCTGGGATCAAAATGTTGCTGGTGTTTAGGCTCAAAAGTATTGTTTTCAACAATATGCAAAAGTATAATGGCAAAACCATTGTCGCACATAATTTCACCTCTTTAAGTATAGGTTGTTAGTATTTTATTAATGTGTGTATGTAATGTAAAATCTGTTGACAAAGAGCACTCTTTCAGTATTCTGGGAAAACGAACAGTACAGAAAAATCTGCAGTCTTATCCCAGCTGTACAGAAAAATGACATCAACTATGTCTTAAGCCATCATTTGAAATCCACAAAACAATAGAGAGTGTAATGATATTTCTACAGAAATTTTTAAAGAAATTCTACAGAGAGGTAAAAAGCTGGATAGTTTTAAGTGCTGGAATACCAATTTAACTTATCTGCACATCATCTGTTTCCATTGCAGACAATAGAAAATGTGTATATGAATCTGAAGGCAGAATTTGGACCTTAAAGCCTTGAAATAACAAGTTCTACTGTTCTACTTTGTAATGTAGTTGTTCTACTGCAAGTATGGGAAAAACACGAACAAATTCACTATTTCAGTGAACAGTTATAAGTCTTGACACTTAAAATTAGGAACAGTACTTTTCAAGTAAATAAACTTAGTTTAAGTTCCACAAGGACATGCTAGGGCTGTGGTGAGGCTTTAGAAAAGTCTGCTGGGGTAATTGAGTTCCTGCTGAAGTCAATTGATGACAACCTTGGCTGACTTCTGCTGGGTATTGGACCAAACAGCCTTTGGAGAGGCTTTCTTGTTTTGCAGTTTTTAATTGTTGTGTTTCTTTATGCTTGTTTGTCTGTATTTCTTCACATTCCTGCATATCCTTCAAATTCTTTAGATCTGCAACTGTGCAATGACTTTTATCATCACTAATTCCAAAAAGAGGTGAAAGAAAGGTGCAAATAGATATAGAAGTAACCCACCTAGCACTTATGAACTTTTTTTCTGTGTTCCTAGGATGAAATGTTCCTGTGTGAGAGGGAGGTGGCAGAGTGTCTGCACCTCACCTAAGCCTTACTGAAGGTATGTTTTGGAGATGAAATAGGTAGCAGATGTGGCATTGAAAAGCCTAAGGGCAGAAATTTCTACTATAATAAATATCTGTCCTCCCTGGAAGCTTTATGCAGGTGACACAACCTGGCTGCGATCTCTTTTTTTTTCCACATGTAGCAAGGCTGGTAAAAGGTCTGGTTTCCTGTGTCTGACACTCCATGGTAGTGTAGCCATCAGTTCTACAGTCTTCCATTTACTATCCGCTGTCTCTCAGGATAGGCAGTGGATTGGTGGGTACAAGCAGTTGTTCATATTATAGAGCCCTCCTTTTGTAACTTGGCTCTGGGACTTGAGGCCAAATTATGACTCTACTGAAGTGATTGCAAGCTGTGTCTGTGACTTTCAGTGCCATGGCATATCTGACTTGTTGGTGAAGGAGGCAGAAGCACAGAGAGAGATTTCAGGTGAAGGCAGAAAGACCGCTGCCCAGTTTCTAGATGAGGCCAGAAATCTGATTGCTGTTTGTACTGCCTTGCCTTTTCACAGCAGTGCTTTTAGTATGATACAGTGAAAAATAGTTTTGCAAGACCACTGCTGCTCTGGGATTTCTTTACTGTTTTCCGCTGAGAACCCATGCAGCAGTGCTTAGTATGTGCTGGAGCATGAGCATTCTGTGCCAAGGACCTCTCTCAAAGTGCCCGCTGAGAGCTCAGCCATGGAGCCGACCTCTAGGGAGGTCTAGTTTCTCTTTCTCCCCACTGGTACTCATCTCAACACTTCCCAGTGACAGCTATTGCAGTATCTGACTTAGTTCCCTACATTTCCTTTCCTGTTCTGCAGTGAGGGGATGGGTATCAGCTGGCCTTTGTGGGGCAGCAGATCTCTGTTTCCCACCTCTCCTCCCCTGTCTAGCCCACCCCTTTGCTCTGAGGAGGCCAGTCACTGGCGGTGCTGTGCTGCAAGCAGCACTTTGAAATGTTGCTTCACATCAGTGCTGTAATTCAGCTTCAACACAGATCTCAGAAGAAAGAAGACTGGCACTCCTGGGTTTTGAACTGAGAGGTCAAAAGAAGCATTTCCCATGACTTTTTGACTCTCCATGCTGCCTAAATTGTTGATTGCCACAATATTAGGATAGTTTGTGCTGATGTCCGGCAGCAGTGAGGCAGCATCTCTGGTACCCTTGACTTAATGGGGTACGTGAGCAACCTTTGCTTGTCTGGTTAGGGGATAAGCATTGGCGTGTGTGTGCTTATTGTGATAGCTTCAATATTATCATGAGGGAGGCCAGGGCCCGACTGGAATTAAATCTGGCCTAGGACATTAAGGACAACAAGAAGGATGTCTGCAAATACATCAATAACAAAAGGAAAAGGAAGGATAATATGGGCCTGTTACTAAATGAGGGAGGGACCCTGGTAACAGAGGACATAGAGAAGGCAGAATTACTGAATGCTGCCTTTGCAATGGTCTTCACTGGCAACACCAGCCCTCAGGGATCTCTGACCCAGGAGATCAGGATGAAGGAATGGTGGAAGGCAGACTTTCCCTTTGTCAAGGAGGGAAAGGTGTTGGAGAACACCTAGACATCCACAAGTCCATGAACCCTGATGGGCTGCATCCACAAGTGCTTAGAGACTTGGTGGACACCATACCTGGGGCTGCTCATGATCACCTTTGAAAGGTCATGGAGAGGTGCCTGCAGATCAAAGAAAGCAAATGTTACCCCAGTGTTCAAAAGGAAAAAAAGGGAGCCTAGGAAATTACTGGTCAATTACCCACACCCCAATCCCTGGAAAGGTGAGGAAGTGCCTCATTCTGGAGACCACTTCTGTCCACAGGAGAAGTTGATCAGAATAGTCAGCACAGATTCACTAAAAGCAAATCATTCTTGACCAACCTGATTTGCCTTTTACAATTAAACAACTGTGTGGATGGATGAAGGGAGAGCAGCAATCTTGTCTACCTCAACTTCAGTGAGGCTTTCAACACTGTCTCTCATAGGCCAAACTTAGGAAGAGTAGACTGAATGGGAGGACAGAGAGGTGGATTGAGAACTAGCTGAACAACAGATCCCAGAATCATAATCAGTGGCACAAGCTCTAGTTGGAGGCTTGCTCCTAGTTGTGTCTCCCAAGGTTCATAGTGGGCCCAGTCTTGTTTAATTTATCCATCAGTGACTTGGATGAACGGCAGAGGCCTCCTCAGCAATTTCACTGACAACACAAAGCTGGGAGCAGTGGCCGATAGCCCAGAGGGCTGTGCAGCCCTTCAGAAGGAGCTCAGCAGCCTGGAGAGATGGGCACAGAGGAACCTTCTGAAACTCAGCCAAGGCAAGTGCAGGGTCCTGCAGCTGGGGAGGAACAACCCCAGGCACCAGCACAGCCTGGGGTGACCTGCTGGGAAGCAGCTCTGTGGAGAAGGAGCTGGGGGTCCTGTGGACAGCAAGCTCTCCATGAGCCAGCAGTGCCCTGGTGGCCAAGAAGGCCGGTGACATCCTGGGCTGCATCATCAAGAGCAGCGCCAGCAGGCTGAGGCAAGTGACCCCGCCCCTTGTCTCAGCCTTGGAGAGGCCTCACCTGGTATGCTTTGTCCAGCTCTGGGCTCCTCAGTACAAGAAAGGCATGGAACTCTTGGAGCAGGTCCAGTGGAAGCCAACAAAGATGATTAAGGCACTGGGGCATCTCTCTAATCACACACAGGAACAGATTGCCCAGAGAAGACTCACCCTCACTGGAGGTACACAAGAATTAAATGGAAACAATCCTGTGCTGTGTGCTTTAGGATGACCCTGCTTGAACAGGGAGTTTGAAACAGATGACACACTGTGGTTCCTTCCAACCTTACCCATACTCTGATTCTGTGATTATAGGAATAGTTTTGTTCTGCTTTGTGATTATCTGTAGTAACTCCAGCAGTGATGATGGCAGGTTGCCTGGTAAGTTCTGGTGGGGCAGCCCCACATAGACTACTTGTTGAAGTTTATGGACAGAAGTTTATGGACAGAATATGATACCCATATAATATAGTACAAAAATAAACTTACTAGTTTTGAAAGGCATTTAATATAACCTATTGTTCAGTCTTATTTGTGGACAGTTAAAGGAATTGAGTGACCACAGTTTGTGTAATTGCCATTTGTATTAAGGCTGTGAAAGGTTATTAACTGTCTGGGAGAGAGACTTTGGGTTTAAGCTACTCTCATGGTTTTGTCTAATACTGGTAGGAGAGTACATGTAGATCTTGTTATTTTAGGTGAGAGAGGACAACTCAGTTATTTGCAGTTTTGACTGAGGGTATCACACCTGCTTTGGCTCATAGCAATGGTGTGTACCTTCCCTGGTGCTAAGATACAGCAGTGTGGCCATGGGCTAGTTCTGCCAAGTCTTACCATCCTATCCCTCTGGCTAAACAAAGAACTGTGGTCTCCAGCCTTGGCTTTTGTTACGGAGTACCTCTTACCATGAAAGGGTAGCTGGCAAAACACTATCCTGCTCCTGTCCAGCACAGGCTGTATGATGGTGATTGGGAGCAGTGGCTACAGCGAGGCACTGCAGGTGGGTGGCTGCACTCCTGACTACATGATACTCCAATATAAAAGCTGAGCTTTTGCTCCATAGTGAGGCTGTGATTTCCTTAAGATGAGGATAGCTGGCTCCACAATGGGCCTTGCTTTTCTCCTTTCTTTTTCCTTCTTTTTCCTTCATTTTTTAAGCACTCACATTTCTTCAACTTGATGTTAGACCTCATCAGTGAGTGATTTAAACTCAGCTCCCCAGCAGAAAAGACAGCAAAAAAAAGAGGGAAGTCGGGTAATTTTCTGCCAACGTGCTGAGCTGAATCTGCTAAAAAATTGAGGCGCAGACCCCATCGGGGAGACAGAGGATGGTGTTCATCTACCAGCATCACAGAGTCATTAGCCTAGCTGAGCTACTGCATCCCATTAGAAACATATCAAAAGGATAATGCAGATTCAGACCCTTCTGGATCATTTGTAGATATATTAGATGCCTTCAGAATTATCTACTGGCTTTTGGGAGATTTGCTCAGTGCTACCAAGAGCAAAATTTGGCCTTGAACTTAAGAGGCTGAGTGCCAAAGCACAGGCCTACATGGTGCAAAGGGGTCTGCACTAGCGTTAGTGCTGACTGTCCCACGTGGCCTTCTCAGGACACCACAATAAGAGTCAAACATGGGGATTATATGTGGATGTCACTGGGCTGATCTGGATGCAGCTGTGCACAATACATGCATTTGGATCTGTCCACATGATTGCACATGTAGATGGGCCGAGCTGTGGACACTTTGGACGGTGTAAGCTCTGGTTTTTTAGTCATCCGTGCATGTATTTATGATGTTGTGGTTTTGCACAATGTTACGTCTTCATGCAGTTAGTTGAAACTGAAGTCTGTGATGCCTGGGTGTCACAAACTGCCTGTTGTATTTTCAAAAATGTATTTATACAACAGAATGTATTTTTAAGTGCAGGAAAATGAAATACTGTCATGAACTACATTGTAAACTATATTCCAAGGGATATCTAAAATAACACCATATACCTTGTTCACTTGCATAATGCAATAATTCTATGATAGCAGCATCAGGGCCACTGACATAGAGGATAATCTAACAATGGAATCTGTGTCCCTGTTGCACGTTCTCCTTTATGAAGAGTATCAACAGTTTCAAGCTCTTTTTAGAAGTTGCTATGGACTGATACTCAGTCTCTACAATATTGTTACCCTCTTAGAAAGCTGTGTAGAGAGTGACACACAAGCAATGTTGTACTGTTAAGTGTTCATGTCTTAGATGTTTGTGACCAAATCTTGTTCTGCTGTTTGCGCAAGTGATGTGGGGTGGTAAGATGGGGATCAGAAAGGGCAGGCGCTGTGTCACTCTAGAGCCCAGGCTGCCCTAAGGACCAAGACAGCCTTAAAGGAAAGTGAGATTCCTGTTGCACTAGGTTTCTTCCTGTTCAGCTCATATTTTACCCTTTCTTGTCATCATGTCTGTGTACTTCCCGTAAGTGAATTGACTGACCTGACTAGCACATGTGGTGCATGGGCTGATCATTCCATCTAGCAGTTAGCTGCAAATGATTGTGATTGACTGATCTTCCCCAACCCCAGCAGCTCCACTCCTCTCACCTTTCTGATCCTCAACTATTCCTCCTTCCTGGTGTCTGCACCATGGGGCAGGGGGACTGCTTTGTGCAGGGCTGCTCTTGGCTGGGAGCTCTGCCCATCAAGTGACCTTGTGCTTTGGGGATAATGTGCTCAGGGCGGCCCACCTCGCATGGGATATGTGGGGTTATGGGATACTGTGTGGGAGCACTCTGGAGGCTCGAATCTCACATGCTGGAAGCACTCTCCTTCCCTCTTCTGCTTTTTGTGAGAGGCTTTCAAGTCATGAAGTGACTTGACATGAAATTAAATTTACTCCTGTGTGGAGGACCAGGCCCATGTCTGTGTGCTGTTTAGTCCTCCGCTGACATAATGGACTGGCAAATAGCACTGACATGACTGGTCCTCAACAGTATGCAGTTTTTGGGCTCCCTCTGTCATGGAGAGGAGTTCAGCTCATGGTGCAAACAACAGGACATTGGGACACATCCAGCTCCCCGAACTTCCAGAGGCAGCATGAACGTGTGTTAAAAAAAGAGAACCTGCAGGATGCAGATTTGTCATTTTATTTGCCTGAAATGAACCAGTTCATCCCTCTGGGTTAGTGCAGAGAAGGACTTCTCACTATGAAACATGGCAGGAAATCGGTCTACTCTTTAATGAGGGTTCTTTGCTAAATGTCACCATGGAGAGATAGCTTCTTTGCTCTCCTTGTTCTTAAGGGGCAGGATGTATTTTCTCTTATTTCTCTGCTTTCCTGCATGTGCTGAATGTGCACTCAGTGCTGAGGAACAGTGGAGAGAGGAGACCATCCATTGCAAAGTATGGCTGTATTCCTAGCCAGAAACTTGGTACTGCACTTTCTGGTGATGGTCCCCATGTGCTGAGCCATGTCTTGGTTGTGGACACCGTAATAGCTGGTGTCTTCCAGCTGTCTGTTTGCTCTGTGCAGAGCCAACATAAAGGTTGCAGCACTATTCTCCAAAAACAGAGAGCCCAAGGGCAGCTTTTCAAGGACATCCCTGTCGGCTGGGCATCTGCAAGCCAAGAAGGGAGAAGGCCTTAAGCACAATTAAATGATGATACTCTCCAAAGGACAGCATGCGAAAAACACATGAGGCTGTGCTTGATCTCTTCAAGGGTTTTGGAAGGCTAAGGGCCCCCAGGGACATCAGTGCTCCATCTCTTTCACAGGAGTGTAACCACAGCTAGTGGAGGAGTGGCCCTTCCGAGGACAGATCCACATTCTCTGAGCCCCGGTGAGTTGCATGGTTCCACTGCTTCCAGCTGCACTCCCGCAAACCAGGTTCCAGCCTGTTCCTCCCCACTGCACTGTGGCTGATGCCTGCAAAGCCCTGCTGCCGTTGTTCTCCAGAACCTTGACTCTTCCTGGAAGCAGCAGAGAGGCATTTACAGTGGCAAAATCCTGCAAAGCTGTGAAGCCCCACAGCCCAGAGACACCTCTGAGTTTGTTGAAAAGTTTGACACTGTCCTCTCACGTGGAACATATTTGAAGCAGTGGTGATATCTAAAGCTTTAATTCCTAAACTGATGTGGGAAAATATGAGTTTGCCACAAAATTTTCTTGTTACGTGAACAGATGGATTTCTGTCTCAAGAAATTAATTTATTTCTTCTGTATTCTCACTCAATTGGTTAATCATAGTGAATTTGGTAATGCATACTAAACTCCATTTATTTTATTATACAAATGCCACTAAATGAGTTGTTTGTGCATTAAAAGATGGACTTAACTGTTTCAAAGATACTAGGATGCTTTTGGCTAATCTTTTGTTCTTGTGCTTAGTATTCATTAGACAGCATTTATCACTATCTGAAAAAACAGTACCATTTCAGATTTCAATCTGATCTTTTGTAATTAAAAGAGGTTTCTTTCACAGCATTTAGGGCACTGGTAAGGTAGGTGCTATCTTTGAAATTCAGTGGCATACTTTCAGTTGGAATGAGAAGAGGTGTTAAGCTCTTTTAAACAAAGCTGTAGGAATCGATTAGTGAGTTCATTTTGGTTACTACTGTTTGATACAGTCTCTTAGTGTCAAGAAAATAACATAACAGTCAAGTGAAAGAAAAATCATCAAGAAAAAGCAATATATTAAGGGAAAAATAGAAGACTAAGTGCTTTAAAATAGTTAATTAATTCAACAGATACTATCTTTGCCACTTCAACTGGTTTTCTTTTTTCTTTTTTTTTTCTTTTTTTTTATGAACAAATAAAACTCTTTGACATTCTTCATGCCTAGAATTAGATCTGCTTTCTTGAAGTTGTAATCTTACTGAGTTGTAATCTGCCCTTGTTACCATTATAGCATGTTGTCAGCTGGCCTAGATCATGTGTAGCTTTATAGTCTCCTCCACATTGCTCCTACTGGGATTCCTCTCTCTCTTCTACTATCACGCATTTAATTCACTTCCTATATGTAAATTTCCAGCCTGAAAACAAAGCGATGCAGGACACATTGCCTGACCATCTTCAGTGGTGGATATAGAAGTCAAGGATCAATACTAAATGGCTTCAAATTGATTTTTAGTAACTCTTGTGTATGGAGACAAATATCCTAGTGTCTCTAAGGTCAAAGGTGCACTGAACATCGACTGCAGTGTCAGTCACTTTGTGAAGACCTTTGTTTCCTGCCTGGTGCCTCTGATTCAGATCTTAGAAGCTTTGCCTTCTTCAGGAGCTTTCTCTGTGAGCAGCTTAAAAGACTGAGTTCCTCTGCACAAGGTTGGGGCCATGGATGTGAAATGCAGGTGCAGAAGTATCCAAGGCATTCAGAGATGTGCAGACAAAATGTGAAATGAAATGTCTTAATGAAATCTGAAAGCTGTCAGGGGAGGAGATGGTGCAAACCTGATTTTGCACCTATTTATGGCAGTACCTGCAAGCTGAGTGGTGCCGCTGCCAGAGAGAATTTGGTGCCACTTCAGCAGAGTGCTGTGAGAAGTGTGTGCCCTTGCTTCTGCTTCCACCAAGCTCGGGCTGTTCCTGCATTTTCCCCCCCAAGCACATGACTAGCCCCACTGGAAATGAGTCTGAGGTGTGCAAGAGGGGACATCACTTGGCCAGAGATGTGTGTCAGTGCTTGTTTTTGTCCATGTGACACATCCATCTCAGGGTTCATCTTGAGACCTGTCCAGGCAGAAAAACTACTCAATACTGGAAGAAAAGATGTGACAGAATATCCAAGTGCAATGAAAAGCAGTGGAAAGGCAGTGGAAAAGCCTGGCAAACACAATGGAAGTTTTTGTCCTTTTTTCTAAAGAAGGCAAGCGTAATCCTTATCCTTTAATATCCTACTTTGTTTTACACCAGAATTAGAAAATCTTTTCCATTGGTATCAATTGTCTGCAGGCTTTAACTCTGCTTTTGAAAAGCATTTTTGCTATGACAACCCTTAGTCTCATGGTGAGCAGTGCTTGGAGAAACAGCTAATGCAAGGATTTTGTCTTCTCCTGCATGCAATTTTTAATCTTTCTAATCTTTAAATGTGAATGTGTCTTTTGCCATTTTGTAAAGTGACAAGATTAGCACAGTTTCTTCCAAAACAGCAGTTGACAAACATATTTTGCTTAAGTATAACTAAATTTCCACCTAGCTGAATTCTCCATAGTGACCAATTCATTCTTGAGTTAAAGGTCTAAAAGGTTAACACTCACTGACTGACTTTAACAACTTTTTTTAAGAACAGTTTGTAAAACTGTTTGTAGGTATAAAAAAACCTTTTGTTTATGAAAAATATTACACTGTCTTTAATAATAATAATAATAATAATAATAATAATAATAATAATAATAATAACTCTATGCATTGTGTAATTCAGTGATGTTACTCTTGGAATTTTGCATGTCTTCTAGATGTTCTGACATTTGTATGTTTACGTGGTACTTGTAAAAATCCTAACCATTGCTACTATAATCGCCACCATTTTAGGTAAGTGAAAATTGTACTATGAAGCTGTGCCAGGATTTTTGTGTGTCATACTAAAACTGCATTCTGCTGATCATTTCTTGGTTTATGCCAGTATTTAGTGCCTTCTGTAGAAGGAATCATTATGTTGTGGTAGGTGGGATGTGCCAAATTTCTAATGTCTTGTCTGCACAGCTTATCTATCACTTACGAGCTTGAAGCTTAAAAAAGAAGTAAAAGGAAAAAAAATAACTCTACATCTTTCTTTGAAGTGTCTTCTCATTGATTTTAATTTGGAAAACCTTTAATAGAGCTGAAAGGAAGCCATTTTCTCCTGCCACACCTCCTGCAACAGCAGTCTACCAACTGTGAGGGGTATGAGGGAATGTGTAACACCATTGGTAATGGATCTAATGAATAGCCAGACCTGCTCAAGTAATTTTGGAGCATGCTAAAACACCATTTAATTAAAGCAGTCCTCTGATTACCATAAGAAACTGTTCACTTTCATAGCAGTTGTGAGCTGGCTCTTGTAAACAAGTGTCAGCCTGGTCAAGTGGTGGATTCCAGTCTCTGCTCAGCCTCTACAGAAGCCGCACATTGCTGCCAAATGAGACTTGGATGAAAGTCAAGTCCAAGATTTTTGGTCTTTCTTTCCAACTGCTCACATGGCAGACAAGCCCTGTGTATCAAAATTCTGACATTGCATTTTCAGTTCCTCTTCTACCCTCTGCCTAAAACCTGGCAGTATTGTAAATGCACACAAGCATATGCATTTGTTTTGATCTTTGTAAGATTCTGACAGGCTGAAATTGTATCATACTGTACTCATACAACGAACCGGCAAGAGGGAAATGTGAGATATCTCTGGTGGATTTCCCAGCCACCAGGCATGGTTCACTGTACCTAGGCTGGTCTTTAGGATATTATTTCCATCTCTGTTGAGACATGAAGGCTGTCTTGAAAAGATTTTTCAAATCAAAATAACAAGTCATGAGAAAAACTGCATGACTGGGGAAAATAAGAATACATTGAGTTCATCCTTAGAAGTATTGGTCTGAAGTCATCTCTGTCTCCAGGCAGGAAAATTGACAGCCCTTGTGATGTAAAACACTTCCAAAAGTTAACATTTATGCCAAATTTTTCAATGTAGTTGTTCCTTTTAGTGATACCCAGGACATTTACAAAAGGCAATATTAAAAGAAGCATACAGAATAAACTGAAAATTATCTGGTGTAGTAGGTTGCAGGCTGGTCCCCCAAAATCTGATGAATTCAAAACACCAGCTGAAGATTAAAACCTTTCACAAGTGATAGAGTATTGAAAAGCCTTTTGCAGCACCTCAATTTCTATCAGTTGGAGGGAATAGGACTCTCTTCAGAAATGTTAGGTTCTGTAATTGTCCTTTAAAAACTGGAAGCTTCTTCAGACTTGCTTCATCAGCTAAGGAGCCAGCTGGGACTAGTTACAGTGTGGTTCTCCATTGTTTTGGTTGTCTAGTAGCCATTTACACATGAACATGTGCTTCCACTAGTATGAGTGAAGAGTTTTCCCTCCACAGAACTCCTGCCTGTGTGGCCCTAATATGAAATATTCAAGGCATGGTCTTTCATCCTATGTTTCTTCTATGTATGAGTAGATCAGAGTCTCAGTGGTCTCACCATTGCACTAATTGTCTTACCAACTTGTCTGTCTAACTTTTATGTGTTGGCCTAATTTGTCAAAAAACCAGTCAGATTTGAACACAGCAGCTGTTTTTTTCCCATCTTCTTATTTTCCATTGTGAAGCTAGGTATATCTGCATTATCTCCATCTTAGATTCGAGTCAGAAAAGCCATCAACATCCTTTATTCCCAGTTTGCACACTGGACATGCAGTAAGGGTTCTATAGGTGCAGACCTGATCTAGCGTGCTGCCTGTGGCATATCAGTCTCTAGTTGCATTCGTTTGCTTTTCACCACAATTAATCAGTTTCAAGATGCAAATTAGATTATATTAATGGTGTGCTAGTTTAGATACCACCTTCCAATCACAGTGATTCCTTCAGTGTACATACTGTCAGTCCTGTAATTGCATTTTGTCTGATGTGCATTATATTGCAGGACCAGCTTTCCTTTTTCCTTTTAAATATAGCTTAGCCTATGCAGCTGAAAGGATCCAGTAAAGAATTATCTATCCAAACCCCAGTGGAATTCGGGACCTAGCTTTTTTTAGACCCCCTTGTAAGCCCCAGCTGTAATCAACTATTTAAGGCAGAGATTTTAGCATGAGGAGTGCTATGTATCATCCACTCCAAATTGCCTGTACACAGGGCACCTTCTTACACAGATCCCTTGTTCCTGCATTTGTGAGATTAACTGAACAGAAATTTACTAGGGAGAAGTAATATTTTGATGCATTTTAATGCATTAAGCTCTGCAAATCTAGAAATCTGGGGGGAAGGGGGAGATTACTGGATCATTTTCTGAAAATGTGAGTAACATTGTCAAGTTTTTCAATTAGTCCATTTTCAATTAACTGTCTGGCCCCATTGTCCTCATATTACCCTATTTCTGTACTTGCACAGCATCAGGAGAAAAACAAGCAAAAGGGCTTTGTGGCTGTAAATGAAGAAGGATTTCATAACCCACTTTGAACCTCAGATCCCCAGTGGTGTTTCCATGGCTGGTAATTCTTTTACTCATCAACTGGATAAGTTTTGACCCATGTGAATGTCATATTGCCATTCCTGCAGCATATTTTTAAGTAGCAAACTTCATACATGGTAAGCTCCTTCACTGGTGAAGATTGATATGGTCAACAAAGTTGTCTGTCACTTGTGTCAGTTAAGTTTTTTGTGGTTGTTGTGATGTATTTTTCTTCTTCAAGACACTCCACTGTTTGTTCATTGGGATAGACTAAACAAATGTGTATTGTACTGTTGTCTGCCACAATGTCTTGAAAAACATTCTTTAAGTATTTGAGTACAGAAGTGCCCTCAATAAGAAGAAAATAAAGACCAAGAGGGTTTTTTTAAGGTGGTATTTATGAGTTTTCTCTCTTGCTTAGTTCTCAGATAGTTAGGCTTTTGAAAAATAATGGATTCGGTTTGTGCTAATTGGAGTATGACATTCACTGTTACTGGTCTGTAAATTCCAGAGATATCTAGATCTTTATTGCACTTCACCTCCATTTTTATTCTCTCATTATTATCTTTAAGAAATCTGATTCTGCTGCATTAGAGATTGGTTTCAGTGTCTGTACAATGTTTGCTACTATTGTAGTGTGACTTTGTATTTTTGATTTGTAAAATTTGTATTGGTACAGCTTTAACTTACAGAAATAAAGACCATTTAAAATAAATCAAAATAGTCATTGATGTCTGTGGTAAGTGCATGCTTTATTCACAGTATTTTGTCTGTTATTAGATATACCAACCAAGTCTTATGTATTTAATAAATTGTTTTCTGCAAAGTTGACTCTTTTCTTTAATCAAGTGAAAACAATTTATATAAAAAAAGCACAAGCTGTGTCTGATGTTTTTCAAGTATGAGTATCTACATAGCTGGGGAGTTCCCATGCACCTGTGCTGCATTTTGATGCAGCAGAGTCTAAGTCAGCTGACCAAGAAATAGTTGCTGTCATACCCTCCTAACTTCTGGGGTTGTGTTTCAGGAAAACAGTTAAACAATTGCTTAAGTAAGTCCTTCCCTGCTCAGGAATGTACTTAAAAGCAAGCTTGACTTAAACCATGTGTTTATTTAATCTCAATATAGTAGGACTGAAAGGCTACATTCTTAGAGCCATTTTGGAAAGCCTTTTGGAAGTAATTTTCCTGAACCTCAATTCCAAGGCACAATTTGGCCTGAAATTATTTATTTTGCATGCAGAATTTCAGCAGTAAGGTCTGCTTTCCACATTGTTTTTTTTTAAAGTTCATCTAGAATAAAGTGTGAATCCAAGAATATGCATCTTTTAAGGCAAGCTTGTCAGATGTGAAGTTTTTCTGTTCAAGAGGTTTTAAAATGAAAAGACCAGAAAACTAAAGCTAATAAAGCCCCTGTATTATGAAAGATCCCAATTGGAAAAGGTCAATGTCTAGAGTTCTGCCAAAGGAACATGAGAAAAAGGAAAAAGCCAAATCCCCCTGAAAAGTGGTATCTAGGGAAGAGCAATGTGTATTGTTTTTAGGACATCAATGCAGGATAGTGCAGGATAGTAAGAGGTAAGTGACATCATGGGTGAGGTATAGAGGAACATGCTTTTCACCAGGTATTCTGGGAATGCATTTCCACCACCTGGCAAATTCTGCTAAAAGAAATCCATTCTTGATGCTTGGTGCTAGCAGATAGACTGTGCTCATAAAACATGTAAAAAGAATCGTGTCAAAGATCCTGCTGTTTTCCCAGTAACAAGTGAAAGGAAGAAAGGAAGATTTTTGGATGAAGAGACAGGGAAGTTACACATGTACGCTAAACCTGTTGGATTAAACTTTATAGCTTGGATTAAACTGTCTTCACAGAGGAAGAAGGTAATGAGCTTCTGTTGGTCTAAAAGTGCGTATGCAGTGGGTGGTTAATGCTTAAGGTGTTTAATGCAAATTCAGGTAAGTAAATTGGCAAAATTCTGGTACCTCAGCTACTTTCACTTTTCCCTTTGTACGCCAATTAACTTAGATTGCCACTTGAAGAACTGCCGTGCTCCCACAGCTGCTGGAATGGCTGCGTAGCCAGCAGCAGTGTGCACATGCTGGCAGCATATGAGATGCTTACTTTGCTGCTTCTCTAAAAACTAGAAGGAAATGACACCTGTAGGAGCTTTAAGACAAAATCCTGCATGTAGCATGATGTGAGTGGAGTTTATCAGGGACAGGTATTTTGATCGATGCAGTTTAACATTTTTGTCAGTGACGTAGAGAGTGGGGTTGAGAGAACCCTCAGCAAGTTTGCTAAAAACACTGAGCTGTGTGGTGTGGTGACGCTCTGGAGGGAAGGGATACCTGAGTGTGGGCTGATGCATGAAGTTAAACAAGGCCAAGAACGAGGTGCTACACCTGGGCTGGGATAATCCCAAGGACAAATGCAGGCTGGGAAGAGAATGGATTGGGAGCAGCCCTGTGAGAAGGACTGGGGGGTGCTGCTGGGTGAGAGGCTGGGCATGACCCAGCCATGAGCACTCACAGCCCAGAAAGGCAAACGTGTCCTGGGCTGCAGCCAAAGCAGCGTGAGCAGCAGGGGAAGGAGGGGATTCTGCCCCTCTGCTCTGCTCTGCTCTGGTGAGACCTCACCTGGAACACTACATCCAGCTCTGGGGCCCCAAACATGGAAAAGATGTGGCCCTGATGGAGCAAATCCAGGAAAGAGCCATGACAATGATCAGACAGCTGGAGCACCTTTCTACTAGAACAGGATGGTTGGGGCTGTTCAGCCTGGAGAGGAGAAGGCTCTGTGGAGATTTCATGGGTATCTTCCAGTACCTGAAGGGGTTCTAACAGAAAGGTGTTGTAGTGTGTTTTTATACTTTGTAATACTTTGAAGTATTTTTGTTTTGTATCCCGATATTTTTCCCAAATGGTTTATCCCAGACTGTCCCCTCCTCCCTTTACCTGTGTAATCCCTCTCCCTGGATGAGATCATCCCCAAACCCCCACCCGGCTCTCCGTCAATCACTCAGCATCCCATCCCTCTATCTAGAAGCTTCGGTCCAGGTCATCGAGTGATTAGCCAGAGGCCAGGGGTCAGCCCCCCAAGCCTTGCCCCATACGCTGTCCTATATGTCTATCCCCCAGTACCCATCCCTTAGGGTCACTTATTGGTTAGTAAAATGTTATCTGCTTTTGGTTTCCACCTCCCTTTAAATGTAACCTTAGCACATCTCTGGGGGCTCTCAGCAGGAGGCCCCCTAAGGTGCAGGAGCTCTTTCGGGACTCCTAGAATAAACCTTGGATTAACCCCTGCTAAGAGTCGGCCCTTTATCTTCTACTGATGTCTCTGGTGTCTCCTCTGGTGCAAAGGCGACCAGCCCAGGTGCCCTCAGTACCCTCGGGGCATGGGAGAGTGTCTCCCTGCCGTCGGCCGTGTCGGGGCTGCCCCCCGGTGTCTGCCGACTCGGGACTGGCCGAGGGTGCCTGAGAGGCTCCCCAGAGGGACAGAGACAGTTTGGTGCCCAACGTGTGGCTCTGAGACCATCCCCAGAGCTCACGGACGGGGCTCAGACATTCTTTCAGACTGTTCTCCAAAGCCTTTGGCTGGCAAGCTACTTCAGTAAAAACACACTACAACAGAAAGGTGCAGAGGAACTTTTTCCAAGGGCATGAGGTGATAGGATAAGGGGGAATGCCTTTTAACCAAAAAGGGGAAAGGGAAAACCTTTTAACCAGGTGGAGTTTAGATATTAGGAAGAAACCGTTTGCTGTGAGGGTGGTGAGACACTGGCACAGGTTGCAGATGGAAGCTGTGGATGCTCCATCTCTGGAAGTGTCAAAGGCCAGATTAGTTGGGTTTTGGATGGGGTCCAGAGGAAGGTACCCCTTTGTGGCAGAGAGTTGGAACTAGATGATCTCCAGGTCCCTTCCAACACAAACATTTCTATGACTCTATGATTATTCATCTCAAAATTCCTAACGTACTAGCAATAACTTTCAGTTTCACTTGTCGCCATGTATCCTAGTTTTGCTTGCGGAGGCTGAGAAGGGGTGGAGCTTGTGGCCATGCAGGCACAGCTGGGCTGCTATTCTGTACCATCCCCATCATCGCTGGGCTGTGGCTTCGGGGGTAGAAAAAGTGAACTCACTGCAGAAGGAGCACTGTTTTGTTCCATTTCTTCCGCAGGGAACTTTCCGGGACCACCACAGCAGACTTTGTCCCTCACCTGCTACTGCCTGCCCCTTCCTGTCCCTCAGGAAGAATGCAACTTCAAGCAGCAAGCACAGCTGAGCCCAGCAGAGAATCATGGTGACAGTGTGGGAAGAGCCATAGGGAATGAAAGTGAGCCTGAGCCTGAGCCTGAGTGTGAGCCTGAGCCTGAGCCCAGCCAAGCCCAGAAGAGAAGACCCAAGACAAGCTGATGCTACTAAGCACAGTTGAGCCCAGCAATCAAAATTAGATGACACATCATAGACTATTTCAGCTTTTGGGAGGTTTTTCCATCATTTTTATTCACTGTCTTGTGCTCGGGGACTGAGAATGCCATCTGGGGAGAGCATCTGCCATCTTGTCTTTGTCTCAGCAGGCAAGCATGCTGAGTTGAGGTAGCGAACATCTCGTGTGTAAAGCACCTTCCCTTTGGCATACTTTTGTTATTAGTATTGCGCTGTTTTTCTGTGTTTCTTATTTCGTTGCTGTTTGTTTTCAGTAAATTTTTATCTCAACCCGCTGTTATTTCAACCTTTGTCCCTCTCTCACTGGAAAAGGAGCGGGGGGAACAGGAACACCTTATCTGGAGTTTAATTCCAAGCTATTTTTAAACCACCACACCATGCAAAATAGTAAATGAAACAGGACTGGAGAAAAAACATGCTTTTAATGTGTAGCTAGGGAAAGGCAGCAGAAGCATTGAGTGCTGAGGAGATAGGATGCCACTAGCCATGGAACCATTAACTCTGTCATACAAGATGATGCTATTCGTCTGCTTTTGCAAGGAGATTTCTGTATGTCTGGACCTTGGTGAAGGACACAGAAATGTCCCTGAAGGCTCAGGGTGGCCACAAGTTCTCATGCGCAAAGGGTCGCATGAAGAAATGATTGAGTAGAAAAACATTGCCCATGATACAAAAATGGAGAGCTAAGCTGTATCCTCCTCTGCCATGCCATCTGCTGTGGGGGTCACCTCTCCACAGCATCTGTGTTGTTCAGTCGCATGGGTCTGGAGCCCCTTCTGGAGACAGGTCTGTTTACACAGTTGTAAAAAGTGGTTATGAAACTATTCAGCAGACCAGAAATTAATCCGACCACATTGGTGCTGCATCAGGCCCCTGATGCTTGCAGGCCAGCAGGAAGTGTGTCCTGGCTCACTCAATGAGAGCTAGGTGGCCTCTAAACAGCATCTAAAATCCTTGTTCTTGCTGGACAACAGTGGGATCTGCCAGGAGCCTGTGGTGTGTGTCGGTGTCTTTGCTGCATGTGCTAGCACAAAAATTAGTAAGAGACAGTTGAAGGTGAGCAGAACCTGTGGATTTTCAGAACTTCCAGATACTGCAGATATCTTTATCTTCTTTATTTACAGTACTTGTGGGGGAAGATTAGTATTTTTGCCTCCATAGTGTGAGAATGAATACAGACACTGGTTTTTATGATGTAGTGCCACTGAGAAGGTGACTGCTGATTTGCATTATGAGCAGCAGCAGGCTCTGCATGAGGAACTGCCTGTGTTCTAGAAGAAGCATGCAGAGATGGAAAGAGACATCAGAGCTGAGCTCCAACTAGTTTCAATGCCATCTTATTAGCTCATCAGGCAACTCTCCTCTTCTTCCCTCACCAAACACATGCACAGTGCAACTCCTGGCATCAGCATGGAGGAGAGCATTAGGTGTCCAGACATTTACCATATGCATTTCAATTTAAATGGTCTGGCATGGAGCACTCACCAGCCATCAGATAATAGCACAGTTGTCTGCATAGATGTAGAGTGTGTTCATGTTTTGGCAAGAAAATATAACTGTTTTCTTCCTGTATCATCTCAGTGACAGACGTTTGGCAGGAGGGCTTATGCCTGCACAGATGGCAGTGTTGTGTGATTTTGCAGGGTTTCTGCTATGAGTATGGCATCAGCTGAACTAAAAACAGATAAATTTTCCAAAAGAACCTGCCTTACTGAAGGTAAGGAAGCTCAGGTGCTGTGCGTTCACATGGCTAGCCGGCATCCCCTGAAGTGTGGTTAGAAAATAAACCCACCAGGAAGACCCAGGAAGAGGGAGACAAAAGGCATTTTAGGGATGAGGGGGCAGGACTCGGATTTAGGTGCAAGATCTCCTCCTTTATCAGTTACTCATGTACCTAGAGGGGCACTGAGTTTGCACAGGCAGCCTGTCAGTTACACACATAAAAATTCAGTCCTGTGGGACTTGATCTAGAATTGTCTAGATCAAGTTGATCTAGAATTGCCATGCCATTGCATGGCTCTTCTGGCTATAGGGACACATGTTCCTGGCTACTTAATGCTTTTCCAAATTCTGTCTGATAGGTCCCAGTAAGAACTCCTTAAGGAGTAAGGATGTAGATTTGTTAGTATGTCCAGGTGATGCCCCAACAGTACTGCAAGTACTCCACAAGGTATTCAGACATAATTTCAAATGCTTGGAGCATCATCTGGATCCTGATAGGCAATGCTAGGCAAAGAGCTTTGTGGTTTGGTATGCAACCACTGAAGTCAGTGATGGAGGTAGGATGGGAATACCCTTATCTTTAAACAGAGCCCATGAGCTGGAGTTGCATTGAACCAAGATCCCAGTTTTTTCAGGACTCTTCTGCATTGTCCAAGAATGAAAGTGATAAAGTGTTTTTTTGGGACCAGAAAAAAGCAATTTATGCCAATAAAAAACCCCAAACAAAACAACCAACCAAACAGAAAACCCTCAAACCCCATAAGCAAGGATGCTGTATTTCCTGGAGGAGCTGAAAGCAGGATAACTCTTCTTCCAGCCTTCTGGTGATAGAACACCCTTAGAGATGGTAGCTGATACATGCTTGCCATCACAAAATGTAGTTTTATTTCAGTTTTATTTTGTTAGGCTAAGACTCCTTTTCTGAAAGCATTAGAGCTGCACGCTGATTGCAGCAGCCATCGCTTTCTGATCTCATACCCATCCAAGCCCTAGAGCAATTCATGCTATTTTTGTTGTTTATGAGAACAAAGTTGTTACAAATGGAGAGGGGAGTTTTAAACAAGTTTCTGTCTTTCCCAGCCCTTTGGCTTTAGAAGAAGAAATCCAGCACCTCCCTCCTGTTGACCTTGAATGTACCACCTTTTCCCTTCTCCTGCCACACTGAGATAGTCACTGTGGGAATCACAGTCCATGGATGTTCAGAGCAACCTCTCACTGCTGAATTCATTTGGCTTCAAAATCTCATTAGTTTCAGCCCTATAAAAAGTAGACTTTAATGTATAGTGGATATAATAAAATTATAGTGGTATCGTAAAAATGCATTACTCTTTCAAAAAGGTCATTAAATGTCCGAACATCTATAAAAAAATTCTCCATGAATCCTCTGCTTTTAGTTCCTGCCTATAGGGCAGAAGCTCTCAGTTTATGAAATGCACACTGCCTGTCTTCATTTAACTCATGGTATTCACCCCAGTGCACCTGTCTTTGGTGCACTGAAGCAACAGAATCTTGTTTTGTTGTGCCTAACAGGGAGAAAAAGTGTGTATGGGTGGAAAATGCTACTTGACTATCATTGCCTGTCTGGCTTGCACAGACACCTGTGGTGGAGAGATGCACTGGCAGCACAGGGTCAGCCAATAAAGGAATAGAGAGAGTTTTTTGCTGGTACCAGCGCCAATTAAAAAAGGAAAAACCTTTGCCTTAGCCATCCTCCCACAGTTTATACAGCAAGGCAAAAGTACAGTAACGCTGTGTTACTCCCTCTCTATTACTAGCTCTGTGTGGCAATACGTTTTTAGCTTTTCAGCAACACTAGGGTAACTCATGTTGCTGCCTCTTAGTTTTCAGCATATAAACTCATGAGAAAGCATCAGGGAAAATTATCTTTCTTAAATTCTTCCCATTTTGTGAAAAACACAAAAATTCCTACTACTCAGCAATGGTGGCAGTGTGTCACTAGGACAAGCTATTTTTATCCCCTTTATTTTTTTCCTAGCATAATTCAACTAAGCTCAACAATTTAATTTTGATGATGACTTCAAGTGCTGTGAGCTCCAACACCACCAAGGCTATCCCTGTGCCCTCAGTGTGTGGAGAAACTGGTGTATCACCAAAGGACTCAGAGATTATACAGATATCACTAAGGTCAGGAAGAATACTGGTTTTTTTTCAGTGCTGGGAGTCAGCCCTTCTGATGAAATGAAGTTATCATAAAGTTTAAAACAGAAGAATTTTCAGCCTTCTTTATGTCTTTGTGGTCTTGGGGATTTTCCAAGTTTCTCTCAAATGAAACTGTAACCTTTTCTAATTTATATCCTGTTTCCTTCATGGTTGAGCCAGTAGCTTTGAAACCCAGGGTGATGCTAAAGGTTTCCTTGTACACAATGCTTGTGTACAACCTTAGTCTCATGCTCTTTGTGACAAAACTTCTTGCTGTTACCCTAAGGTATGGTTTCTGCTTCTAGGGCTAGCCACTATAACCTTGGGCATTTGAGAACTTTTCTCCAAAAATGAACTCCCAGAAACATCAAAAACATTACCCAAAGAATAAGAACTTCTGGCAAAGATCCAAAGTATAAAATCCCTGCTCACATTTTTTACTAAATTTCTCTGTTAGATTTATCTAAGATATTGGCAGGCAAAAGCAGCCAGACTGGCAGTCTGATTGCAATACTGACATCTCATGGCTAAAAGAAATTGCTACCACTTCTTCTTTTTCTCCTCACTCCATCTTCTTCTCCTTCTTCACCTGAAAAGTATCCATTTCCATAAGCATCACACTGCTGTGAAAGTACAGAGTATTACACCCAAGTGGTAGGTCACACACATTTGCACAGTCACACTTCAGTGCGACTCAAACCTTCATTCATTTCAAAAAAAAGCCAGGAATTTGGCTCCTTTCTTCTGAATCTGGATTTCTACAGCTGGTGCAAAAGTGGCACCAGCAAGCAAAATGCATATGATTTGTTTGAACACCCCTTACACTGCTTACACAGGATTTCATTGCAGCCTCTTCCCAAAACTCTAAGGCTGCCAAGAAACAAATTTCTGAGGAAGCATGGAAGCTGTTGCAGGGTTCTTCAGAGAGAGCACAGAGAAGCTCTAAATGTGTTTTCCCCACCTGTGATGCATTACTTTTCTGAAAATACATTGTAATACGTTTCCCCTTGCTCTTATTTCCAATCCCAGCAGTGAAGGTGAGTGAGCCCCTGGAGGACTTCTATATCACCATGAAGAAAACAGATGGATCTGACTTTGTAGTCACGTCATTCTGCACTATCCATCTAGGCTTGGATCAGATCCTCAGGAATGCCAGTGGTGGCTTTCTCCACCACCAGCAACACCTTCAGCTCTTCCACGAGAAAGCTGAAGAATAAGCCTAAGGTCTTGAGCAAGGCATGTCTGATGACTGCTCCCACAGTGTCTACTTGTTCCTTGTTGATGAGGAGAGGTGTGGAGGATAGGATGTCTGGGAGGTGACAGCCCCCATAGCCCTGCTCTCCAGGGGGAAATACTGCAGCCAGGACCTGAACACGCAAACCTTGCAGGAGAAGGCAGGCAGAGAGTCTGATGACATTGAATTGCTGAGAGACTCCCAGAACAGGTTATTTTTTGCCAGAATGAAAGCAGGAAGCAAGAAAACAGGCAGAATACGGACTGTTACGGCCAGATCCCCCACGAGCACAAGCTCTGCCCATAGTGCCTTCTCTACAAGCACATGTGCATACCAAGGGAGGCCAAGTCACCCCCTGCCTGGTGGTTTGGCAGCAGGTCAGAGGCATGAGGAATGTCTGGTACAAGGAGCCAAGGGTGGGGATATGCTCTCTCAGAGCTGTCATCTTCAAGCTGGTGAAGAAACTTGGAGCACTGTGAAAATTTCACTTTTGTTTCCTTCATTAAAGGTTTCCAGAAGTTTTTCCATCTTAGCATCTAAGACAGAGCAACTCTGCCCTCTGTCTGCTCTCAGCACCTGGCATCCCAAGCAGTCTTTAGAATGATGTGAGCAAGTTTAGCTGCTTTCAAACAAGAGAAAAAAGTGGAATGACAGGACAGGGCAGAGGAAGGCAGAACATGCTGTGGTCCCATTTTGGGGATGAATACTGATTTTTTTCTGAAGAGCTGGGGAGCAGTGGTCTCCTTCATCACTACCAGCTCTTCCAAGGAAAGAGCTGGTGCAGAGCTTTTTCTTCACTGGAGGCAAGTGACATGTATATGATGGATTTTCCTCCCTAGTAAGCATAGCGAGGAGAAAGGAGACTGAGTTTGGGGACCAAGAACCCCTGAAGCTTAAGTGCCTATGCTTCCAGAGCCACTGTACAAAAATTACTTTCTTGTGAATCATATTTTTTAATGGTTCACACCTTTGTACGCTTGTTTGGCATATTGTAAATACAGTTATTTTTCATTACCTGATCATTTACACTAGATCTGTAGGCAATGATATAAACTACTACTGGTTTACCAATTAATAAACAAAGATATGGAATTAGCTAACAAATTAATAGCAGACAAAAAAATAGCATCACCAAAGGACAGCATTTTCAGTCAGTCATGTATAAATGGTGAGCACTTAAATAAAAAACCCAATAGTTTGGAGCTGACCAGGTTTTGAGACATTTTAAGAGGGGCTTATATCAGAAGTCAAATTCTTGGTCTGACACCCAAATGATGTAATTTTCAAACACTGGTGATCAGGTATAAAAATAATTGCCCTGAACTTCTACAGTTATGGCTTGGTCGACTTTCTCTTGAGAGGAAAACTTCATTTCAGCTGGAGCTGTGACAAGCCTTTAAGTCACAAAGACAACCTGGAATACAGCACAGAGCTGGGGAGCAGTGTTTGATGTGCAATCAGCTTCTGTTCCAATGGAAAGGTATGGCTGGGTTTTTATCTACACTATTGCAGTGCTGTGAGAGGATTGGTGAGGTTTACATGCCCACTATACAGACATTGATTGTTCTAGTTCTGTATAACACATCTCCCCTGCCACATCAGAATAAAGCAGAACACTATGGCATAATTGTTGATCATCATCTGACTCCTAATGAAATGAAAATGTTTCAACAGATATCCTTGCAACTGGAATCTTTAACTCAACTGGAACCAATAAGATAATTACTCCTTCATCTGAGTTTTGAATTTTTTTCAATTTCAAGTCCAGTCCCTAAATGCAAAAAAAATTAAGGACACAATTCCCACCCATTTTGTGAATTAAGAATGCAGGAAAGCTAACACTTGCTGTAAATAAAGCATTATATGTCAGACCAGTAAGAACCCTAGCTGTGATTCAGTGTTTTGCTTTGTTCTTCGTGAAGATGGTCTTGGTTTTGAAAAGCTGTCACATTTATAGGGATCTGCAAGGCGTATTTTGTTACTTGCTGTAAATATTACTTATGGGGATATTTCTGAAATCAATTTGATTGTCAAAGAGAAGCCTGTAATTTTCACTATAGCATATGCATTAGGAAATCCCATAGGTAGATCTCCTGCCACTTGAAACCAATATTGTAGGAAATAGCTGACAGAAAAGAAAAACACAGATAAGAGTCAGGGAGGAGGAAGGAGACCTAGCACTGGCTTTCATTGCAGTATCAAAAGCAAGAAAGAAATCTACAGTGATGTATTGACATGAACCTCTAACGGCACATTTATGTGGAATGCACAATGTATACTGAACACACATCGCAGAACTGGGAGGCAGGTAATTGCTGTCTGATGGAGATTTATGCCCTCTGAATGAGGGAAAAGTCCTGTATGAATTCTATCTGGGTGTGAACTACTGAGAGGAGATAAAGCCTCCTCCTGACCATGCATAAAAATATTCACTAGCACAGAATAGGCATTTCCCTGACACATCTTTCTCAACCTCCCTCTTTGGAACTGATCCTCTTTAGATGGGCACTGAATTCATTGGTTTGGACAAAACCAACCTTATTATCTTGAGGGTCAGGCTCTCAACTGTGTGAAACCATGGGTCAGCTTGGGTTCCAATTGTTTTTTCACCATTCAGCCCAAGGGAAGGAGCTCCATTCAGACTGAGAGCACTGCCTTTGCAAGCATGAATCCAGGCACCTTCCTGTGCTGTGGAGGTCAGGTCACATTCCAGGTTTGGACAGAGCAGCACACAGACTGTTCCTGTGTGGTAAACTTACCTCTGGGGTTTCTGGTTCCCTTCTCAGATGGTCTGAGGAGCAGCAACACAGGGTAATGTGCTGTATTTTGAAGTCCCAAGTCCTCCCCTGGAAAGTGAGAACTAAAGCCTCACTGGGCTCTAATTATCATCTTGTATTTAAGATGACATTTGCAGTTCCCAGCACTGAGCTGGAGTGTGAAGCTGTCTCAGCACAGCAGAGAATAAGAACTCTCCAGGGCTAAAAGGATTGAAGTGCTCCCACATGCACAGCACAAACCCATGTTCCAAGACAGCACTGGCAACTTATCTTGCAGTTCCATGGCCCACAAAAGAAACCTTTTTCCAGACATCACTCATCTGCTTTACCCTCTTTTTTCTCACCCTTACAGTCTGGTGGCAAAAGTAAGTTTCTGGGAGGACTGTGCTAATTAATTGCCTTCCACTGGGTCAGAGCCTGAGGATGTGGCAAACTGACCACAGATGAGATGCTGGTGGTCTCTGTGGGTTAAAGCAGAGGAGCCTTACATCCCCTTGGCTTAACCTGTCCCCTTAGAGAGCTCTGGACTGAGAGGGCTCAATGTGCACTTTATCAGGTGCTGTTGATGCTTACCTAGTCTTTGCCAAAATCAGGTAACATCCCTCACTCATCAGGCTTCTGCTCAGGCCAGAATCAGCCAGCATTTCGTCTGACTCAGCTCGCTACACTCTTCACAATCTATGCCACTCTTCAATAATAATAGAACTTTTAAGTGCTGCAAAAAGCCCCCAACTTCCTCATCAATGAATCTGAGTACTTCAGGGTGATGCTGAGCTATCCAACAGCATCATGACCTCTCTCAGCTGAACATACTCTGAGGGTTCCCAGAAGTAACTTTCTGATCCTAGTCTTGCTTGCATCTGTCAAAAAAGCGATTACATCTTGTTTAGTACTGAAATAGAGCTTCATTAAAGCACACTTGCTGTGGCATAACCAAGTAGCTCAGGTAAGGTATATTGCAAGGAAGGAACACTAATGGGAGGAAGGGAGGAAGAAGTGGAGCTGGATAAGCAACACAGTGTAACTGAGAGAAATGAATGTGTCTAGCAGATGGAAAAAATGGTAACTGAGAGGGTAACCACAGAAAGTTTTAAGAAATTGCTGACAAGACTTACAAAGGACCAAAAGGGCATAATAAATAGGCCAGCTAGAATTACAGACCACTTTAGTGTGGAAAGGCTAAAAAGTAATAATCACAGAAATAAGAATCACCATGTTTCCTGTCTGCTTTAGGGCTCTGCTGCTGTACTGAGTTGTCTTCAGCCATGCTGAGGGAAGCAATTTGCTGACTTATGACATGGAGAATATCAATGAGGCGGGGTTTTGGATAAGCAATAATTTACTGGGTTTTAGACTTTCCACTCTTGGTTGAATATCACCAGCTATCCTTAACATATGTCTGCATCACCAGAAAACTGTGGTGAGCACTGCTGGACTCACAATTTCTTCTTATGTACTGCAGGGATCAAGACATCCTACTGACATCTCTGAAATCTTGCCTCCGAGTTTATCACTGGAATAAGGTACAAAGGAGCATGGGGGAGCATTTCCATTACTATAAATGGAAATATTTTTTTTGTGATTACTCTAGCAACGCTTAGCTGAAAGGAAGATCAGTATCAAAGGCTGAATGAGCAGTTATTTGTACCTATTAATGACTTCCTGGTTTTAGGAACCTGTCTTACGTCAGTACACTGCTGTGTTATGTGATCAGCAAACCCATCAAAAAAAGATGGTCTATCCAAACTGACAGGTTAAGCAGGCTTGTTTGCTGACAGAGGAAACTGACAAGTTCAAGGTATTAAATTGAAAGTGATTAGGCCTGAATCTGACAAAACCAATCTGTGTGAGAGGGAGACTGGGACACATACACAGGCCCAGCTTAGAGGGAAAAGTCAGCCTTTGCAAACTCAAAGTCCAGGGAAACAGGCTATGCTTAGAATGAGTAGCTTCAAACCAACCCTTCATTTAGATGGGACATAAACTCCCCCTTACAGGGACTACCAGGGGTGCTGGCAAGGCAGCCAGTCCTACACAGGCCAATGCACAGCATTTTGCTTTCTGAGGACAAACAAGCCCTCTGCTGCGCAGAGTTTGAGAATATGACTCCTGGTGTGTCTCTTCCCGACAGGCTGTAAACACTTAGCCCTTCTGACCCATCCCAGCTGTCAGCCAGCTGTGCAGTCTTGCTGGCAGAGAAATACCGAGACAACAGCTTTGGCTTGGGCCTACATGTGGCCATTCCCACTTCCAAAAGTGGGCACTGACTGACAGGTGGAGAAAATCTAGTCATTCAGGCAGACAGATGCTCTAACATACCTAGGGCATGCAGTGATGGCTAAACCTCAGGATAATGGGAAACTTTGTCTGGTCACTGTTGCAAACAAGAAAGCTCGCTCTTTCCAAACATGGAGTGTAACATTGCTCTTTTGGTTTCCATCTCTCCTACTCAAAATTTTAAACATAAAAGGCCCAGACTCTGACTTACTTTGTTGTCTTCATCATCTGAAAAAGAAAACCAAACAAAAGCTAAAGCACTAGCTATTAGTGAAAGCAAAGACAAACCAGAAAGCAAAGAGGTCTGCGACTACTAGTACGGGGTGATGAACCAGCTGCTGGTGTGGGATGCAGAGCAATAGTCTCCAGATGATGCCTCACACTAACCTGACTAACCAGGAGCTAGTCCTGACAATTCCACTGGCTTTCTGTGTACCTGCAGGCATTGGAACCCCTTAGCATTTTTCTTCATCTGCAAAAATGGAGGTAACGGTAACTTAGTTTGCCTCATGTGAGGATTCAAGTAACACACTGAAAAAGCCTATGAAGATGTAAAGATGTCTGTAAATCTATACATAGTTTTTACAATGAGACATCTTTCCCTACTGAAGTTTATGCACCACCACCCAGTTATACAATACGCTAACATGTGCAACATATGTGCGTAGTGAAGGTGGCATGTAAGCCTGTGATTTGTACATTACAGGTAGATTTTGAACAACTTTCAGACCTTATCTACAAAATCTTCATGAAAAAAGAAGCATCCACTGACACCAAAGTATCCAGATTAGCAGCCTTAAAGAGAACAGATTGAGAACTATGTCACCATCTTTCATAATTCAATACCTGAATGACCCTGGCAGAGTGCAATAGCTGAGGAAAGTAATTTCCTCACCAGTAGTTTAACATAATTTTTCATAATGTCTCACTGAAATAATCAAGCTTTCTCTATTTAATCCATTAAACTTTCTCTCTAAAAAATGTGTATTCAAGGAAGGAATGTAAAGATAATTTTCCCAGAAACATTTATCATTTGGTTCCTTGAGTGGAAGAACTAGGAAACAGGACAGTGTTGTCTTTGTAAAATACCTGGGTCGTGCTCTGTGCTTCCAATAAATGCAGAAACTCACTGAGCAAGCTATTAACCTAACAGCATGTGAAAACTACTTCACTGATTAGTTGTCAAATACAGAAAACTCTGTATTTGAGCCCTCCAGAAGTGTTTCAGAACACACTGATTACCAGACTTTCCAGACACAACACTGTTACTGGCAGGTGCTATAGAATTTTCCCTGTGTGTTAGCAAAACATAAATCAGGCACACAGAGCTCTGGACAGGTGGACTTCTCCAGCTGGGTGGCAGACAATCCTTCCCTCATTCTCCATCTCCTCCTTCAGAGGTATCTGTGCACACAGACCACCCAGCAGACCAGATGCCTTCTGTTAACTTTTCCCTTAGGATTCATGTGTCCATATGTTCCCCAAAACATGGGGATCACCTTCAGTTTCAGCAGAAGGACTGACTGACTGACTGTCCTTCAAGAAGGCTTGCTATTTGAGCTGATTTGTCGTGAGGAATTGTCACTGCTATAAATTTGGCCATCAGGAATCATCCAGCTGCTTTCTCAGCATTTCTCCTGATTTTGAATGAATTTGCTACTATAATGCTTAAGAGGATGCATTGAGATAGTCACTGCCTGCTCGTCTGGGATCACATACCACACTGTTTCTGGCTCATTCCCTCCTTCAGCCCTTGTGCTCTCCCCCCCTACAACCCTGCAGATTCTGTAAGAGAAGCCATAAAAGATGTACACTCCTAAGGCGCCATTGTCTGCATTTCCCTCCATCAGTTCAAGCTCATGTTCCCTGTAAACTGGTTGATAATTGACACTCTCCTCTTCTCTGAAGAGGCTGGGGAAAGGCACTGAGAGCCATCCAAAGCATGTACCTCAGACAAGGATCCTGAAACAGAGGTCATGAACCGTGCTACCCAGCTGTGTCCACAGGACTAGAAAATTACAGCTGGCTTGACCATTGCTGAAAGCATATGAAGGCAAAAAGAGCATTTATCAATTTTAGCTGATTCAGCACATCAAAGCAATTAGGAAGATCTGGGCAAGCTGCACCAGGGGCTCTAATTTCTTTCCACTACTACATTTCACTGAGTATTTTGTGTTCTGATATAAAGTCCAACGCAACATCAGGTATTAGTGATCAGTTTCATACCAGTGCTTCTAGAAATTCAGCAGAATGAAAATACTAAGGAAAAAGGGAGAGTGAAACAACATATGGTAGGAAATCACACATGGTTTTACAGGCCAAGCTTTTTGAGTTAAACCACAGCATTTTCCAGAGGCTATTGTGGTGGGGAAATGCTGGGTGACTTTGGAAAACAAAGATGTGAAAACTTGTCTAGTGGAAAAAAAAGATGACAGAGCTAAGAAACAAGCTGTGGTTCAGTTCTTTTAGTGCTTCTGTACATCTTTGATCCCTTTACCTCATCTGTTCTTGAGAGATTACAACTCTGCCATCACTTAGAAAATCTGATCTCACGATGCTTTAGCCCAGTCTGTGAGCTTCCACCCCACCATTCAGCTCTGACACAGACACTACACTAACCTGTGGTGAGTTGAAAAACCAATTTCTATTGTAGCAAATTAAATAAAAATTACTTGAGTCATGCGTGTTGAGGTACACAGGCCAGCACTGTATTACAGGCCTTCAGTTTTCATGTGATCAACTTAGTGGTTACTGCTAGAAGCAACACATTCCAGACACTTCCTGGTTCACATGTATTCTAACTGGTAATAATCTGAATTTGAATGTGTAGTTCCAAGAGGAGAAAGGGTTTTGCTGAAGTTACTGCATAGGGATAGATTAATGTATCCAATACTGTTAATAGTAGGAAAGAAAGAGTGGCAAGACACATCGATGCATCTGACAGTAAGTGCTTGAGTCTGTCATTTTAAGATAGGTGCTTTCATATATGTAATTTGTGTATTTGACAGTTAATCCTATCTACAAATAGCACCAAGACCCTCACAATTGCAAAGAATAATTTGAGACATTATAACATTAAAATATCACAACAGCTGCATTCATTTCCTCCCCCCGCCATTCCTCATTCTTGAGCTCAGGCCCTGAATTTCCAAAAGCAGATCTTTCAATACCCAAGGTGAAAACAACCCAGCCAACAAGTGTTAACTCCTTCAGTGGAGCAACCACAACTTTGCCAGGGAAAAAGATGATTACTGTTGCATTGCTTGGATCATTTGCAGTCTGTACAACAATACAGAAAGATTCTGTAGTTCAAATATGTAGCACAGAGCTCCTTTAATGTTAATTCAACTCAAATATAAAATCCATGCTTTCTGCTGCATCTGCTTTAACACCTTTGCCTTTGTATGTTTCCAGGTTGGACAGTTTCATAGCTGCCTCTTTTACACTGAGATCTGCACATCTTTTTCTTAAAAGTATCTAATAAGATATGCAGCTCACAGAATAATGAATAGACAGGACAATTTCATAAGGTAATTTCATAATTGGTAATTAAAAGGCTACACAGAAAATGGAAGTAACTTCTTTCTCCACTGCCCACAAAAACCGTCATCATTCCCATGACTCATCACATCAGAACCCAGAAAAAAAAGCATATGGTATGAATATTCTTGTTAAAATTGCACATCTTTAAGCTCTACCAGGCTGGATCCAGAAGATTCTCCTTCCTGAAAATGTTTCAGTATGCTCCAGTTTCTGCAAAGGTCTATACTCTGAGGTGTATGAAAGCAGCGGCATTTCCCTCACACCTGCCCCCATCTCTTGGTAGTTGTTCTGTTGTCATGATTACTGCAAATATTAACAGTGAAATACAAACAGATAGTGCAGTAGTGCTTACCGGGTTCAGGCAATCCCCTGCATATAGAAACAGAATACCCTACATGTCCCTAAGGAAATGCCAACTACAACCCTGGAAACTTCATGGGACAGCTAAGTTTCTGCAAAGGACAGAGCTGTTTCAAACGGGCACCAGTTTAACAGATGCTTTCTGATTTATTGTTCTCATGTAAGATTTCCTGTTCTTTTCTGTTTTCTAAAACTTACCTCCACAGGCAATGCAATCAGTGTAGCAGCATAACTGCATGAGCAAAGCTGTGGAGATATAAAGAAGTCTAAGTAAGAACTATTTTTCATTTTAAGTTACTTTATCCTGGTAGCATCATCACAGGTCCAAAATAATGTACCTTAATATCTATAGATTTTCTTCCAGCAGGAAGCTGGAATTGTTTACCACGGACAAAAACACCAAGGAAAAAAGTGAGCAAAAATAAAACATACTGAGTCTCGAAAAAGGCATAACTAGAAAAATTTGACCTTTTAAATGGAATTGTCTTTGCAGACAACACTTTCCACCTGAGATGTCCACAGAACTTTTGACATTTTGTCCATAAAAAGACTGTTAGAAACATTTGGTTTTTTCCCACTTTAATTCATTTTCATATTTCACAAAGCAAGGTAAGAGGCAGGCACACTGTAACTTAAGGACTGTAGATGATGCTACAATGGCAAACAGTACACTAGAAATGTTCCTGCATAGGAGAGGATGGGGGAGGAAGACTGGCTGATGCATTTGACAAATTCGTGTCTGTTTTAATGGACAGAAATAATTTTCATTACTCATTACAAAAACCATACCTGTACATAATAAAAAGAAACATAAATGCTGTCAGATTGTGCATCTCTTGGTGACTCTGGTTTGGACATTTATTTAAAGGAAGCACTGAAACAGGGAAGAGCAAACCCTGTGCACTTCAAAGTCCAAGAAAAGTCTTGCATTACACTTTGACCTGACAGAGGAACAGAAATAATACAGGATAAAAAATTTTCAACACTATTTCCCCATCACTGGAACTCACACTTCTGAATGGCATTTGCAAGAACCCAGAAAAAAAGTAGGTTTTAGGATACATAAAGAAATTAAAGGTCAGACAGCTCCTGCTATGGACAAAAATCAGATCTTGAATTTCTGAGACAAACAACATTCCTCATTCTGCCTCAAGTCGAGGTAAGACAGGAAGAATAAGATTTCCAAATGCAGAGTCTTGAGTTATGAAGTATCCTGAGGAGTGTGCATGTGCATGCTGGAAAGAGAAAAGCATTTGTTAAAGCATCTCTCCCTGCAGCACTGACATGATTTAAGACTTCATGGCTTCTGCAGCATTAATTATTTATTTCTCCCAGTTTCCTCCTTAATTCTGATAGTCAAATTCAAACCCAGCATTTTAGATCAGCTACATCAAAATAAGGCCCATCAGGGCAACTAACTTGGACATTCTCCTCTACTCTTCTCAGCCAACCCCATGGAGGTGGAGCAAATCAACTCCTAATTGCTCTTCTTCGCCTAGACCCCATGTTTCCACTTCCACTCCCTTCCATAACCAGCTTGCAATTCTTGGTTTATGACAGCTGCTACATGCAGTGCCACCAGACACAATCCCAAACATGGGACACCAGGATTCTGATTATGTGATGTAGATATATGCTTGTTCACCTGAGGGAGGCAGCTCCTATATGGCTCTAGAACACCTCTGTGAAATCATACATACGCTTTCCCAGTTCAAAGCCTGGACTACAGCAAGTTAGAAGTTCTGCATATTCCCTCTCTCCACCACTAGCGAAGAGCCCTGCTGGATCTCAAATTCAGCCTGAGCCTTTAGTGTTCCCTTGGAGTGATCAAGGACAACTGGCACAGTGAGCTGCACTAGCAACAGCATGGCCAGCAGGCCAAGGGGAGTCATCCGAGCTCAGTCTGAGACACAAACTGGGGGGAGCTCAACAGACACAATGAGATGGCCATGGGGCTGGGTGGAGCTCTCTGAACCCAAGGACATGTTTCATCATAACAAAAGAGACTTCACTTATGACAAATGCAGAAATGAGAGATACCTAAAAGGGGCTTTTCAGTATTTCTAGGAGCAGGGAAGGTGCTCTCTGAAGGGATGCACATCTAAACAGAGCCAAACTGAACTCTGACCGTATCAGCTCACCTGTAGTGCAGCCTTCTGCTGTGCTGCAATGTGCTGTTGCTCAGCATGATCACGGAAATCCTTATTCAGAGGTGATCTTGCAAGTGCAATGCTGCAAGAAAGAACAAGATGGTATGACACAGACCACAGCCAAAACGTGTTTTTGCCATTCTAGCCATGGGTACCATGACTTCCTGAGCTCTCATTTCACTCATGGCTTGGCAATTGTCAGTTACTGTTTGGAATGACTATCTGTAAATATAAGAGAAAAAAAAGGGTAGGTGAAGTGACCACAGCTGTATAATTTGAGCCACCATAAACAATTTCTGCCAATCTAAACCTGAAGCCTATTGTGGACTTCGCCCATGGGTTGAGTCCACTGAAGTCAATGAAACCAGTGGGGTGCAGTGTTGGATAATGCAAGGAATTTCTAAAGCAGCTTTGTGCTCTCACCACTACTCATTCACCGAGTGACTGTTCTAAACAACTCTGACAAACAGAAGCACTACAAGAGCTTTGCAGACTTCAGTATAAGAACAGGTCTTCGGTGGGGGGGAAGCAGTTCAATACCTATGAAAAAGGAGCTTCCTATTGATGTTAACTGAAATAATGATCCTTTGGTAATGGCTTGGAGT
Source organism: Cardinalis cardinalis (assembly GCA_014549065.1). NCBI lineage: Eukaryota > Metazoa > Chordata > Aves > Passeriformes > Cardinalidae > Cardinalis > Cardinalis cardinalis. Next base: position 374,970 of record JACDOX010000267.1, read on the forward strand.
ACCTAAAACTGATTTAGCATATCTATCTCACTGCAGCATAAGGTTTCAAATTAAAATTTACTGATGTTTTTTCTTGTCTTTTATATCTTAGGACTTGTCTGCCTTCTTAAACCAAAAAGAAGACATAAAAAGCACCCCCAACTCTATATATAAAGTAACATGGAAATTAGGTGAGGGTTATCATTAGAACTGTATCGCAAGTCAATTCCCAGCCACCTCTGAAACTGTCACTGGAGACTGCTGCCGAAATCCCTGCTCTTACCAATCACAGAGCCAAAAGTACGAATGACAGGGATCCCAAGCAAATTCATCCACTGAATTTCACGAGCAGTTTCAATTTCAAGAGCTGATTTAGTAAATCAGTTTTTGAGAAGTAGCCATGCTCAAGAAAAGATCTGCAGCCAAATCTATGCCTAAATGCATAACACAAGCTAAACAACTCAGAAAAATTTTTGCTTATGGCAAGTATTAAGATAAGTCTCACTGCTGGAGAAAAGTAGTACTCAGTTTATTTAAAACACAGTATTTTCAGTGATTTTAGAGGTATTTCATTTGCAATTTGTAATCTGTACTCTAACTTTTCAATACGATTTCTGTAGATAAGCCTAAGGCTCCATCAAAAGCTGACATTTTTCAAAAGAGGTCTTCTGTTCTTGGATATATTTTCACATGCCAAGTCAAGAAATCAATTAACCCATCCACCTTTATGCTGTCCCTGTCACTGTTGTGCTTTAGGTACATCAAGCTCTACTGGTCAAGTCTGCACAATTTTTATGGTCTCAATTCTGACAACTTTGTGGTGCAAGACCTTCGGCACAACATCAAAAAACTGTCAGCTTCTCAAAAATCACACATCAGCCCATCACACCAAAGCAGAGAGTCTGATTGTTGCATTGTAGGTTCCACCCATGTCCACCTTCAAAACTAGAAAATTATAATTCTGCTCACTAGAATACAGTGTTGTATTTCCTTAAAGAAAAAAGAGAGTAAACAAGCACTCCCTAAAGCTGTCAGGCTTATAATGAAGCACAGAAACTGCTGCCAGGAGCTGTACATAATGGTATGATATTCTGATTTTCTTTTCAACAATTTTGCTCAAGTAATAACCACATAAAGTTATTAACAGCAACTTCTTACCTCACTCAGAAGTCTACATGAGGCAATTGCAAGTATTCTGCGTGTTTTATGACCTTATGAAGGAATTAAAAGTGCCATGGAATCTCTCAGAAGAAAAGACACAGGCAGCACTCAGACTGCAGTCAAAGTATTTGACTCTTATACAGGCGTTGTGGGTTACACTGTGTCTAGATCATGGCACTGCACTCACTTCACCATAACCCCAAAGTGTAAGGATGTCGATTTCTCCACATAAATTATTGTGTGATTTTCTAGTTACTGATTTATGACAAAAATCTGATCTTCTTGTCTTCTATGGGAGAAACCCCAGTAACATCCTTCAACTCAGATTAGACTATTACACTTTATGGTGTAGAATCATCCCTACAACACAGCATCTTCTACAGGATTATCTGCTGTAACATACACTGGTTTCATCTTGCACATAGGGAGTTTCAGGAATAACTCACTCCTGCTGTAATTGCTCTTCTCTAAGCACACAGAATCCTTAACCTAATGGTCTGCTACTTCCATTCCCCAGAGCATTTCAGCTTAATGAAATGTTTTCTCAGCGGCTGCTTCCTGATTTTTCTTTATGATAGACTTTAAGACACTTGAGTAAGCATATATGCTTCTCATTCTCAAACAGAAATTATATAGGCCAAAATTCATGCTATGTAAACCACTTTAAATACATTCCTAAAGAGCAATGTCCTTCTGCCTTGTTATTAAAGATGGTCAGAATACACTTCTGTTAAGTATTTATATAAGTTTACAGCTCACTAGCTGTTTGGCTTTTTTTTCCTTGATGTAATCAATGACAGCCCAATAGGTCTAAGAATATAAAATACCTGGCTCCAGGGTGATTTGTGGAAGACTGGTTTTGCATAAGTAACTTTCTCTTCTCCTTGTCTAGTTCTGCCAGGATTGCAACCCTATTTTTATTCTGGAAACCTGGTGAGAATGACAAAAAAATATTAGAGATATTTATTTGACTTCTGTGGCCTGACTCTAACCCTGTGGAATTAGAAATCCCTGTAGAAAATTACTCTAAGATGAATACACTGATCTTCACTTCAAAAGACTATTATTAAATAGGCTTCATTTTTCAGCATGCAATAGCTTCCATAAGCTATCATGTATACTATTACATTTTAAACAGAGGCTTTTAACCCAAGTTAGAGCCTATCCCTTCCCAAGCCAGCACTGGAGCTACAATCAACGTTTATGTTTAAATAGCTGCCTTCCAAAAAAACAGAAGTAAACTTACCAGGTTCTACATTTAAAAAGTAGTCACTGAATGTTAAACTCAAGAGTAACAATGGAGTAATATATGCATGGAGCTTAATATCTCATGTCAGTGAACTCAAACTGTAACACAAGCATTTCATATATATAACAGGTAAGAATGAGCAAATCACTAAGCTTGCACATGTGTTTATACAAACATATTTCATTCAATCTATGAAGAAAAGTTTAAAGATAAAGTGCCCTATACACAGTACCCTTATTCTCAGTATGATCAAATGCCGGAATAGAGAAGCAAATTTTAACTATTAAACTGTCCGTACACCATATAAGAATGTGGCCTCCATCTGCTTTCATCACTCTTCCAAAGCGACCTTGAATACTGGAGAAGGGATCAGGAAGTAGGGTGACTTGAGAGAATTTCAAAAATGCCCAAAATAGCTGCCACCCATGTATTTTTCAAAGTTGCCTTCTAAATGCAAACATGGCAAAACTCCTGTACCTACACAGGACTCATATAATAAAGGATCTCACTGCAGCCCTCAAACAAACCAGAGGCACAAGCCCCTGCTGTTGCCCAATAAGCCCATACAGCACAGCTGAGGATAACAGCTCCAGAGCTGACTCTTACACACCTCTATGCCACCAAGGACATTTCTCATGTCAGAAATGCAAACTTCTCGAATCTTTTATTTGCTGCTCTTCTATAAATAACAAGCTATGACAACATCATTTAAAAAAAAAGTTAAGTAAAAGTCAAGAGTAAGTCAGCTCTCCTTTATTTCCTCCACACAAAAAGTTCGAGATTCCTCCTGGAAGCTGCTGCATGCTGTGCCTCTGCCCTGCAAACTGTGTTAACGACAGCACTAAACATGGCAGTTCACAAGCTGTGAGGAAGGCCACACATGATAACTTTTAAGGAGAGTATTAGCATGTCAAGGTAAAATTATTTATTTTCAGTAGCTGCACTCAAAAGTTCATCCTCCTTGACAGATCGTGTCCTGATGCTCAATTACATAATCCAGAATTCCTTTCATCTGCATGGCTTAATGAAGGAGACAATCACCAGAGAGAAATCTTCAACTCTAAATAACAATATGCATCTGTACTGCCTTGCTATGAAGCTCTAACCTTTTTCTTCTACCATGCCTAATACACACATCCATCAAATTCAGTGTCACAAAAGTTCTCAAAAGGAGTACATTCTTTTGATTATATTGTACTATGGTTTTATGTAAGATCACCCACAATTATTTTGATATTTGTGAACAAGATTTTCAGTTACACTTAATTAACTGGAATTTTTCTGTGAACTAATCTCTCCTTCCTATGTAGCATTAGCTCCACTTAAACTCTGTTTAATAAGAGTACTGATTCAGGCCTTTGATGTTTCTCTGCTCTTCGGGTATTGTACGCTATCACTTTTTTTTTTTTTAAGACCTTGTGCTTGCAATGAATCTGAAACCTTAAAACAGAGCTGACATACAAAGGCTGACAAATCTTGCCAACAAGCTAGGATTTAATATCTCTGAACTGCAGCTAGCCCAGACTTTACTTTCTTGTAAATTTTGGAGACAATGTGTGGATAGGATGACTGAATCACCTCTTAGAGGGCCTGACCTAAAACAACCATATGTTTGTATGCTCATTCTACACAATTTTAATCCAAAAACCATTATACTTGACATATTACTCAGCACCCTACTGATACTGCTTGCTTACCTTAAACTGCATAAATTTAAATGCGTGCTTGGAATTCACAAGATATGATTATGGAAAGAAAAAGGAGACTACTTTTTAATATAAGTTTGTGACCTAAAAAAATAAAGACTAAATATACTTAAATTTATCATGAAACAGATGGTATGATTCAGAAAAACCTGAGACATTTTAAATGCTGTTTTCAAACTGTGATCAGAAACAGTAGAAGACTCTGACTTCTATTTTGAGTCTTGTTGCAGTATCTTGTGGAAGAAACTCTAGAGGTAGTCAGAAGAAACCCAAGTATCTTTTCTTTCCTCATACCGCTACTAAGAGCTTTGTGGTGTGTTTTTTGTTTGATTGTTTGTTGTTTGGGTTTTTTTAAGTAGTATTTTGCCCTAGAGTTCAGACAGTAACCACCAGCAACCTGCTGCGCTGAAAAAGTAATTTGTTTAAGAGAATTTGTTATTGGCAAGGAAAAAAAAGCCTGTTTAAGAAAGTGGAGGAGCATATTCAACATATACATGTTAGTACTCCTCAGCTGAGCAACGTGATCTTACTGCAGGTAAACTTCTTCAACATGCAAAGTAAAGCCTGTTCATTTACAGGTTAACAATGGAGGGGGTGGAACATGAGAAATCCATTTTACAGAGAAATTCTGGCATCCTTAGAAAGTAATTAACCATATCTGGCAATAAATAAGCAAAACTTTCATTTAGATTCTTCCCTGTTGAGGAACCAAAATGCTTTCATAAAGACCAACCTGAAAGTCCTACAGAAGTTTCCTGCTTCAACTATAAATAAGAGTAATATTTCATCTGCAGATTTGTCTGTTCTTTCTACTACTAAAAATGTGGACATGCGAAAATCAAAAGCTGTCCTTAGTACAGACCAGATTCCCATCCGTGAAAACCAGTGCAGATTTTCAAACACAGGAACTTCCTAATAGAGCTTTAAATCTAGACTTCCCTTCACTGGGCTGAGTTGTACTAATATTTTGAGTTCGAACAGTTCGCATATTGCAATTTACAAGCATCTTTCTCTGCTTTGCTGACATAAGTCCTGACACAAAACAATCTATTCAAGGCAGCTAAATAGATCATGGGAGTGTCAGAAGTGAAACTGAGCACCTAGATCCTCAGATTACTCTCTAATGTAGCAAATTCAGGACATTTAAAATTTAAACCTTTCTGACACTTCTGTTTCTGACATCAAGCATTTTATTTGTGCAGGACAAGAAAGATTACTTGCATCTATTTTCTGCAGAAAGGCAGAAAGTCAGAGAAAGCTGAAACCTTGCTGAGTGATACTGGCAGCTTTAAGAGCTCACAGCAAGCCTCTCTCTTTAACCTAATCTCAACATTTTATCTACCATCCTATCTAACCATTACCTATGTCAGTTAGTTCTTCTAACTAACTCTGCATGGCAAGCAACAGCATTACATTTATCTGTTTTTAATTTTTTGCTTTTCATTGATTATCTTTTCTCCTTGATCTTCCCTTGATTTGTTGCTTCAAATTCACAGGACATTTAAGTTTTTTCCAGGATGCACCGTTTATCATTTACCCATAAATGCGTAACAGCGCTAAAAAGCCCTCTGTTACTTTGTGTCCAAAATACACTTTTACTTAGAAAATGTTTTCAAAGCTGTATGTGAGCTCCAAGCTCTGAACATTGAAAGGCACTGCATTTTGTCCTGCCTGCTCAATTCAGAAAGGACTTATAGCAATTTCTTTACTGAAGTGCATGTTTCTATAAATGGCACCATTCGTTAAGTGAGGCAGCAGCCTCTTAAAAAGCATAATCTAAAGTCCATATTAAACACAAACCACTTGTGAAGAAAATTGAGTAATTCTATTCTGATGGCCTCTTCTGCTTATGATAACTGGCATCTCAAAACATCATCTAACAATCTGCTGCATGCCAATACTCTCAGTAACAATTTACATCTGGATATGCTTTCATATACTTTGCGTGACAATGAAACAAAACGTGTACTGGTTATTCAGTAAATTAAGTAGAATTACTTAAAGATACAATAGTATTTTGTCTGTGCCTCCAGAAAACAGCTATATACCTATAAATGTGTATGTATATAATATAAGTATATATGTATGTAAGTAATTGACAGCTTTATGGCTGCAAAGTTTTCAAGTACTATGTTTACAGACAGATCAGACTCAGATTGGGAAGGGCAAAATGTGTAGATGATGACATAATTCAATGCAGAACAGTACAATCTTCCTTTTCAGACTGGTGAAGAGAGAGCCAAATCTAATTGCTTAGACTGTGTCCTGGGAATGCTCCCACATACCTTCAGGGAAAAGCACAAACAACTTTCAGGACATAAAGAGACTCTAGAATTGCTGCAGCCTGAAACTTAGAATTCTGTTCATATTTCAAGAGCTTCTTCTTCCAACATACCAGAACTCTTATTTTCTGAAACTTTCAGCCCTGTCTGAAGCAGGATCTGTATCTTTTCCACCTCTGAGGACCAAAAGGAGAATTCTGTCCTGAGCAGTTATATTTCTCTCATTTCAGACAGCTTCCCCTAGGAGGACTGACACACAGAGTGGCTAATTCAGTTACACACAACAAGGCTCTGGCCTTGCTGCACACAAGCACAGGCATTTCACAAGAGCAGCCTGATGAATGCGTGTTGCCTAAGTAGTGTGAGGTATTGCAGTAGGAGCAATGTATTCCTGAGCACCTGGAAGTATTTGCTCTAATTCAGAAGCTGATTTCCACCCCTCAAAGTGTATCATTCTGGTCAATGAGTGCATGTGGTAGACAACACACAGCATAGATACAGCAAGATCTTCTATTGCTTATTAAAGCCACAGTCAGTCTCGTGCCATAAGTTCCCAGTGGTATTAATGAACTGAAATAAGGCTTTTCATTAATTTCTTCTTGTTTTTTCTGCACTCATAGGCAGCTCGCTACCAAGAGTGCTTTTCTAAGAGGCCAGTGAAAAAAGTCTGGTTCAAAACATCTTAACTTTTATAGTCCAAGTCTGTTACTATTGGAAAGCTCATATTTACTCCTAAGAAAATATCTGATACAAATCAAAGGAAAAACAGTAATTCAGTACAAAAAATTCCCATCACAGTCTACCTGTGTAGAAGGCTAGTATTTAATTCATCCTTACAGCTCTGCCTGAGTAAGTGCTACCATTCAAAACCCTTCTGGTGAGCGTTTCAGTAAACTTGTATGCTTTTTGTCCAAGTGAAGAGAATGGATTCCTTGAACAGTACTAATACATATATCAGGAGGCAAGCTAAAAATGCAGTGTTTTTCACAGTCCTTTTCACTACCAGACTGAATCTAGCAAAGACAGAAACCCTGAACTGTTGCTCATATTTAGCTGTTCCTTTCTAATTTTCCTAGTTGTACTACTTATAGGCTTATTTGGTAATTAAACTTCATAGTGTTTCTCGTCTCCTTACTGCAAACAATTTGCAAATAATAACTGCATGGTTCCTTTAATGAGTCTGTAAAGGATATCCCAAAAGTAAAAGATTCCAAGGCTCTATTAAATTATAAGTCGCTGGAATCAGGAGGGAAGCAAAGGTACTCTGGCCTTAAAATTCCATCTCTCAGTAAACCAACATATTTAAGAAAAAGCAGCTTTTGACTCTCTGTGACAACATTCTATTCCTTGCAATGATGCTGATTTCATATTCACAGAATAAAAGCAAGATTTACCACTACGTACCAAAAACTTTCTCAGAGTTAAAATTTGCAGACAGACAGCTCTGCAATCTGCAGTGCTTCTCTCTCAACACCTAACAAATCTCAAAAAGCATTCCTGAAACTACTTCCTCTTCATCAAGTACCAAGTAAAATCTGTGGCTTGGACCACACGAGTCATAGGATACCCCCTGAAGTATTATCCAGCAACGCAAAGTTTGAAGGACTGCTTGAGGTAAGGACACAAAGACAGACCTGCAAGAAGTCTCCACCTGCTGGGAAACTGAACCCAGAATTCATTCCTCATAACCAAGTAAGGGAAGAGCCATAGTTGAGAAGCTTTGTCCCCAGCTCTTCCATATAGGAAAAGCCTCAGAGGTCCCCTAAGGTTTCCAGAAAACACCTCTAGAGGGCGATTTAAGATCCTCCTTCTATTTCACTGGGCGACACCTCCAGACCCTCAGCCCCCTCTAAAGCACATGCAGCACTTGGAGAGATGGACCATTACTAAGATTTTTATTATTTTACAGATAAAGCTGAGATGCATCTTGGTATAAAGGAACATTTCATCGCAGTTACCATTACAGTTTTAATTGGCTTTTTCTCCTAGGCCTGGCCAATTGCTGCTGTGACAGATATTACTGCCTGGGTCTGGCTGCTCCCATAGAATGTATTTGACTTCTGGCTGTTCTCTGATGTTGAGTGCAATAGCTGCAAGTCATGTTCAAGGCCAAGTGCTGTAAGTGTCTGAAATAAGCTTCAGGAAATGATTACTGTAGCATAGGCATGATACCTACTTCCTAACCCTGAGCACAATATTGAGCTCAGAAATAAAGAGCTTCCCAACCTTCAGTGGTCTTTTTCAACCATTAAATGTGTGTGTACCGTGTCCCAGAAGAATTGCCGCCATTCTGCTGCTTTCAGCCCCACCTCTCTTTCCTTTCTTCATCTTTCCATAAAAATAAACTTACAGTCATGGTGACTTCACTGATATTTTGCATTCACTTTTCCTTGAATACTTAAATTTAAACCTACCTTGTCCTGAAGAATTTGCTGCCATCCTTCAATTTTCAGCCCTTGTTTTATTCAGCTCGAGTTCAAATCTTTTAACCCCCAGAAATATCTGCAAAACAGGCACAATATAAGATGAACATACTCCTTTAAAATAAGAGCTTGGAATTCAATCTGTTAGAGACTTCATAAATACGGTGACTGCTAGAAAGCAGAAGCCAAACACCGCATGTGTGTTGCTTAAAATGTGTTATACAGTTTATACTGTTCTGACTGAAACTTTGGGCTTGAAACACCAAGGGTTGTGACCAATCCTTTTTTCATATTCTAGAAGTAGTAGTAATATTCTAGTATAAATAATATTATAATTGGAGTCATAAAGGCCATTTTCCCAACTGAACTTCTTCCTGACAAGGTATATCAGACTACACTTAAGAATCAAATCAAACCTCTGTAGTCCTTAAAAGCTGAATCCTTGGAAGACCCCAGTTTAGGCTCTAACTAAAGAAAAACTGATTGTTTGAGGAGAGGCAATTTAAATCCCAGAGACAAGGCCAGCCAAAGTTGGCTGCAGCTGTGGCAAAATAAAAAAGGAGGCCTGCCGCTCCTCGGTCATACGTCACCTCGGACCACCACCAACATCTGTTTCCATCAAGGTGCCAGGCTGTAAAGTGCAGTGGGAAGAGCTCTGGGCTCAGCCAGGCGGAGGCGAAGGATGGGGACGCTGAATCCTGCACGAAACGCGAAGCACTAGTCAGCCACACTTCCACAGGAGACCGTGTCATTGCTACGCTCGGGACCTGTGGGTCCCTGAGCAGCAACGCTGCGGTCAATCAATAACCCAATGACAGTATGAATTAAGCCCAGCGAGAGCAGTCGGGACGGGTTTCTCCAAGAGCCATGAACGGCCTGACCCACTCCCGCCGAGGCCCACTCCCCCCCTCACTCGGGAATAGGCTCTCCCGCTCCCTTCTCCCTCCCGCCCACAATGGACGGCTGGCCTCCCCGGCTCTCCCCAACCCGGGGCCGCTGCCCCACCCTAGGCCAGCCGGCCTGGCCCAGGCCCCTGCAGTCCCGCCCGCCACCCACCTGCCCGGCCCGAGAGCGAGGAGCTCCGGCTCCTTTCACCCCGCTCGCCCTTCCCGCAGCGCGGCCGCGCCGCCTCCGCCCCCCGCTCGTGACGCTCGCACAGCGCGACAGCGGCCGCGCCCTCCTCCCTCCCCGTGCCCTCCCCTCGCACTTCCCGCGCCCTCCTCCTTTCCCGTGCCCTCCCCTCGCACTTCCCGCGCCTTCCTCTCTTCCCGTGCCCTCCCCTCGATCCGCCCAGGCCCGGAAGGGTCGGGGTTGTGTCTGTGGGGGCGGGGGTAGGCGGCGCGGAGTGTGGCGTTTGGCCGTGAGGCGGCGTTTGTCTGTGTTTGCTCCTGCCAAGGACATCCCCCTGGGGACAGGAGCAACCGCCAGGGTTTCACCCTTGTGCCGCACAGTGGGGACTCCGGGCAGCATCGAGGTTAAATAGTAAAAATACTCCCACAAGTGGAACGGAAGGGGTTGTGGAATCAGGTTGGAAAAGACCTCCGATGTCATGGAGTCCAACCTGTGACCCAACACTACCCTATCAGCCAGGCCATGGCACTGAGTGCCACATCCAGTCATTGCTTAACACTTGCAGGGACCATGACTCCACCACCTCCCTGGGCTGGGCAGCTCATTCCAAAATCTAATCACTCTTTCAGGGAAGAACCTCCCCTGGTGCAACTTGAGGTTGTGTCCTCTTCTCCTGTTTCCTTTTTTCTTTAAATCACTGCCATGCAGATTGTGTTTGAACACAGCAGCAATATTTGGAATTCCAGAGAGGTTTGTTCATGGAATTAGTGTGTGGTTTGCTTTTGGAATGTCAAGTAACAACGGTATAGATGAGGGTATCTGATTAAATGATCTGGTCTGACCTGGGGAATAAACTACAGTCTTAAAGCAGCAATCTGAGACTTTTTATGCCCTTGTGGTTAAAATATTTGAATCAAACTGGACTGAGTAGCAGCTGTAGCTTTGATTGAACACAAATCAAATATTAAGGACTGCTATAAATACATAATTAAAATGCATACAGGTGGAGCCAGCTCTGACCTCTCTGTAGCCAAAAATCAGTCACATTGTCTACTTCAGTTTGATATGTAGGGGTTTTTTAAGGCATTAAACAATTTTCATTAAATAAAGACCCTTTTTCTTCTTTAACTGAATATAAGGATAAGAACAGGAAAACAGTTACCTTTTTTTATTACTTAGTTCAAGATGTCTACGTAGACATGCTTTTACTGCAGGATATTAAATTTTTTCATATTCAGGTTTTGATAGTGTATGTAACAGGCACTTCTGAGAAAATGACCCATACGGCAAGGGTGATACTGGATCTGGTAGTCAAACCTTCTGCCTGCTGCAGGGCATTTGATTTCATCTGCTTTCTCTTTCATCAAATGCTAGAAGTCCATAACCTCCTCACGCTTCAGGCCTAAAGTGGAAAAAGAGCTTGTTAAAAACTGTTGATTTAGTTACAATGGAATTACTTACATTGATAAGAACACATACAGGGTGTATACGGTGCTAAATGTCACCCTAATTCGTTAGCTTGGACAACCACATATATACAGAAATATTGAAGGCAATTAACAATTTCTAAAGATGTGCTGCAGCCAGCTTTACTATCTCAAAGAAATAAATTACATATTTGAGAGTGTACAGAATACATAAAAGTCTTGTTAGTGTCTATAATAATGGAGTAATTTGTCTTAAAATAGTGTGCCTTAGATATTATACACATGGATTCTATAAGATAGGCAACAATCTACTAACCAAGCATACTGTTCTTCCATTTGTATTTTTCAGACACACAGTGTTTGACATTTGTAAAACTGAACAAATTTTGTGTCTGAAAACTTGTAATGTCCAGATGTAGAATAGCAGTGTGTGTGTGTGTGTGTGTGTGTGTGTGTGTGTGTGTGTGTGTGCATGTGTGTATTTGTGTAGGGGTGTGTGTGTGCCTGTACCCAAACCAGCAGACAATCTCAGAGAGTTTTCTGTTTGCTTTAAAGCCCTGTTGATTAATACTGTGGGAAGCAAACATTGCTGCCATTCCCACATACTTGTATTTTTGTCAACTGTTCTCTTTGCATGAGCAGCTGACTGAGCACCTGCCCTCCTGATTCTGTTTTGGTATTGTTTTTTGTTTTGTTTCATTTTGTTATTTCTCATTCTGCCTTTGGAAATGTAGTATGTGCTAATTTTTTTCCCGTTTTATTGTCCCTTGGATGATTTGCCAACCGTTTTATCTAGACACCTTGCTTGCAGTCGTTAACTACTGAGGAGCAGGGTGAGTGAAGAGCAGCACAGCATGCTAAAAATTAATCCTACCTAATAATAATCCTACAAACTAATAATCTTACCTGGTGCAATTCTCTGTGATGTCATTCCAGGACTGAGGATGTAAGTGATTCTGAAATAGGCAGTTTGAGGCAGACAGGCCTACCTGCTGTGCTCCTCTTTACAAAGCTAACCCTGGCAAGAAGAATTAGTTAGGATGGTGGTCCTTGTTTGGGGATCAAGAAAGGAAGATAGAGAAGGAAGATCAGCAGGGCAAGGAGGAAGAGTCATCAGCAAGAAAACTCAGGTGAAAAAAAAGCTGGGACTTGTTAATTCTACATTTCTGTACAAGTGTGGTGAATGTTGATTGATAGCAATAGCTTCCAGCATCTCTACGAAAACATGACCATGTCTCAAGTCAAATGATCCCTTGGCTTTGGGAGGAGTTTCACATCCATATACTATCAATTAATTTCTCCTTGGGTTGTAGAAACAGGAAGAAGTGTAACCCTTTAAAGGAATGGTGTCTAATCTCCGATGCGTCAGAATACTTTTGCCTGAAACTTCTCCTTCTTGTTCAGCACAAGCAAATAAAAAAGCAAAATGAAGCATTTATAGCATGTCTTTTGGAAACCTACTACAAAATCTTGACTTTAAAAGGAGGCTGTTCTTGAACACTACCTCACAAATCTTGCCATGCTCTTCCTTCAGGCATTAAATGCTGTTTTTCAGGCCAGCTGTTCTCATCACCTTGGAGTAGCAGGAGCTGTATATCCCATTATATAAACAACAGCTGTATTAAATTGAGTGTAGTTCTGAATTAATATAAACTGCAACATGAAAATGTGGTCGGACAACTCACATAGCTGAAGTGCTGCACTGGATGGCTACAAGCTCTTAAGCAGAGACAGGAAATGGGGAAGAGGTGGAGGGATGGCCCTTTATATTAGGGAGGCTTTTGATGCCATGGATATTGAAACTTATGGAGTTGAATGCCTGTGGGTAAGAACTAAGGGAAGGCCAACAAAGCTGATATCCTACTGGGAGTCTGTTATCGTCCACCCAACCAGGAGGAAGAGGTGGACAACCTATTCTATAAGCAGATGGAGAATGTATCAGGATCACCAGCCCTTGTTCTTGTAGGTGACTTCAACCTACCAGACATCTGCTGGGAACTTGATACAGCCGAACAGAGACAGTCCAGGAAGTTCTTAGAGCGTGTAGAGGATAACTTTTGTCACTGCTGGTGAGTGAGCCCACCAGGGGAGGGACTATGTTAGACTTGGTGTTTGCAAATAGAGATGGGCTGGTGGGAGATGTGGTGCTTGGAGGCTGCCTGGGGCAGAGTGATCATGAAATTACACAGKTCTCSATATTTGGTGAAATGAGGAGGAACACCAAGAAGAGTTTTACATTAGACTTCTGGAGGGCAGACTTTGGCCTATTCAGGAGACTTAGGAAGTTCCTTGGGAAGCAGCTCTTGAAAACAAGGGAGTCCAGGAAACGTGGGTGTGCTTCAAAACAGAGAACCTGAGGGCACAGGAACAGACTGTCCCTGTGTGCTGAAAGATGAGTCGATGAGTAAATGCCCAGCTTGGATAGGCAAGGAAGTTTTGAAGTAATTTAGGAATAAAAAGAGAATGTATCATCTTTGGAAGGAGGGTCAGGTCCCTCATGAAGTATTTAAGGGGCTTGCTAGGGCATGTAGGAAAAAAAATAGAGAGGCTAAACTCAGTTTGAATTTAATTTGGCAACTTTTGTAAATGATAATAAAAAATGTTTTTACAATATTAATAGCAAAAGGAGGGGTAAGACCAACCTTTTTTCTCTAGTGGATGTGGGAGGGAACTTAGTAACTGTAGGTGAGGAAAAGACAGAAGAGCTTAATGCCTTCTTTGCCTCAGTCTTTAGTGGGAAGACGGCTTGTTCCCAGGACAGCTGTCCTCCTGGGCTGGTAGATGGTTTTGGGGAACAGAATGGTTCCCCTATTATCCAAGAGAAGGCAGTCAGAGAACTGCCTGAGTCAGAGAACTTCTGAGATGCTTAGACATTCATAAATCTATGGGCCCAAATGACATCTATCCCAGGGTGATGAGAGACCTGGCCGATGAGCTTGTGAAGCCACTCTCCATCATTTACCAACAGTCCCGGCTCACTGGTGAGGTTCCAGGTGACTGGAAGCTGGCCAGTGTGACCCCAATTCACAACAAGGGTGGGAAGGAGGATCCTGGTAATTACAGACTGGTCAGCCTGACCTCAGTGCCTGGCAAGGTAATGGAGCAGTTTATATTGAGTGTCATCACACAGCACTTACAGGATGGCCAGGGTATCAGATCCAGCCAGCGTGGGTTGAGGAGGGGTAGGTCGTGTTTCACCAGCCTGGTCTCCTTCTATGACCAGGTGACCTGCCTGCTGAATGCAGGAAAGGCTGTGGATGTTGTTTATTTGGACTTCGCCAAGGCCTTTGACATCATCTCCCACAGCACACTCCTGGAAAAGCTGGCAGCTCATTGCTTGGACAGGAGCACTCTGTGCTGGGTTAGGAACTGGCTGGATGGCTGGGCCCAGAGGGTGGTGGTGGATGATGCTGCATCCAGCTGGTGGCTGCTCACCAGGGGTGTCCCTCAGGGGTCTGTGCTGGGGCCAGTTCTGTTCAGTATTTTTATTGACGACATGCATAAGGGGATTGAGTCTTTCATTAGTAAATTTACAGATGACACCAAGATGAGAGCGTGTGTCGTTCTCTTGGAAGGTAGGAGGGCTCTGCAGAGACCTGGAATGGTTGGATGGATGGGCAGAGTACAATAACATGGTGTTTAATAAGTCCAAGTGCCAAGTCCTGCATTTCAGCCACAATAATCCCCTGCAGCACTACACGCTGGGGATGGTGTGGCTGGACAGTGCCCAGGCAGAAAGGGACCTGGGGGTTCTGCTCGACAGCTGGCTGAACATTTTCACAGAGAGGGAAGGACTTGGACGCTCAATATGAGTGTTCAGCAAGCTTCGTTTATGAATGACAGCATCAGACATTTATGCATAACGAGTAATAAGCTCATACATACTCTGTAAGCTAAACAATCTATTGGTTATAATATAGATATCAGCTTTTCTCTTACTTCCTCGTCTTTAAGGACTTACATCTCTTATTCTCATGGCTTTCTCTCAGCTACAGCATCTCCTTATCGTACTACAGCTATGCTCAAGGACACAGCGTCCTTGCAGGTGCAGGTACTCAGATTAGCCACAGTCTTGTACTTTTCTAATTCTTAGTTAGCTATTCTTTCAACAATTCCCGTTTTCTTTTTGCACAAGCAAAGCTCTATCGGTTGCAGTCTTGCTCCGCGGCCACGGGAGCTGACGAGTCCGGCTAGCCCCTCCTGGTGTGACCGGTGGAGACTATGAATTTTGCCACTCCCAGGTTCTCAGCAAGAACCCCTGAGTAGTGGCTCCATCTGCTGCGTGGTGATGCAGGCGAGAGCAGGACTCTGAAGTACTGGGGTAAAGGAAGGAAGGAGTGGACACTCGTATGGGTGCCAAGGCACTTTTATTAGCCCGGGTGGGGCAAGTGGGTATCAGGTAAAAACCATTGGGGAGGCGCTGATAAAGGGGAAGGGGGTAACGAACGGGGACACGAGGGACCAATGAACAAAGCCCAGGGATTGAGCGAGGGACGCACAAAACCAATAAGAAGGACCCAGGGGAGGGAGAGTTCTCAGGGGACAAATCATATGCTAGGTAAGGGATGATTGACACAAAAGACTCTCGAAATGAAAGGGGACGGTTACAGTACCTGACAGGTAACAGGTGGGAGGAACAAACCATTAGGAGGGAGAACGTGGGGGGAACCGAGGGTCAAATGAAATTCTTAACTTATAAAAAATGACCAACTTATAATAAACCCATATATAAAACACACAATGCTACAAACGGTTAATTGCGTTACACTTTTTATAATACAAAAATAGGCAAATCTAATAACTACTATATTGCAAGCAGTATTCTTAACTAGCAAAGTCTTTCTTTTATAAAGAATTTAAGCTAGGAGATACACAGAAGAGAGGCTCTCACTATCTATAGGATATGCTATAAGACAGATACGAAAAGGATTTTGTGCTGTTGCAAGGCTTAAACAAAACTCAGGTGTGCTAGTACGATTTGCAAAAGTAAGCTAAATATTTTCACTAATGGGGTTTTGAATTTTTTTGGGAGTTAACTTGTAGGCAACGTCAGCACTAATATTCATTCTCGGCATGCTACTTCATACTAAGTACAGAATGAGGGTAAAGCACAAATACATTTTTGTCACACTCAAAAGTAATTACACGTGATTTTTTACAATAAGATAAAAGTAACATGTGTGCAGATTTCGTTAGCGTTGATTGCTTGATAAGCTTGTTCTCTGTTCTCAAACAATAGATATATATTTTGAACAGAAATGGTTTCACTTATAAATGCTTCTAATTGTCTTCTCCACTTACAGTTTCTCTGATGTTCATGATAACATTCTGCACATAAATCATAAAATAAACATCTAGTATAAATCTATTGTTGTTTTTTACATTTACTACATTCAAGTAAGACTCAAGGGATACAAAAGGCACACTTATTACATCTTACTTATACAATCGTTTTAACACATCCTTAACATCTTTAAATTTTTAAAAATACAGTTTCAGAGTCTGATTAGTTCTTTCTACTATAGAACACTTATTACAGCAAAACAGCTGGTCAAATGACGACTTACATGAGAGGCTTTTTCTCAGTCTGTCAGTCTACTTTGTGGCTTCTGATGTTCAAAGTTTATGCAGTGACTAAAAGGCAGCATAGTGCATGTACTAAGCCAAATAGGCCGAAATTTGGCCTAACGCATTTACCACGCTGATTTCTCTTTCACGATTTCTGTCAGGAAGAACAAAAAGTCTTTTTAATCCAGATGAGGAGCATCCTGATAGTAATGCACCTTGGTGTTGCTTATTTATCGTCACTGGTCTCTTAACTGCAGTAGGGATCTTTTGTGGTTTATTGTTGACAAGAGTCACATCTATTGTGGTTACTAGGTCTAAACCGAGGCCTTCGCCGGCTGCGGGCTGGAGGGAGGGAGGCACTCGCGCTGGGAAGGCGCTCGGGTCCCGGGCCGCTACTCGTGTCGCTTTGATGCGGTGGGTCAAAACTCAGCTGCTGGCGGACCCAGCGCAGCATCTCCGGTGGCGCGGTTCGCGGCCCCCGCGGCGGGGCTCTCTCAGCCATGCCGCGCCCTCCTTCTGCTGTCACCGCCGCCGCCTCAGGCGAGCCGCCCGCCACGGCTGCTCCCCGTGGCACGGGGCCCACGCTGAGTGAGGAGCGGCACAGCCCTGCCGGCGCCCCAAGCCGCGGCTGCTGCCACTATCACAGCACGACCACTGACTCATTGTGCGCGTCAGACCTGCAGCGCCGGCACTGCAAAGCACCTTTTTGCAACTCCATATGCAAGCAATCTCGGGAGTTCTTTTCCCAAGTCGATACCCTGTAGTCCCCGCTTTTCTAAAAAGCATTTTGAAAGATCATACGCCGCTTGTCTATTACCTTCTAATCTAGTCGTCAGCACGCTGTTGCAGCTTTGCAAGACGTCGGCGGCGCTTAGTCGGCTGAGCCCCTCTCTAGGGTCGCTCGGGGCGCGGAGCCCGCTCTTTTGCCTTCTGAGACTCCTCTCTAGGGTCGCTCAGGGCGTGGAGCCTAGCTCTTTCACCTCCTGTGCTGCGTCGGGACCAACAGGTTGGAGCCCTCTTCGGGGTAGGGCTAGGGTCCCTGTTTGGGCACCATTTGTCACGGTGCAGGGAAAGCTTGGTACGCTAAATATGAGTGTTCAGCAAGCTTCGTTTATTAATGAGAGCATCGGACATTTATGCACAACGAGCGCATAAATACACTCAAACATATTCTGTAAGCTAAACAGTCTATTGGTTATAATATAGATATCAGCTTTTCTCTTACTTCCTCATTCTTTAAGGACTTACATCTCTTATTCTCATGGCTTTCTCTCAGCTACAGCATCTTGTTATCATACTACAGCTATGCTCAAGGACACAGCGTCCTTGCAGGTGCAGGGACTCAGATTAGCCACAGTCTTGTGCTTTTCTAATTCTTAGTTAGCTATTCTTCCTACAGAACATGAGCCAGCAGTGTGCTCTGGGGGCCAAGAAGGCCAATGGCATCCTGGCCTGTATCAGGAATAGCGTGGCCAGCAGGAGCAGGCAGATCATTCTTCTCTGTACTCAGCACTGGTGAGGCCACACCTGGAGTGCTGTGTCCAGTTCTGGGCCCCTCAGTCTGGGAAGGATGTTGAGTCACTTGAGCATATCCAGAGGAGAGCAACAAGGCTGGAGGGGCTGGGAACACAAGCCCTGTGAGGAACGACTGAGGGAGCTGGGGTTGTTTAGCCTGGAGAAAAGGAGACTCGGGGGTGACCTTATCACTCTACAACTTTTGAAAGGTGGCTGTAGTCAGGTGGGAGTTGGTCTCTTTCACCAGCCACAAACTAACAGAATGACAGGACAGAATCTTAAGCTGCACCAAGGAAAATATAGGTTGGATATTAGGAAAAAGTTTTTTGCGGAAAGAGTGATAAAGTACTGGAATGGTCTGCCCAGGGAGGTGGTGGAGTCACCATCTGTGGATGTGTTTGAAAAAAGATTGGATGTGGCACCCAGTGCCATGGTCTAGTTGGGGAGTTAGGGAGGGCATGGGTTGGACTCGATGATTTCACTGATCTTGAAGGTCTCATCCAACCTAGTGATTCTGTGATTTCAGAGTGACCATGGGCAGTTCTAATCACTATAGGCTGAGGTAAAATAGTGATTTACATGTTGGGTTGTTTTCCCCCCTAAGTGAAAATAGTATGTGCATGATGTCTCCTTGGGTTGAATCGAGATCTTCCAGAATGCTGTTTTCATTTCCATATGGCAGTGCTACTCATACATACCATCCTAAACAGTCCCTTTCTCTATTTATGGTGTGTGTCACAAAAAGCTCTTCAAACAAATAAAATACATCTTGAAGAGTCTTTAAATGTTTTAGATTGATTGGGGTTTCCATATCCAATTGTGTAAAGATACTGTATCCATAGTTATAGTCTTTCTCCTTGACTGGATTTTTGATTTTTCATTTTATGGCCATTTAGCACAGACTTCCGCTTTGTATCACAAGTGTCCTTTGTTCCCACAATCCTGTTTATGGCACCCCCATAAAACTTGACAGCTTTGAAGGCTTTTTGATATAGGAAAAGCTTATGCATTATCTTATATGTGTGCATGAATGAACAGGTGTTGTGTGCTCATGACTCAAAACTGATCCTATCTCTAGAGTCACTGAGCATGTGCATAGGATTTAACATGATGGAGTCAAAAGCCTGCCCTCTCCAATCTCTGCAGTACAAGACATGAAGGTCTAGTAGCATATGGAAGGAAAAATCTTTTTGAAAAGATATATCATATCTTTTTGAAAAGATAGCTGGATTTTTTTGATATTTTTATATCTTCTGGAATGGTGTTTTTCTGTTGTAGCTTCCTGTGTGCCTATGTGCAGCCAGACACAAACGTTATCTTTGCCAAGGTAGACCACAGTGGGGAAAAGACAAAGCAGTTGAGGAGAAGATGTTGACAGCAGGGGAAAAAATTTTACTGCCCTTGACCTGTCAAACCAGCCAAGCCTGCCAGTATCTCTGTGGCCTCCAGCCTACCTTATTGTTTGTACTGTCTGGAGTATGCTATTGAGAATCCTAGAAATTCGTCTTTAAATAGAATACTTGATGAAAAGCAGGTGGGCTTTACATGTCTGGTCTAGTAAATAAATACAATGTGAACTTAGCCTCCTGATAGTCATTGTAAACCCTGTTGCCATTTTATGTCTCATCTGGACAAAAATATAAAGATGCATTACAAAAAGTATGTTAAGAGACAACTAAGAGTCCTTCTCAGGCTCACACTGAGCACTTGAAAAGCCATCTGCCATTATAAAAGCATCCTGGGTGGTATTACTGGTGTATCTGGCACTCCAGATCAGAACAGGCACTATCCTTAAATTTGTAAATAGATTTTCCCGCACATCATCTGTGGATCCTTCCTCTCCCTGTTTATCCTAGTAAACAATCTTAACAGGTAGCCTGCAGGGCTTTGATTTCAGTGATACAGAAACAGAACTATTTTTTCAGGAAAAAATGTGTCAAACTGGTGACATTTTTCTTGAATTGGTGAGATTCTTCGTCCCCAAACTGACCATTTGGCTTCTTCCCCAGTTAGTATTACACCTGTCTGTTTCATCCTGCTTCTGGGCTGAAATGATATAAACATAATAAACAGTTATGATTTTGCTAGGAGAGCATGCCAGTTTTTTCCAGTTAACTTGGTTTAAGATGTGGGCATTGAATAGCAGTCTCTTTTCAGCCTGCCACTGATTCTAGTTTTCACTGTGTATTTTATTCTGGTTGCATGTTTCATGTGCTGAATGGTTTTAGCTTGGTCGATGTTTAACAAAAAGAAAATTATCAATGTAAACATCAAGGAAAATATTATGGTTGTAAAATTAAATCACCACAGTGGAGAAAGATACATGTTTTTAACCAGTCATCATTTCCTAGCAGAATTAAGACATTTGATTATTTCTCTGCTGGTATTATAAAAATAGACACTTTCCTTCCTCAGTTTTTGGTAGTACCCCTTGTGCTTGCTGTTGGAGCCAGATGACCACATG
This sequence comes from Cardinalis cardinalis, assembly GCA_014549065.1. Taxonomy (NCBI): domain Eukaryota; kingdom Metazoa; phylum Chordata; class Aves; order Passeriformes; family Cardinalidae; genus Cardinalis; species Cardinalis cardinalis. The sequence goes on from JACDOX010000267.1 coordinate 395,815, forward strand.
CTGACACATTTAGAGGTTCCTATTTGTGTGTAGAAAACAATCCTACAAGAAGTCAGCCACATAGCATATCTATTTTTTTCTGTTTTATTTAATGCACAATAGATTTGGAGATCTTTATGACCCCTGTTCATATTGTGTGACTACTTCTAATCAAGGTACAGGAATTTGCTCCTAACTCTAATTTCACATTCAATGTTCTATCTTCGTTTTGAAGTTCCAGTTCTTGAAATCAACAACATAGTATACTCATCTTCCATGTTAAAAAAATAGAAACAGGTTTTCCTTACAGCTGAAGAAGAACCTGCAAAGCCACCCTTGTCTGTGATATGAACTTGCAGAGAATACAGCAAAGGCCTGACAGTTGTACAGATTTTTAAGATTACACATTTAAAGTAAGTTTAATCTATTTTAAGGTACGATTTCTGATTTTTGAACTCTTCTAATAGAATATAGAATGGTTTGGATTGGAAGGGACCTAAAAAACCACCCAGTTCCACCCTCCTTGTCATAGGCAGGGAATGTTCCACTAGACCAGGTCACTCAGAGCTCCATCCAGCTTGGTCTTTTTCTTGTTTCTCAGTATCATAGTTTGCATTTGCTACCTCAGATATGTATCACTGTTAAACCTAGATTGCTGTCTGTACAAATCTTTGCATATTTAGTACTCATCAAAATCAGAGGACGAGAGACAGCTGTCATTAGTCATTAAGACAGGGCTAGATTACTTACACTGTCCATTTTTTTGGGGTTTTTTAAAGCATGTTATCATAAATTACATTTAAGTATTGATTTTGTGTCAACAGTTAGCCAGCTTGACTTTATAGCTGGTTTGGAGTTGGAATTCTGAAACTTAACATAACTTTCATAGCCAGAATTTAGGAATATCACCATAATAATCATCAAGTTTGTAATTTTCTTGTGTAACAGCTCTTCCACTAATGTCTTCTGAACTTTTTCTAACCAGATTTCATGTTACTTGTATTCACAGGTGCTCAAATATTCCTACATTTGCATATACTGATCCAGTTAGTTATTTGAAAATGTTTCTAAATGTTTCTAAGTATTCTATGTCAGATGAAATGAGTAAGGATTACATAGCAGAAACAGGTAACACAGATAATTGTAATTAGTAAAAAAAAGAGGCATATATTGCCCTATCACAGGAAACTAGACCAGTAAGTGGAGCTTGGAACTTCATCCTTGTATACAGGCTATTGAGATTCACCTTACAAACCTCAGAAACCAAACATAATGACGTCTGTAGCAGTACTGAGTCTTTCAGGCTGGAAAGGATTTAGGGAGGTCTCTGGTCCAATCTCTTGCTTGAAGGAGGGACAGATGTGAGATCGCACCAGATTGTCTTAAGAATCTCCAAGGATAGACTGCACAACCTCTCTCTGTAAACTGCTCTGACTCTTGACTTACCTTCAGGGGGAAAAAAGTTGTTCCTAATATCCATTAGGAATTTCCTGTTTCAGTTGATCTTTTGTCTCTTGCCCTCCTGCTATGGTCTGCTGTGGTAAGCCCACTTCCGTCTTTTCCACCCCTTCCCTATGGGATACTGGAGGATGCAATTAACTGCCTTTGAATCTATCTGCTTCAGGCTCAAAAAGCCTCAGCCCTCCAGCTGCTGCTTGCAGATTGTCACCAACCATCTCAGTGCCCCCCATGAACTTTGTCCAGTTTGTCAGCATCTTGTATAAAGGTCCCACAACTGAACACAGGATTTCTGATAAGGTCTAGTGAGTGCCAAGCAGAGTCTGATAAATCCTGCCCTCAATCTGCTGCTTGTGCTGCCTGCTGTTTGGACAGCCTGGATACCACCAGTCTTCCTTGCTGCAAGAATGCAGCCTCCTTACGCTCAGCTCACAGCCCACTAAGCCAAGGCTTAAGGAGTAGAAAGAAGGTCATTTGTACTTGCACAGAGCTAGGATGGCCCCAGGTTTCCAAGCGTTAGAAGGTGTTGGTGTCCCTGACCAGGCTTCCTTTGGGAAAGGATTAAGTTGGAAACACAGCTGGGTGAGAATGCCTAAAGGAAAAGAGAGAAAGAGCTCTCAGTAAGTCATAAACCTTTCAGATACAGGCTGTCACAAAACTGAAGGAAACCAATTAATGAAAGTGCAGCAGATACACAAACCTGCCTGCTCCTTTATCACAATAGTTTCCACTTAAGATTTGGATAGTCTAAAAGAAAGTTGGGATGCATGTATCTAAGCTGACTAATGTGTATTGCTTCCTTTTTCTGATAGATAAATAGGTTGTTGTTTCTGAAGTGTAATGAAGAAGGGATATTTCACAGCCACTTTCTCACTGGGGCCTGGCACTTGGAGTTTTGATGGCTACTGGAGTTCAAACATTATGTAATATTAAGTAGTTATTTATAGAAAGGATTGATTTTTTTCCCCATATTTTTTCCCTGTGATACACAGTATTTCTTTTTGTAATTAGTCCACAGTGTTGTGCCCTCATGCTTGTCCTGCTGTGTGGCACCTTGCAGTAACACCTGTAAAACTTTAGGTATTAGTGCTGCCCTTTTGATTTCAGTGGTCTGTACTCCCCAGAAAAAGTTAAACACAAATGAAATGTTTACAGCACCCAAGTCTTATCTGGTCTCATATGTGTCTGTTTATCCTCATATATCTATCTGTAGCTGGAAGGGATTGTGACAGTCTTAGAGTGATCCATCACTTTCCCCAGTAGCATGTTACTCTATAATGTCTAATTAGTGCTGAGCAAATTATTTGGGAAAAATTAATCCCCTATCCACCAGATTTAGCTTCTTTACCTGCTCAGGAAACATCTCAGATCAGGACTATAATTTTCCACCTATTTATTGGTTATTCTGCCAACATGAACACTTTTTCCATGCTGATAAATGTGGATAGATCACTGAATTTTTGTAATGGATACATTCTGTTAAATGGATTTGCATGAATTGCTTCCAAAGGTCTTGATATTTTCGGCTCATTTCAGCACGATCAAACATTCTACAACAATGGGAGATCTCTCAACCTGAGATTTCTGCGGCAAAAGTAGACACACGGCATCAGTGAAAGGATGTTTCTATGCAAGCCTTGCGTGCAAGACATCTCTCAGTGTATCCGGTGTATCCGGTGCAATCCCACCGTGAGGGAATCCCGGAGGCCGGGCCTTGTCCCTCCTGAGCCCGCCTAGGGCCGGTCCTGCACACCGCAACAAATTTCCCTTCCATGAAGGGACATGAGCGTAATTTTTTGAGGTCGGCGAACCTGGAAAAGTCGAGGAGCAGGATTGCTTTTCTGACACTTAACCCGCCGTTCGACAGCGTGCGCCGACACCGCCGCACTCCGGGGTCACCGTCGGGGCTGCTCGGTGGCGCGGTGCCTCCCCAGGCTCGGCTGGGCTCGGCCCGGCCCGCCCCATCAGGGGCTCCACAAGAACCGCTGCCTCCCCCGGCCCGCCGGGCTCCACGAATCCTGATGCGTTCCCCGGCCGCCGCTCCGTCCCGACCCGCCCCGTTGCGCCGGGTCGCCGCCGGGGGCGGTGCCTCTGTCCCCGCCGCCGCGCCGTGCCGGGCGGGCGGGGCGGCAGGTGGCGCGGATGTCGCTTTGGAAAGGGGCGGGCGGCGGCGCAGGCGGATGCTGCGCTCGCTCCTCCTCCTCCGTCGTCGCCGCAGCCGCCGCCTCCTGCGCCTCCTCGTATCGCGGCGGTGGCGGGCAGGCTCCGGCCGCGGCCCCGCAGCTTCTCGCCGAGGCGGCGCGGCCTCCGCTCCCTCCTTCCTTGCCTCGGTCGCTGCCCGGCCCCGGCGCGATGTCGGGCGGCGCGGCGAGCGCCCCTAAGCCCCTCCCGTCCTCCGGGCCCAAGTCGCTGCGGGAGATGCCGCATCCCCTGGCCACGTCCAGCAGCGAGGAGATGGGGCCGGCGCTCACCCCCAGCCCCGACCTGCTCCTGCCCCGCAGCATCGCCGACAAGGTGTGTCCCGGGGGAAGGAGTTGCGGCATTCGAGGGGGCCTCTGGTGTTGTAGGAGAGCGGGGAGGACTGTGTATGTGTGTTTCCCTGACACATCCCTTTTCCCGGCTTCGTCTCGCCGTGGGGAGATAAAGCCCTGGGCGCTGCTGACATCCATTGCAAGAGCACAGGGCAGCTCCGGGGGGAGAAGACATCGTGTCCCTTGCTGCGGGGAACTTGCTGCGGGGAACCGTCTGGGACACTGGTAGTCGCGCTGTCACAGGAGGGTTACGAGAGGCAGGATTTTATTTACTATATCTCCTGTGGCTCATACTCTACAGATAGGTGTAAATTTTTCAGGCATTGCCGCAGCTCCTTTGCCGTCTCCTTCCTGTAGTCCTCACGGGGAAGGCTTTGAGCTGGCATGGTTTCCTTATCATCAGCTTGTTTGTGATTGTCCTTTCCAGGCTGAATTCCTGCTCACTTCTTCCCAGCACTAGTACCAGCACGGTGTTCTGCAGGAGTATCTGTGTTTGTTTTCCCTTCTCTAGCTCTGGCATATGTTCACAGGACACTAGCGAACTCTGTGAAGTGCCTTCCTCGTGGTAATGATTCAGTAGTGGCAGTACAGCACTGCCGATACATTAGCTACGCTTGCAAGGACTTGTATCCCTGTAGACAAGTCTTCCTGAAATTTTTAAGGTAGGATTTCCTGGGAGCAAGAACTGCAAAGGATGATGTGGGTTTAAAAGCAGCTCTGGCACAGGTGGTTCATGCATACAAAGTTTTACTGAGTTGGTGGTGGCAAGAAGTGCTTCTTCTATGGCTGTTGTCCTGGGGAATATGGAGCTACTTCTGGGTAGGATGGATCCCTTAGGATCCAAAAGCCTTGAGGCTGTCAGCAGTATCTAGCCCAGTACCCTCCCACACTACAGGAGAGTAAGTCAAGGTAGCCTGGCCTCTTCAGTATTTCACCGTCAGCTGTGTGCAGCTGTGATGTAGAGATTCAGCACTTCTTGCCCATGTAAGGAATCCTCTTCTTGAACATTTGCCCACTGTTGCTCTAGTAAGAAGCAAGGTTTACCTTCTCTTCAAGAACTTAGGCCTTCATCTAACAAATGAATCAATTGATGACCTGCAGAGAAAAGGGTATGTGACTAAGGCAAGGGTAGAAATTGGGGAGGTTTTTGTCTGTGATAGATGGTTTGATGATCTAACTAGGTTGTTGTCTGGCAAACCTGTAGCAATAGAAATTGGCAGCTGCCTTCACAAGTCTTGCCAGCTGAGAAGCTGCAGCTGTTGGCACAGTCTATCCACACTGCTGTGTAGCTGGTGAGAAGCAGTGTATAAGGAGTATCTTTCACCCTATAATGTCTTTCCTCAGTTGTATTAAAGAACTTTTTTGCTTTTGGAGTGAAAGAAGCTTCTCTCTGCTTTACTGCTTTGAGGTTTTGAGAAGTGTATCAGTATTCCTGACAACCTGGGAGCAGAAACAACTCTAGCTTTAGGCTTTGGTCAGCTAACTTCTCATAAGTGGGAAAGTTCTTGCCCAGTTTTTCCATCAGCAATAGAAATGAAATCCACCTTCCTATACCCTGCATGTAGTACCGTTCTGTTCTAGGCACTTGGCAGCATAGAAATGCTCTAAAAGGCAGAGCAGAACTGGCTGTGGTACGTGATGTTTAGACTTGAGTGCAGTTCTGTGCTTGACCTGGAAATGGCGCTAGGCTATGATCCTTGCAGAATAAAAGCATATATAGTAGAAAGAGAATATGATTTTTTTTTCCTTCTAGCTGCATTAGCAGAAAAAGCCATATGTATTATCCTGTTGATGGAAGGAGATCAACAGATTTGCTGGCTATGGGATAGCCCTTCTTCAGCTTAATATTCCACACACTGGCAAGAAAAAAATGTAGTAACTTCTTTCCCATCTCAGAAAAAAAAAAGAGTAAACAGGTGTTCTAGCTTTAAGGCAATGCCTGCACTGTGTTAAGTAGTATAGAGAGGGAGTAGGGTAAGTGGAGGTAAGCAGATAAAACCACTTTTTGAGTGGTTTGTATGTCTCAGTCTCAGAATTGTGGAATAGTCTGGGTTGGAAGGGAGCTCAAAGATGACCTAGCCTAACCTCTGTGCTGTGGTCAGGGACACCTCACTGCATCAGATTGCTCAGAGCTCCGTCCAGTATGGCCTTAGACACTTCCAGTGTTAATCTTAAAAATCTTAATCTCTGATGGTGGATTATTATGTTTTGAGAGACTGGCTTATTAATCAGCTAATAGTGCTGAGTAACTTCAATAGCTGAGTAACAAAGGGAGGTCAGCATTCAAGTCTGACTTAGGCTTAAAGCTCTTTATTAATTATTTATTGATACTTCACTAGGAGCTGTTCTGATCTTCTATCTGGTCCTTTTAGAGAATCTGGTGGAGATTGGTACTGCAGAAATTTTGGTCCAAGTCTCCTGCCTCAAAGTGTCTTTGAGTCAGATTCTTTAAGGACAACTGTCCATATTCAGACATGTACTAGGATATCACTTTAGGAAGAGGGCTAGTGAAAATAGGTGGCCCATCACCATGAAGTGGATAATTTGCTTGTTCTGGTTTCCTTGTGTTTCCTCTGAGCAAATACTTCCTAAAATATGCTGCAAGCTTCAAGTACCTAAGACTGAAATCCTCTAAGTGGAGAAAGTTCAAAAGTAGAGGGAGGTTTTCTGCCCAGAAAGTGCTTCAATTTTTATTGCCACTGATGTATAGCATAGAAGTGGCTGAACCTCTGCCATCACTGCTTTATATTCTTTAAAGCATGCTTCTCTTACTTAATTTTTTTTTTATCCATTGAGAAAGAACATCACTTTATCCTGAGTCAGAGAAACCTGGGGGACAGGAACACTTGCCTCTGTGTCTCCTTTTGGATTTTGATTCAAATATGGGAATAATGTAGCGTTTCAGATCCTGTATCTTTAATGTCTTATAAACCTTAGGTTGCTGTTCAAGAGCAGTGGCTAGTGCTACTAGAGCAGTAGGTCATTGGAAAGGGGAGGAAAATCTTTTGTTCTGTTTACTGAGGCCATCTAAGTAGACTAGTCTCAAGTTTTCTGAATCTTAGGAAGAGGGCTGCAGAACTTTTGTTATATGAAGTAGTGTCTTTGGCCTGACTTGTAATGGACAATAGTTTTAGAAACCAGGACACCTTGACTTTTGACAGCGTCTTATCTCTTAAATGAAAAGGTCATTTTAGCCAAGCTCTTGACTTTTACAGTCATGCTGCAGGAGACATGAAACACTTGAGTTGTAGATTCTTGTTTCTAAAGCATTTATATATTGGCTGTGTGTTTCTGTAAAGATCTTTCTGTTCCCCTGAAATCTAATTGCTTAAAATACTGTCTTGATGCCTGAGTACCTTTGAGTGAGTGAATGAGTGTCTCTGAGTTTATTCTCCCTTCACCCTTACTAGGTTTCAGATAAGGAGACAGCTAAAGCTGAACCTGAGTGCTACCATGTTTCTTGTGTTTTGTGGTTTTTTTCCTTTTATTTGGTTGGGGTTTTTTTAACATCAGGTGGAAGGAGAAACATGCAGAAGAAAACAATTCACATTGCATGGCAGGTTAGTTGTAGAATTAGTTGTAAAGCTGAAGCCTTGCTGGTTTAGCTTTTGGAACATATACAAGCTAATTAAGATCTCGTTTTTAGAGTAGATGCACTGCTGAGGAGGGCAAGACATGGGGAAGTGTCTGAATTTCTCTCTGCCTTTTCTTTTTTAAAAAAGAAGGAAGTTCTGCTTGTGCATGTGCTCAAGTTCGTCACTTTCAATAGCAGATCTGCTCTGTGCGCCAGGACAGATGCTTTGACAATGAGGAGAAAAGGCAGTATTAATAGGTTACTGAGTTTAGGGCAGAGGTGAGAAGTAGACAATATTTTGCTCTGTGAAGACTTGGATTCAGGCCCTCTGAAGCTACGCAGATTTAGTAGGCTGCTGCTAAGATTTGAAAGTGCCAGGCTGTGCAGTTAGAAAGGAAGTGTTCTGTATGGCTTAGTTCCGCTGTCGTCTAGCTGTGGTCCCTCTAGACTTGTATAATCTGAAAGTATCTTCCTAACATGGTGGTGTTGGCTATTCTTGTTGTGGTCTGCCTTGAGACTGGCAGCTGTTTGATAAGAGTCCTGATTCACATCACTGGTTTCTTGCCAAGAACTCCAAAATATTTCATATCCCACCTGTCCTAGGACTCCCTTGTCATTTTTCAGACATTTCTGACTGCTGCTACTGTACTTGTGGCCAGCTACCCGTAACTTTCTCAGCTTTTATTCTTGGAAGCTCTGCCTACCTTGTTTTTGCGTCAGTTAACTCTATACAGCTGATGGGAGCTTCAAGGCTGTTTTACAGGCCGTGTATCAAGCAGATACTAGAGCTGATGTGGAATACCAGGCATGTAGTGAATGCATACCTTGAATTTGCTAGTTCATGGAGATGGACTCTAAAACTCCTACTGCAAACTTCTGATTACTAACTGAAGACTATTGTTTCCATGCTCCTCTGTTTCCAAGTTACCACCCTGGTGAATTCCTAGACTTCTTATTAGCACCTTATCAAATATACTTGGTGTTTGCTGGAGTGCTGTTACATAGCACTTACCCTGAAAGGGAGCCTGGCACCTCTCCAATTCCAAAAAATATCCTGGGAGTTTGAAGCTCTACTTCCAGCCTCCTTGGTTGCTATTTTATGATTGTTGCTCTTAACTTTATCCACCTACAGATGAAACCGGTTTGCAGTATAATCTGAAAACTTAAAATAGATCTGCATGAGCTTCTACAAACTTCTTCATTCTCTGACTAGATGAGAACTTAGACTGGCGTCATGTATTTTTCTTAAAGGAAGCTGGAGGTAAATTCTCAGTTGTGGGAGACACTGAAGACTGTAGAAAGTCAAACTGAAGTTGGTGGACTTGGGAAACAGTGTCATGTAGATGGGTTGATCTCTGCTCCTATCTACAGGATGCAAAAATGACAGTCGCAGGGAAATTGAGGTGAAGAGACGCTTCTGCACATTGTCTTGTCCAACCTTTTGGCTCAGGTAGGCCAGGCTGCCCAGGATGCTGTGAAGATGTTTTTTGAACAACTTTCTGGGCATCCTCTTCCTGCATCCAGTCGCCCACAAAGTAAAATATCTTTTTCATGTTTAAGTGAAACTTCTAGTATTTAAATTTTCACTAAAAAGAGTCTGTTACTTCCTGCTGTACACGGTTCCATCAAATATTTATCCTTACTGATAAGATTCCCTGAGCATTATTATCTCCAGGCTGTTTGCCTTCTTTGCCATGAGGCATGCTGTTGGCTCTTGGTCAGTTTTTCCATCGCTGTCTGTGGGGTTTTTTTTCATTCCCTGTGCCAAACTGCTTTTCAGTTGATCAGCCTCCAGCGCACACTGCTGCATGGGGTTGCTGCTGGCAGGTGCATGACTTTGTATTTCTTCATACTGAATTTTTTGAGGCATCCCACAGCCCATTTCTCCAGCCTGTTGTGGTCTTCCTCAATGACAGCACAGACATCTGATCAAGGATTCTATACAATTGTGTACTCTCAGTACACTTGCTGAGGATGTACCGTGTTCCATCATTTAGGTCCTTAATGATTACAGTTGCCTTCATGTTTAGAAATGGGAAAGGGTACTTTCATGGTATCTTACACCATAGGTGCTCTAGTACTGTTGTGAAACTCAGTAGTCTCTATGAAACAACTACAGCCAGTTTCTTGAATTGGCAGTTCGCTTCTTTTTTGAACAAGATGAAGGATGGCTAGCAAGTTAGAACAAACCCTTGAATCAGCATAATTATTTTAGTACCATTACTTTTTTAATCTCTCCTGGTAAAGCTAAACATAGCTTCTGCTGTACAACATTGTCATTACTTTGTGGTTCTTACTTCAGCTTAGTCGAGGGAGGGGTGTATACTTTGAGGTTGAATTCAGTGTTGCACAGCTTTCATAATATTTTCAACAGGATTGCTTCATACATAGTGAGATAGAGTATTGGAAATATATTCAGAGAATACAGAGAGCAGCTTAGTTCTTCAGACAGGTTTCAGAAGGACGAGTCTTGGAGTAACTTGTCAGCCATGGTGGAAAAAGTTATGCTTGATGTTGAGAAGGAATCCTCAGCTGCCTGTGCTGGAGTGCCTTAAACTTACCCAAGTAGCTGAATGCTTTCCAACCTCATTCATGGATCGGAAGGGATAACCACTTTGATAACGAAGTTCTCTTATTACCGTTGTATGGGGACCTCCTCCTACTATCAGTGTCTCGGGAAGCATGTCCCTGTAATTAATGATGGGAGGGGCAGAGGATAAAGAACGAAGGTTTGCTGTTGACACACCTATCTGGGAGACCTCAGTTCCTAGATTTATGTGCAAACTGTTGTCCTGGTGTCTTCTAGCATAGTGGTGTACTCTTGTGGTATCTTAAACAGATGGTCTGGCTGTCACATGCTGCTCCAGCACTGAGCTGGGAGACTGCTCTCTGTAAAGTAGGCCAGGAGACAAGGCAGGCAGCTCTTTTGGTGCAGTGGACTTAGTGCCACTGCAAGAAAATCTACTTGCCACACCTGAAATGCATGTTTAAGATTGTAACTTACAGGGGCTTTAAGTCTGCGGAAGACTTTTTGTAAGTCAGTTTAAAATGTCATTTTATCTTGTGTATTTCTCAGAAATAACTTTGCTGAGGCTTGTTCTCTGCTGACCATGAGCAAGATCTTACTTGTTGTAAGATCTGTACTGACTCTTTAAGTTGTGACTGAGTTGACTGCCTGAGCCTGGATTCCAGTGAACCTGAAATTTCCAGGATCTTGTGGCTGGGAAAAACTGCTTGCATCATTAGGACATAATGGTGAAAAAAGTCTGAACTCCACCATGGCAGCTATAACTGTGAAGTAGAATCTGTGGAAAGTTACTCTTAATGAGTTATTGAAAAACTCATCAAGGGGGAACAGTTTCTTTCCAGTTACTAAGAGCAATAACTGACAGCAAGATAATTACTTGCTACCAGTTGCTATCAGTTCAATTACCAGTTGAAGATGGAAAAAAACTCTAGTAAGCTGTAATTATTTTAATGAGTTATCATTTCCATTGCCAGTCCAGCTTAAATGGCCTTCAAAAAGGGCAGGAAGGGAGACACAGAGGGAGCTACTTACTACTCAGCCTCACCTCAGTCCCTGGAAGGGTAATGGAACAATGAATTTTAGTAGCTGTCTTTACCCAGAGAGGATGAAAAGGTGATCAGAAGTAGTCAGCATGGATTCATTAAATCATACTTAACCAACCTGATTGCTGGCTGTGAAGAAACAGCTACGTGTTGGATGAGCAGTGGATGTTGTCTTCAGAAAGGCTTCCAGCACTGTCTCTTAGAACATCCTCATAGGGAAACTCAGGGAGAGTAGACTGGATGAGTGGACAGGGAGGTGGATTGAGAGCCGGCTGAACAGCAGATCCCAGAGTCATAATCAGTGGCGCATACTCTATTTGGAGGCCTGTCCCTAGTGGTGTCTCCCACCAGTCCAGTCTTGTTTAATTTATCCATCAATGACTTGGATGAAGGGCAGAGGCCTCCTCAGCAATTTCACTGACAACACAAAGCTGGGAGCAGTGGCCGATAGCCCAGAGGGCTGTGCAGCCCTTCAGAAGGAGCTCAGCAGCCTGGAGAGATGGGCACAGAGGAACCTTCTGAAACTCAGCCAAGGCAAGTGCAGGGTCCTGCAGCTGGGGAGGAACAACCCCAGGCACCAGCACAGCCTGGGGGTGACCTGCTGGGAAGCAGCTCTGTGGAGAAGGAGCTGCGGGTCCTGTGGACAGCAAGCTCTCCATGAGCCAGCAGTGCCCTGGTGGCCAAGAAGGCCGGTGACATCCTGGGCTGCATCATCAAGAGCAGCGCCAGCAGGCTGAGGCAAGTGACCCCGCCCCTTGTCTCAGCCTTGGAGAGGCCTCACCTGGTATGCTTTGTCCAGCTCTGGGCTCCTCAGTACAAGAAAGGCATGGAACTCCTGGAGTAGGTCTAGCAGAGGGCATCAAAGAGGATTAAGGGAATGGAGCATCTCTTAGTGAAGAAAGGCTGATGGACTTGGGGCTTTTCAGCTTGAGAAGAGGCAGCTGAGAGAATCTCACCAATCCTGATGAGTATCTGAAGGGAGGGTGTCCAGAGGAGGACCAGGCTCCTCCCATTGGTGCCAAGCTATGCAACAAAGACCAGTGAAGCAGACACATGCATGAGAAGTTCCAGCTGAATATGAGGAAGAGCTTTACTGTGTAAGAGATGGAGCACTGAACAGGCTGCTCATAAAGGTGTATTCTCACTATAGATATTCAAGAACTGTCTGGGTGCAGTAATGTGCAACATGCGCTGGGTTAATGCTGCTTGAGCGGGGAGGCTGGGCCAGATGACCCAATGTGATTCCTTCCAACCTTACCTATTCTGCAATTCTGTGTTTTGACAGGTGAATTTATGGGACAAATTCTACTTTATAAATTGGGTAGGTGAAGGGATGGAAAGAGATGTCGTCTTCATCTGGAGGTGATGTTACGATACCAAAACTGTTGATTCTCCACCAGATATTTCACTTAAATCAAGAGGTATTTATTAGAGTAAGCACTTTAGTGATACTGGTTAGTGGAACTAGGTGAAATGGTTCTGAAAATTGAGACAATAATCCAAAGTTCATACAACAGACAAGGAAAGAGTTCAGCCAAGAGCTGTGATCGGTGTGGTCCAGAAAGCATAAATCCTGTTTGAGAGCATTATTGTCTTAGAGCCACATTCAGAGCTTCTACACTGTGACTTTTGTGAAGCGATGCACAACAGGTGACATGCTACTTTGAAAGTGAAAGTGGTGGTGTCTATAACCCTTAAAGATGAGTTTCTCCTTTGTCGTCTTAGGTATCTTGGTTGAAGGCAAGCATTGCGCAAACGTATGGGAGCAAAGACATGGGAAAAATGTGTGGTACTCTGGTTTGCAGGAAAATGTAGAGAGTTAAATGTAAACTTGCTTTTAGATCATGCCTCAAATTACAGAGACCTGTGAGAATGACAACCTCACTTCTTGTCTTGGAGTGATCAATAGTATTACTAGTGCGGTGATCTGTAGTGTTATTAGTAATGGGAGGCTTACAGCACTGAAGGACATGCTTTTGTCATGATTATCAATCTGTGCTTTAACTTCATGCTGAGTTTAAGTCTGAAAAAGCTCCCCTATCTTGGTTTCTCTTCTCTCACTTTTCCAGTAAGCTTGGATGATTCTGTGTGTTCCTTGAAAAGGGATCCTTTGCAGACAGGTGTTGCTCCGGGGCTGGGAAGCCTCCTCCCCATCACTGGTGCAGATGGTGTTAGGAGCAGGCACTTTGAGCTAACTCTGTGGTGAAAGCAGTGGCATCTGGTAGTGATAGACTACCCAGAAGATAGAAGCTCATAATTTTCTGGGTGGAAGCTTTGCTTTAGCTTTTTAGATGCTAGAATAACGTAAATTGAGTGAAATTTTTGAATACTGACAAGATGAAATTTTGGGTTTTGGATTGTTGCCCAGAAAATCTGTGGACATCTTTAATCAATGCCATTTATTGCCAGTGATCATCCTGACCTCTTCACAATTTGTATGATGACTCCCAGTGTGCTGGCCAGCCTGCTCCTGGATCAGTATACTTCACTTGAAGCCATGTGTGTAACTCTTATGTGCCTTTGTGGCTGTGATAAGCCTAGACTAGTAACTAAAAGGTGTTTCACTACATAGATTAGTCTGTAGATCTCGAGTTACCGTGGTTTGAGCTGGCCCAATGCCAGGCACCCAGGAAAGCTGTTTGCTCACCATCTCCTGCCATAGCTGGTCTGTGGAGAGAAAGAAAATTAATGAAGGGTTCATGAATTGAGATAAGGACCAGGAGAAAACACTTCAAGGGAAAAACAGACTCAACTTAAGTTACAAAGTGAATTTATGACTATGAAGAATCAGAGGAGGATAATGTGAGGTAAAATAAGCCCTTAAACACCTTTTTCCACCTAGCTCCTCCCTCTTTCCCAGTGAAAGCCCAGGGAGACAGGGCATGGGAGTTTTGGTCAGTTCATCACCGAGATTTTTTTCCACTTCTCTGGGAAAGGAGTCCTTCCCCTGTCAGGCCATGGGGTCCCTCCTATGGGAGACAGTTCTCCATGAACTTCTCCAGCATGGGTCCACTCTCACAGACAGCAGCGACACTGCCCCTGCTGCAGCAGGAACTCCCTCCTTGGGCAGACAGTCCTCCCAAAACTGCTGCAACATGGGTCACTTTTTCCATGGGGTGCAATCCTCCAAGACCAGGCTGCTCCAGCCCGGAACTAGGGCCCTCTCTACCAAGTCTCCTGCTGGATCACAGCCTCCTCCAGACACCCGCCTGCTCYGTCRTGGGCACCTCTGCCACGGGCTGTGGGTGGATCTCTGCATCCCCCGTGGATCTCCACAGGCTGCAGGTGGATCCCTGCATCCCCCATGGATCCCCAGGGGCTGCAGGTGGATCTCTGCATCCMCTGTGGATCCCCATGGCTGTGGGTGGATCYCTGCATCCCCYRTGGATCYCCASRGGCTGCAGGTGGATCYCTGCATCCCCCATGGATCCCTGCATCCCCCATGGATCCCCAGGGGCTGCAGGTGGATCTCTGCATCCCCTGTGGAGATCCATGGCTGTGAGTGGATCTCTGCATCCGCTGTGGATCCCCATGGCTGTGGGTGGATCTCTGCATCCACTGTGGATCCCCATGGCTGTGGGTGGATCTCTGCATCCCCCATGGATCCCCAGGAGCTGCAGGTGGATCTCTGCATCCCCTGTGGAGACCCATGGCTGTGAGTGGATCTCTGCATCTCCCGTGGATCCTCTCATGCTGCAGGGGCACAACTGTTTCACCATGGTCTCACCACAGCCTGCAAGAGGAATCTTGGCACCTCCTCTCCCTCCTTCTCACCTTGGTGTCTCCGTGTTGTTTCCTTCACGTGTTCTCACCTCCTTCTCTTCTCTGACTAGAAGCAAAAACCTATGACTTTGTTTTGGTTTTCTTCTTAAATATGTTATCAGAGAGGTGTTACCAACTTCTCTAGTTTTGGCCAGCAGCATGTCCATCTTCAGAGCCATCAGGGATTGGCTCTGCTGGACACTGTGGAAGCTTCCAGCAACTTCTCACAGAAGCCACCTCTGTGGCCCCCCGGCTACCAGAAACCAAGCTGTGCAAAACCAATACAGAAGTCCATCAGTCTCTATAGATAATTTTCTTATTGTGAGGAAATATTTTGTGATTGCTTTTCCTCAGTTTTTCTCCTCAAAGCAGCAACTAAAGCGGTCATGCTGTGTGGGTTTTGGTTTGGGTTTGTTTGGTTTGGTTAGGTTAGGTTAGAGTTGTTTGTGGGTTGTTTGGTTAGGTTGCTGTGTTTGTTTGGTTTGGTTAGGGTTGTTTTTTCTTTCTTTCAACAGACAAGCACTTTGTTTATTTTATCCCTTTGAGAGCAAATGCCTTTCTACTGGAAAATGTCTTGTATATCAGCAAATGTGATAGAGGGATATCGCTTAAATTGCACCTGCATAAACTAACTCTGAGAGCTTCTCCAAGAGTACACTCCTCCAGGTCTTCCAGGGCATGAGATGTAAACATGAATTCTCCCCTCTTAAGTATCTTTGCTTCTGGCCTCTGTTACTTGCGCAGTGGTACCTTGTCAGTCTGACTTGCTCTCACAAAATCTTCACTGGTCTGTGTCAGGAAAACTATTGCAAGTCATATGAAACAGAGAGCATGAGGGAACCCAGATTGTAGTGTATGCAGATTCTTTCTTGTTTAAATGAAATAATCGCCAGGATATTACAGTGCTTTCCAGCCCTCTTATCTCTTTCCTCCTATTTCTTCTCTGTTTCTCCTCAATCCTTTGCATCTGTTCACATTGAAAAAACCCAGCATACTACTGTATGCTCTCAAAAGCCAAGGGAACACTTTGGTGACCCTGGGTAGCTAGATAACAGATGTAATTAAGCCTGCTTCTAGAGAGTGAAGGGAAAACCTCAACTTCTTCATGGTATGTCTGCAGAGCTTTAACGCAAAACTGTATCTCTCTAGGAGAAGGCAGTTTAGTTTGGACAAGCTTAATAAACTGTTCCATCTGTAATCAGATATAAATCTAGTTTCTTGGATTGGAAATGATTCCTAATCATATGCAGGATTCAAGTTTTCCTGCTCATGGTCTGAAATCCTGGCTGCTGCTTTGCTATTTAGAAGGTCAGCGCTCAGCTTCTGAAAATGAAGCCTTAAACACAGCACAGGGTGCCTTAGCCTTGTTTGTTGACAAAGTGCTCTAACATGTTGAAGTGGATTGTGGTGTTTTTGTGCACACAACTGCAGAATCCCATGTAACAAATAATATTACTGGAACAAAAACCTTTCCTACAGACATGGAACTTAACAGAGCCAGAGATCATAAATTCCATTATTTTCTGAATATTTCTAAGGACATGTAGCTTTTGCCATTTGTGGAGGCTTTTGAGCTCTGAAGCTTGAATTGGTGCCTGTTGCCTTCTTGGTGACTGTTGCCTACTACTGAAAACGATAGAAAGACAAAAAAACCTCTAGCTCTTCTAAAGGAGCATCCAAGTTCTGCCCAAATCTTAAACTCTCTTGCTTCCCAGCAGGTCATAAGCACTTTTATACTACTTTCTGCAGCTTAAACACGACTGAACTATCATGCTGCAGAGTTGCCAGCCTGGCAGTTTGCTTAGGAAGACAGATTCAGCCTTCTGCAAGGACTCAAGTACTCTAAAAACAGAGCAGATGTAAAAGCTAACCTTGTATCTGAAACTTCTTATTTTAAGAGAATAGCTCATCCTGTGGATGAGCTACCTCTTGACATTTACCACAGTAAGGAAGCTATGGTAATCCTGCAGTTATTCCTTGCACTTTATTTCCTGTCCAAAGGATTTGGGGGGTGTGCATGTCAGCTTCATGGCAGTTAGTAAGTTCAGACCATGTATTATACCTTCACATTTTGTCTTACTAATGTCTGCTGCAAATAATAACCCATTTCATCTTCCAAATGCTTGTCCTCCAAAGGCGTTTGGCCTTTCGTGCACAAAGCAGCACATTAACATGGCTTATTACTAGTATTGAAAGTCTTGTCTTAACTGTTGTAAACTGTTGTAAAACATCTATGAGATTCCACTCACATTCCTGATTTGCACAGTCTAACCTGAACCATATTTAGGTTTAGAGTGGGATTTGCACAGTCCCCCTTCTGGACTACAGAAGGAAACCTGCTCTTTATGGACTGCGAGAAGACAGGCTTATGGCCAGACTGGCTGTATGAGCAGATAGTCTGATGTGGTACTTGACACTTTCTTCTGACACTTTCTTTTGCCCTGGTGTGCAGGAATACTGAAACTAAGCTGTATTATAGCTGTGTCCCTAAAGACTTTAGCAACAGAGGTAGAAGACAGCTTATCGCTCTTCCTGAAAATGCTGTTTGCCATAATGTTTCTGTACCCACATTCTTGTTCTGTTTAGCTTAACTGGATGACTTATTAGAAAACAAACCACAAAGTAAAATAATCCATCCTATGAAGTTTGGCTGTTAACTTCAGAAACAAGGTGTGAATCCCATGACCTACATGAGAAGGCTTGGAAAATGCTTGTGTCAACCATGTGGTGCCTCTGTGAAGCTTGTTTCAGTGTTTCCCTGTCCAGCTGAAATGCAAAGAAGCACTATTCCAAGTATGATACCTGTATAAGCAAAAATGATCCCAGGCCTTAAGCAGTGCCAAACTGCAGGCCATCATGATTAGCTGTTGCATCTTAAATTCTTTTTTTTTTCAGGGATGCTGAGGAGTGTATCTCTAGCCAAATCTGACCTACAGAGCAGAAATAGTTGTTCAAATGATGAACACCAGAGCAAAGTCACCAGACTCATGGCTTGGCATCATGTTGTACTTGGACACTTATTTAAAATATTCTGAGAGCAAATTGGTCTACTCTTTATCTAGTGGATTTTTGGCTAGATGAGCAAAATACTAGTTGTATTGCTGAAACTTTAGAGGTGAAGCATGGCCCTGTTAAATTGGGTATTTTCTGCCTGACCCGACAGAGCCCACAGACTTGGTTCATAATACCCTTCACAGCTAAGAAGTTTAAATTTCTCTTGGGTCCTCAGCAGCCCATCATTGTTCCTCCTGTACTGACACATTTTAAGAGCAAGAGGAATTCCTTTTGATTTGTTCTTACTCTGTACTGCTCTTAAAATGGCCTCAACCTTACAGTCTGATTTTAGATGATTATTATAATGGAAAACACTGACCTCTTTGGAAGGTATCATCTTGTTCCTTTTGAGTACATCCACATAAACTGTACCATCCCTTCCGTTACTGGAGAAGGATATCAGGAGCTGGCACATGTAAAAATTTACCCTTTTCCAGGACAGCAGGTCTAGACTAGAAATTGATTATCACAGTTCTTCAGTTTTTGTCAAACAATAACTTAGCACTGTCTTATTTGTGGATCAGTGTAGGAACATGGTTCTTCTTCTTGAAAATGAACAGTGTTTTTGGCATTTAACTGTAGGGATTTTTTTTTTTAACCCAGTTGAGTATGACTGCCTTGTTCTTTCCATCCGTTCTGTGTCCACAGCATTGTTTCTTCTCTGCACTCTGTATGCCCACTTTGGTCCTTAAATTAACTGTTCAAAAGCAAATGCAAGAGGCTGGGACATATACTGTCTCAGACATGTGAAGAAACAGAAGTGGCCTCTAAAAAACAAAATGTGATGTTCCTGCCTGATAGAGAAGGAATTTTAATATACATAAAGGGGAAGTAAATGCATTTTCTTCTGTTGTTCTGTATCTAGCTGGTATTGAATAATAGTATTGTGTAGACTGAAATTTCACTAAACAAGTGGGTCTTCTGATAGAATACTGTACATGGATGAGCTAATCTAGGTGTGCTGGAAGATGCAGAAGTGCTTTTTCTTTCTACATGGAGTTGACCTATACAAAAAATACCTGCATTCAAAACTTGCTGGGATAAGACAAGGAGTGTTATGAATAGATCTGTGAAAGCCCATAGATCTGTGTAAGCTTTTATAGTGCCCTCAGGAATGTTTGTGTCTAAACCACTTCAGTTTTCCAGTCACTGGTTGCCATTCTCCTATGACTTACTGTCATGTACTGAAGGTATGGAGATAAGAGTGTTCCAAAACCCAGCTATAATTGTGTGAAATTGTTGTCTGCTTAACATGGCTCTGTCATTGTGTCTCTGTGAAATGAATGGCAAAAAGCGATGGAACACCTTGAAACAGAAGGAGAAAGTCTACAGCACTCTGAATTTCAGAAGTCAAGCAATGGGGTTCTAGGAGCAGTATAGGCCTGGCTCTCAGGTCTCTAAGTTATGCAGGAGTATTTAGGGTTAAGCGTGCCTCTAAACAGCAACATTTCTAAATGTCTCTTAGTGTCACACAAGGCTTGTTGAATGGGAGCAATGTACCTGCAGCATCACATGGGTTCAGGGTAACTCTTTGCAGAAGTGAGTTTATTCCTGCTTGGAAGACCTGGCTGAGCCGCATCTTCTGCTTCTTCATGGACTGCTGCTTTGACAGCAAAGCTATCTGGTTAAGCTGTACACTTGCTCAGGCAGGATAGGTGAAAACTAGCGTTCAGTTTCTGGAAACTGTAATATTAACTAGTTGCTTGTGTGGTCTTCACAATAAAACAATACCTATGGAAATTTAGGCCCTCAAGGTTGAATCCTGGATGCTTTCTCTGGCAAACTACTCCCTGGGGGGAGGCTGCCATCCAGAAGACTGAATACCAAGCTCCTGAAGTTTCTGCTTTGTCTGAATCTAAACTGCTCTGTAAATGGAGTTGTGGAAAATCTCCTGGGAGAAGATGACAACAGTTGGAAACTTCCAACTAATTTTGAATCTCACATGCAGACTTCTAGTATAAAAAATTCAGCTGAATTTTATGTTTGGATGAAGTGAACTTCTTGATAGATTTAATATCTGTTTCTGGGCTGGCTGATTAATCAAGGTGTTTGGAGAGCATGATTTAGCAAACTAATGTGAACCAGCCTTACCAAAAGGCAGCCTGCATAGTTGTCAGGTTGCATTTCCAACACAGGCAGTTCGATCCTACTTGCCTGGTACTGTAGGATACCAAACATGCTGCTAAGATCATCTGACTTCTGTACCCATAAATTCAGGTATCTTGAGGGATTCTGGGAACTTCATAGGAATGCATGAAAAGTCTGCTCTTGTGATTGTTTCACAGCTGTATGCAAGAACCAGTAGCTCATGGACCTGAAAGTCTGAATATCACACTGTATCTACTATCACACTTGTGATCCAGGCCTTGCTACACCTTGACCTGACCTACTTCAACAGATGACAAAGCTGTTTAGACTGTCCTGAGGAAGTGGGGGACAGAGACTAAGAATCTTTACTCTTTAGAAAAAGCTTTGAAACTTTGGAAAAATCTTTGTGGGTGCTCGCTAAGAAGTGAAGAATGTCTTGGCAAAACATGTTCTTCAAGCCACCTTGCCTGGCTAACCAGGAGCAGCCTCCTCTCCTCTCTGCTGTGGGACTGCTCAGCTTTGTGGCAGACTGAGTACTGTGAGTAACAGGTACTTTGACAAAAGGCTTTGAGAGCAGTAGGTACCTGTTGTGACCTGGACTGTGCTGGTAGTATCTGATAATACTACCTCAGAGAGTTACTTAAAACATGGATGGGCAGCTACTTGGTGCCCTAAAGGTTAAGCTGATGCATGAGCCACTGACACTGAAGTCAGACGCAGCTTACTAGCTTGTTTATATAAAGTGGATAATACTAGTCAGTATTTCAGATGCTTGTGGGTATGATAGTTGTACCAACAGGTAGAAACACAGGTGGCTGCATATCTCCTTTCCTACTAGGCTCTGCAGGACATACTCCTCTTCCTGTGGTAAAAGCAGACTAACACAAATGGTGCAGTCTTGTTTCCTGGACACAAAAAAAAGAAAAAAATTAAATCACCCAAGTCTCATGGAAGAAAGGCTGGGAAATTAACATGACATGGAGGTACTCTGATGGTAGGATTACAACCTGAGGTATCTTGCTGTCATACTTCAAAGCCTGTCTCTTTCTAGCAATAGCGTAAGACTTCAGCAAAACTGATGCTGCGTGCCAAGTAGCAGGGTATGATGCCAGCTGTCTTTTCCAGGGGACGATCCTGCAGATGAGGCAGTACAGCGCAGTAACACATCATCTCTCCTTTTCCCACCACCACAGCTAGCAGCTCTCCTCATCTGAACCACTGCTGGTACAGAAGCTTTGCTTGATGTAGTCTGGAGTGTTTTCATCCAATATAGAACTATCACAGCCTTTAACACCCAAGACATTCCACAGGACCCATGACTGCAAGAATACACTCAAGTGCAATGAAGTGAATTCAAACCTTCACAGACTTCTATGCTGCTGAAAATGTGCAAGACGTACTCGTATGTTATTGTAACTTCCCAAGAGAATTAGTGAGGAAAGTGCTAACTTCATACTAACTTCATACTAACTGGCTTCATACTAACTGAATGCAAGCTCTGTCTTTGGTTCTTTTTCTAGATTCTCATATTTTAAGCAGGTTCCATCACATGCTTTAAGCTCTCTTTTGGAAAAGTTTTATTACAAGCTTTTGAGATCTCCTGTGGAATCAGGCTTAAGCTGTTTTTGCAAGTTAATTGTCCTACTGGAAGCTTAGAATATGACCGGCTGCACTTCTGGCACAACTTGTACGTTAATGCTTAATGCACATGGGCAATGATGAGCTGTCTTTTCCTTTGGAAACAGAAACAAATCTGTCTTCTGTGGTATGAAGGTATGAAGCTACTGTGGTGTCCCAAGGTTTGCTTTGCATTTTACGCTGCTCAGCTAATTCTCTAGCTGAACTGCAGATTTTCTGAAGCCATCTCCTGTTGTTAACCCTATCCTGTCTACTGCTTATTTTGTTTCTGTAATTTCAAGAAAACTTCTTATCTGCTGAGTTATTGTGCCATTGCTTCCTCCTGTTGTACGTGTTCCTCCTATGCTGAGTCTCAGCGAGATGCTTGTGTAGTTTGAAGTGTGTACCTCATGTCTGAGCTGGCAAGCTGTGCCTTGCTCCTCCTGCTCTTTTGCCCTCTTGAGAGCATTTGAGTGTCTGCCTTCCTGTCTCGCTCACCTGCCAGTTAAATCTGAAACCGTCTATTTTTTGGCAGCTGCTTCTGTACATTAGCGGAGGGAACATATCTAACCTCAGTTAGTACACAGTAGTTTACATTACCCCTTTCCCAAAATGTCTAGGCTAAACAATTATTTTCTCTACTTCATAAGGCGGCCCTCAAAGTGAAGAGCAATGCTGCCACAGTTCTACAGTACTGCAACAGACAGATGGCTCTTTATGAAATCCAGTACACTCATGATGATGGGCAATGACTGGTAGAAATTTAGCTGTGATTTTAGCCATTATCAAAAGCTGACCTTTGTAAGTAACTTTACCTCAAAGCTCTTGCCTGTGATTCTGTACCTTTGGCTAAAGGAGCACTGATTAACAGAGGGAGTCTCACTGACATGTGATTGCTTTGCTAAGATGTTATGTTTTGTCTTGCCATTTACAGTTGTGTGAAGTTGGGTCTAGGAAGTAATTGTGTAACTAAAACACTTCTTGCTAATGTGGTGCTTAGCTGTAGTGATTTTTCTCTGGGAAAAGGGAAAATCACTCTGTGGATTTTTCTCTGGGAAAAGGGAAAATCACAAGGGAAATCTCTCTGTGGATAGATCTATTCCTGTGCTACTATTAAAAAGATGCAAACAAAAAACTGTTCTGTCTTCTCTGAAAAGAAGAGCCATTGATCCTTAGGACTTTCTCAGTACAACTTTTTGCACACTGACAGCTCTCTCTGCTATAAAACCAGAGCAAAGAACATGTTAAGTTGCTGTGATATTTATGCAAGTGCAATGTGAAAAACACCAATCACTTGTTTTTAAAATATTAAGAGTTTAGTAGTGATAAAATGGTTATAAAATAACAATATAAAAAAGTAATACAATTAGAATAATAATAATTTGGACAATTTGAATTACTACAATAGTAGACAATAGAAATGAAGAGTTACAGACATCCAGGTACCTTCTTCTGGGCAGCACAAGCCTGAAAAAGGACACCCATTAACAAAGGATTAACCCTTAAAAACAGCGGCCTGTTGCAAATTCATACACTTCATACATGATGCATAAATTCCATTCAAACAAAGGATTCTGGTTGGTCATCGTCAACTTCTTCCTCTGCATCCTAACAGCGCCTTCAAGGTGGGAACTTCGTTTTTTCTGATAAGAGGGCAATAAATTCTTTTTCTCTGAAAGATTTAGGTGTCCTGTGGCTGCTATCTTGCTGCAACTCCTTTCTTTAAAAAAAATATTCTGCATAGCGTAGTTTCTATTTTAACAATTTTTATAACCTAAAACTATATTTAACACACTACTTAAGAGAATTAATACAGCATTTCTTTCTAACGCAACACATGTAATATTCATTTTAATATTTGCAAAAAGCCAATCAAAAAATATGCATTTTTCACCTGCAATAACTACTGTTACGGAGCAGTTTGTTTGTATTGAAGTGTGATATTTGAAGGTGTGTGGATGTACCAAGTTAGCTATAAAGTTGTTTTGCTTTATTTTTCTTCCTAAAATATCAACTTGCTGGATCTTTTGGCCTCTATCTTCTCTAGGTGCTGGATGACACTCTTAGGCTGGGGAGAATGGGAACGAGGACCGCTCCGAGGATAAAGTAGTGTTTTCATTTGCTTTAGGACTCCAAAAGGGAGGTGTGCCTAGACACTTGTGCGGGAGACTATGATCTGTGACTGTTGCGTACTGCAGTGATGGCAGTTCAGACTCTGGCTGCTGCGAACATGTGTGGAGGTTAATGGACTGGATGGGAGGCCTCTGATGAAAGTTTTGCTCCTTCCTCCACCATAGGAGTCTCCAGAGGTGAAAGCTTACTGCATTCCAGACAACTGAACTGTTGCCATTTCACCTGAAACCTGTCTTATAAGGTCTCTTGGTTTGCCTAGCTGTTTTGTTTTCAGTCTAGGTTGGCTCAGTTTCACCAGGAAGTGTTGGTTCAGCAATGCTGTCCTTCCTTAGGAATTGAAAGCAGGTTGTGCTGTACTTAGGGAAGGTATATCGGTAATGTGCTTCATCCTCTGCTTAATGCTTGAAGATTTTAGTATGTTGCCCAGGTGTCCTGGAAAAGGGTGGTCCTTGGAGATGCTGAAACAAACAACCCTTATAATATATCAGAGAAGCTTGTCTGTGGTGTCTTTGAAAATACTATGTTTTACCTTGAATTTGTTAAGCTTATTGATAATTTCCTTTTTTTTTCTCTCCAATACAGGATCTCAGTCTGCCCAATGGCACACCTGTGGACACTTCTAGCCCGGCCTCCTCCTCATCTCTCCTCAACAGACTGCAGTTGGATGATGACTTGGATGTGGAAACTAGAGACCTCTTTGTTACTGTTGATGATCCCAAAAAACACGTGTGCACAATGGAGACATATATTACATACAGGGTTACAACAAAGGTACAAAGCAATATTCTCTTTCCTAGTACTTCCTTCTTTGTGGAATAACTGTAGGGCATGCTGGATATTCACATCTTGCACTGTTTTCCTATCTTAATGACAAGAACTTAGTGTCTTTTGGTACCTTGTGAATGTGTTGAAGATGTGACTTTTCTTAGCAGAACTTATTTCAGTGTCTGAAATTGTGGAAAAAGCTTTTAACATGTCAACGTGGTTTTTTTTTGTTTGTTTCTGATTCCCAAGTAGAACTGCTTGTAAACTTGCAAGGCCAGTTTCTTTCATTAACTTCACAGTTTGTTCATTTAAGTAATCTGACGCTCACTTGGTTTGAATTCCCTTAAGGTGAATGTGCCTTGTTGCTTGTTAAACATCTCACTTTTTGTGTCTATCCTTTTCTGAAATGCTTTAAGCTTGTTGCTGGAAGTGTTTTCTACATTTCCTCTGTTATCCACTAAAATCATAGTCTTGATCCTCAGCTGTAAACTAGCTTTTATGCAGTTGCTGGTTCAGATAGCTCTACAGCTGATAATAAAATGAAGTAGCCTAAGAACTCTGCTGCCAACCAAAAGTTGCTGGAGATTATTTCAGCACCTGTTGTAGTTCAGTCGTGAATGTAATCTATATATATTTATATGAAAAGTGATCTGAAAAGTCCACTACATTCACAGCTGAAATATTGATTCCTCTTAACTAACTCATTCTTATTATAATGAGCTCCTAGTGATGTCGACATCTGCTTTGGGCACTTGTAGTTACCATGGCAAAAGGTGTTCTCTAACATTACTGGTAATATACTTGATATATTTGTCCAGAAAGATTAACATTCCTCCAGCCCACTTAGATGGCAGTATGTACTGGAGCAAATATTTTCCATGGAGATAAGGAACCTTTACAGGCCACAGATAATTTTTTTCCAAATGTCCACTTCAAAGTTTCACTTCAGACTGCACAGGAGAACATGGAGTTTCTCTAAAATAGTAACTTACCTCTTCCTGCACATTTAACACAGTTCTGTAATTAATTTTTACTCTAACAGTCTTAATCTTGGAGGAAACACTGTATCTTTTTTTACTTGGAGCTGTTTAGCCTTCAGCTATTACTTCATCAGAAGGAATAGGAGCCACAAAATAAAATGCATCTTTCCACAGAGAAATGGCTAAAATTGGCTAATGTTGTTTCTCTCTTAAATTAAGATTCAAATTATTCTGCCAATATAAAATATTTCTATATAGTGGCACCCTAATAATGTTCCTATGCTTGGAAATCCTAATGTTCAAGGGTTCCTTTTCTTTTTAAAGCAGAACTCTGAAACATGGCCAAGGTCTTTACCATATTTAGATCAGAAGTATTACCAAACAGTGTCTCTTTTCTTATTTAAAAAATAATTCTGTACTTCTGATTTTGATATCTACCTACCTGTCTGTTAATACTTGTTTTATTTTGGGTCTCATTGTAGCACGTGAATCTGCTATATCATACCATTGCAATGCAATTACGAAACTGAGTAAGTTGTTCTTCTGAATCACCATGAAATCCTCATCTCTTTAGTTTTATTACTTGTGGAAACTTCTGCTTAATCTCTAGGGTCAGAACCTCTAGGACTATCTAGGACTATCATTGTTCAAGACTTAACAGTATTAATGGTGTAACGCATTCTTGCCCTACAAGCAAGGTTTCTTTGGTGACAAGCTAACTGCCAATTAGCCATTGTATCTGCAAGCAGTAATTAAACATGGCAAAAAAGCTGCACAAGAATAATCCATGGAGTGAGATGAGGAGCCTTCACAACACCTCCCTTACAGCCTTGCAGGAAAGAAGTTTGAGGCCTCTCTGGTGACTCTGAATGAGGAGGCAGGGATGGCTGGGGTTTTTTTCTTCTCTACTGGAGAATGCTTCTGGAACCTCAAGGTTTTGGATAAACATAGGTCATGGAATGAGTTATTCTGAAGACTGAAAAGCAGCATCACCAGGGGAGTTGCTAATGCTGTAATGTGTGGTTGTGACAGGATACCACTGTAGGGAAGAGTGTAGACTGATCACAGTCTCATTTGTGTTGTGTGGGGCTTTTTTCCCTCTTTGTTTTTACAGGTCTTTCATTCTAATAGGCAAAAAAAAAAAAGTCTTGCAGTATACCCTGTGCTTTTCATCTTCTCATCCCTTTGTCAGCTGGTGGTGGTGACTGAGGAAGGGTCAAAACATTGACTTGCAAAGGAAGACTTAAGAGTTTACTTGATCCTGCTTGTGTACCTGTTTTCACAGCTCCCTAGTAAGAGCCAGGTAGCATTCCCTAGCCTGTCTTGTGGATGAACACATTTAAAGAATGTAATGGTAATCCTCCAGCTAACAAGAAAGTGATTCAGGACTGACCTCCATGATTCTCTCATATCCTGTGTTCACCTTGCTAATGCAGTTACTAATGCAAGTTAGTAAGCAGTTTCCTTAAACAGGGGGCCTGGTGAAACTGTAAAGGTAGGTAGAAGTTATGATGGAACTTAATGGCTCATGACTGTGATGATTGAAGTGTCCTTGTGTCCTTCAGATAGATGGAGGTGCATTTTAGGGAGACTTTAACAAACAGAGTTCTTTTTTAGGAAGAAAGGGGAAAGTAAAGCTTGACCATATGTTATGTAGTCATCTCTCCTGAGAAAACATAAATAAGTGTACTTCTAACTTCACTTTCATTGTACTTTCTAGGATGGCAAGGTCTTCTTCTGTGCCTTTTCCCATGGAGGTCTAAATGGCGAGTGCCATTGCTCAGAGTCGTGCAGTTGCTCTGCAGGCTTGAAGGGACAGTCTTTCAAACCAGTCAGTACTAGCCATTGGACCAAGTGGAGGTCTTGTTTTCACTTTCCTGTCCTTCTCATGCTTCCATGAGATTACTTGAACACATGAAACAGCTTGATTCCCTAGAGAGGAGCAGGTGAAAGTGATATGAAGTCTTTTTCAAACAGGCTAAACTGTTTGAGGCAAAAAGAAATACTGGAGTGGTAAGAACACCAGCCTTCTTCCCTTCCCCCTCTCTGTCATTCTCCTCTTTTCCTAGTTGAAGATTTTGCCTCAGACTTAAGTAGTGACATGGAGGGGAATCTGCAATCAAGTCTGGTGAGTTAGAGAGTAGAACTAGGGTACAAAAATATTTTTGTATTGTCATCACAGGCTAGCTTTAGGTTTGGCTGTTAACTCCTTCCAAGGAAGACAAGAATCTTTTGCAAGACCAAGACTTGGTGATTGCCTCAATACTGCCTCTAGTCAAAACCATTCCAGCAATTGAGGTAAAAGTGTCTGTAAATCTGTCTGCTTTCCAGAAAGTAAAACTGAGCCTGGAGTGTTGGAGTGCTGACTTAGTGGAACTGTGCTGGAATTTTCAATAAGTTCCTGGAAACATCTTGCCCATTATTTTTTGTGAGGTTGAGATCTGCAATGTAAGTTTCTCAGATTCCTTTGGAAAAGACACATGTCCTTGCAAGATGAGATTTATGAATCTTGTTGAGAAAGCAGGAGCAATTTAACTGTGTTGAAAACATAGGTGCTTTACTTGTCTGTTATGGAAATTTCCCTGCTCAACCATCCAGCATCCACTCTGGCAGTCATTCTAGCACCACTTGAGCTGGACCCAAGGCCCCTTCCCAGCTATGCCCCTCACTCACACAGTCACACTGGGTTTCCATCCCTATGTTTCCCATAGCAGTCTCGAACATCCCAACCATTAAAATAATTTCATCACAGCACAATTACGAACAAACAGCTCGGGCTGGTGTCTCTGGGGAGGGACTCAGAACAAAGGAACCCCTAGGCTTTTATCCCCTCACCAAGCATGGGAAGGTCTGGGACCGTCGGCTCCTGCCGTGTCCCAGAGTCCGGTCCCCTTGGGCCACAGGTCCTCAGGCCCTTGTGTGCCCAGGGTGGGCTCTTCAGGGCCTCTTTGCCTGGGCTGCCCCAGCCTGAGCTCAACCTGCAGCTCCCACTGCAGCTGCACCCAGAGCTACCTCAGTGAACGTGTTCCTCAGTGCTGCTTCGTCAGTGGCAGGATCGTCCTTCCTCTTATGTGCAATCTGGAAGAAATAACTTGTGCTAAACTAATGAAGAGTTTGATCTGCGATCCAAATTCTTTCAGCATTAGCGATGTTTCATTAAAACCTTGAATGGCCTTTATGTTGTGCCCAAATAGTCTCTGAAAAGCTTATTGCTGTCTAGATTTCATAACCTTTACAGTAAACACTGAAATGTTGCTGCTGTATTTTCATCTCAGTGGAAAAATGTGATACATGGAAAACTTTGCACTTCTGCTTGTGAAGTAAAGGCAACAAGAGCAGTTTGGTAGAGGTGAACTATAGCTAATGTATGGTTTGTGTACTGGGACTTAACCCTGCTTTCCACCTCCTAGGCAATCCTATATGGTTTTCCTTAACTATTAGCAAAATAGCAGTTAATAAGCTTCTCAGTGCTAACAGATGGGAGACTTTATCTTCATTCTCATGCTGCAGGATAAGACACTGTAGTGTGTAGCCATTCTGATTACTCTCATTCACTCACTATGTGATCTCTTAAAATGCCATGGGGCAGTGACATCCAGTTCACAGAAGGTCTGCCTTCTACTGAATTATTACTGCCTCATCACACCCTTTTTTCCCCCTTTCTTTTATTTATAGATGGCTTTATATTTAAGGCCATTTATATTTATTTATTTTTATTTATTTTATTTATTATGGCTTTATATTTAAAGCCATTCATTCTGTTACTTGAAACAAGTGAAAATGGTTCAAATGAAGTCTCAGAAGTCACATTCATAGTGTGGTACTCTTTGATGTTAAATAAGCTGGTGTTACTCTGAGAAGTGCCTAGCTGAGTAAAGCACAGATCTGCAGTGGATATTGGGGTCTTGGTAGTCCCTCATCTACAACACAACTGCTCCAATTCATGAAGATTCTTTATGTTAGTCCATGGACTAACCTCTATATTGCTTATCATGGCTAGCAGGTCAAAGAAGGGAGGAGCTGATCCTGATTTCTTTTTCTGTCTGTGCCTTCCTTTACTAGAAGCCAAACAATTTCATAGGTAATGACACATCGGATTGCTGCTTACAGTATTGTAGACCTGCTGGGCTGTTGATACCGTGTTAAGGCTCCTGAGTTCACCCTAGAAAGAGGTTTCATATATAGAACTTTTACAGGACCCCCAGTGATGATTGGTAGGAGTAAAATGCAGCAATTGAAGAGTTAAAGTCATCCAGAGAGCAAGTGAAGAGGTGGATGGCATTTAAAGGCTCCTACTGGCTGGGACTAGCAAAGCAACCAGGTTCTGGACTCAATGCCAGCTCAAGGCTGGAGTTGCTGGTGTATTTCTCAGTATGCTGGGTTTGATGCCTGGCTGCAGGCATGTAGTGTGCTGGCACTGCAAGCTATGCATTGCAAGGTGGACATAATGCTTCAAGTAACTGAAGTATTAGCTGCCTGTGCTTCTCAGAGAGATATAACTACAAGGGCCATCTACTTTCTAATTAGGGCTGCTGCAATGCCAGGCTCTTCAGCAGGCACTCCTAGTTGGTACACAGTTTCACGAGTGCTTTTAGGCAGTTGCAGTACATGCTGTGCAAGCATCCCCATACAGTCAACCTTCCAGGTTATGGACTCTTCAAAGACTGGATAAAATACTTGCCAGCACTTTATCTGCATACTTATTTCCCCTCAAACTTGTAGTGACCTTGCCCTAAAGAAGGAAAATTTTACAAGTTTAATTTAATGTACTAATACATCTAATCAGGCATACACATAAGCAGACTTGTTTCTTCATCTTGGAAGTCAACAAAAATAGTCCATCAAACCTTGTGGTGGCTTATGTTCTCATCTTTTCACCTTGGAATGTGATAAGCCCATCAGTCTTAGAATGCAAGACAGTGGTGAAACACTTTTTCACCTGGATAGTGCACGTCACAGAATAAACAAATCAGTAAACACCTTTACTTTTATTTCTTGATGGTTAAAATAGTCTTGTCCTCACAATGTATATCTCATACAGTCTTTGCAATCTTGTAACTGCCAAGAGAGTTATGTGGTGCACAGTGCTACAGACTTCTACCATGATGAGAGCAGAACATGTAATGAACTTCAAATAGATCTTAACACATCAGCTCTAAGCAATCATTTTTCATATTGCTGCTTTTCCACTGCTTGGAAGACCAGAGAATCTTTCTCTTATGCTGGCTGCAAAGTTTTGGGGATTAACACCCGCCCTGCAAGGCTTGTCTGGCTTCACCCTTGCCAGAGATGGCTGTACTGCTAAGCTCTGAAGCGAGAGGTGTTGCTGCGCACTAATTATATCCTGTTCTTTTCCAGACTACACGAGCAGAGTTTGATTTGCCAGAGTATTCTGTCCGTCGGCGATACCAAGACTTCGACTGGTTGAGAAACAAGCTGGAAGAGTCTCAGCCAACGCATCTTATTCCCGTAGGTAGTAAGCAAGAATCTGCTGTTAAGGACAGTTGTGCATCTGTCTTCCAAGGGTAATATTTGGATGCAGTGTGTCTAGGTTTAAAAAACAGTGCTTTATTTTCTTTAGCTTCCCATTCCTGACTAGTTAGGAAGCTTAGACTTTCCTTGAGTGGCGCACCTGAGAGGTAAGCTTTGTCAACCTCCTGCAGGGCAATACATGTGCTGACTACAGTAGCTGTGACATAAATAGAATACATTTCACCTGTTTACTCAGTTATTACATCTGTATTTTAAAGCATCTAGGAATTATGAAAAGCCACAGGTACTTCAGGTTCTAGTCTCAGTTTTCAAGATGACCTTTTGAGCTGGTTTTACAGAGTAATTTAAAACTGCTTGTGCTAACACTTAATAGCACTGACATGTAATAGCACTGACTTGGAAGTCTCAGTCTCTGGTTTGGTAGCTATTGCATGCCTTCAGTAGGTAGAAGTTTGCCTAATAAGATTAGCTAAACTACTACACCCATTGTTGCTGAAACTAGTGATCTGACCACCTTATTTGATGTGAGGAGGTTAGTACTACATTATACGTAGGTATAGGAAACCTGTGAGATCACTGCCTTCAGTCCTTTTGAACAAAGACATTTAAAAAGCCCCGTAGGAATTGAATTGGCAGGAAATAGCAACACTACTAGCATACTTTAGCTTGCCTGGGGTGGGTGATGGGGTGGAAGTTTCTCTGCCCTCCCTCCCTCAGCAAGGAGTAGGCTGTGTGAGAAGTATTGTTAGGTTGCTCTATGGTTGAGCGCTGTTTAAGTCCTTAATTATGCTAGGACTTGCCTCAAGTGGAATAATAGCTGAGTGTTTCAGAGATAAGTAGTACTTCACAAAATCATGTGACACCACTAACTGCCAGCAAATATGTTTAGTGAACAGTAGTGAAAAGAAAGACAGTGAGCTTGAGCGCATACGGTGGAGGCATGTGTAATGTGTTAAGTGCCCATACTGTTTTCTCATGTCCCATTCTCTGAACAGCTGGAACAATCACAATTCAGCTTCTGCTTCTTGGGTACACTAACAGGCAGTCAGTTCTGCCTGAAGCCTGCAAGACTGTAAATAATAGTCGAGTAGCAGAAGGTGAGTCATAGCTGGGGAATCAAGCTGCTTAGCTCCTACCAGGAATTTGTTGCAGACACAACAGCAAAATTTGCATGAGTAGCTGCAATACTGCACATGGAACTGGCTGCAGAACAAGCCAGTATCTTAGGTGCATTTCTTCTAGAAAATCTGGAGGTAAAAGGATGTGCTGTTAATAAGGGAGATAAAGAATTTTTGTCTGTTTATGCACAAGTTAGCAATTACACAATCCCCTAATAATCTCCTTCATGCAGGGTATGGTAGGGAGGCTGCTGAATGCTTTATGTATTTATTGTCTAGAAATAGATGAGATATAGAAGCTAAAGGCGGTTTCAGATGTACTGGCTCAAGTGTTTTCTGAAAAGATGTTTCAAGACAATCTAAGACTGTCTGTATTTTTAATTATAGATACTGAAATCCCTGAAAGCCTTCTGTTTTAACAAATTATCAAAAGGGAGTTGTCTTCCTATTCTCAATGTGGTGATTCTGCCTAAAATCTTCCTGTAGCAAATTATATGTCTTATCAGTGCAGTGTGTCATGACAGCCTACACTTGGGAGCCAAAACTAACCTCAGTGTGAGTTCCTCTTCACCTCTTCAGTTTCTGATAGTTAGGTTTTTTTAAAAGATCTGAGTCATTCTAATATTTTCTTTCAAAAGACAGTAAAACTGGTCTCAGTTCTATCTCTAAGACTACAAAGGTAAACCTAACAGCCAAGTTTCTTGTCCTGGGATGGTCATGTTTGGATACTTGAAGCCATTTCTGATGGGAATGAACTCTTCTCACCCGTCTCAGTAGGGAAAAACAAATTAAGATGGAAGATGGAAGACTATAAGATAGATAATTAACACACAATTAAAGCAAGGTATCAGTTGCTAGCTGTGTGCTTTGATTACTTGAGGTGGACCTCCAGAGGCCTAAAATGGAAAGGAATGTACCTATTGCTGTAGTTGAAACCAGGTTAAATTGCAGAACTCTCTGTAATAGAGGTACATTCTTCAAATGCTTAAACTTTAGTGATTACTCCGTGCCAGTTTGCATGTGTTTGGTTGAACTATCGTTCTTTAGACTAGTCTTCCTTTCCCTCTTTTTTTTTTTCTTTAAACTTTTTTCTTTTCCTCCTGCATATGGTGCTGAGGTAGTGACTTCTTAGAGTCCCAGCTAAAGTTTACAAAGCAAAGGAAGAGAGTTTCTTCCTCCCTGAAGACTAATGCACAAGGCATTATACTTCTGAAGAAGTCTAATGATAGTGTACCTTATGCTGGTTTAACTAGAATGACTGACTAATTTGAATGCTTAACATAATCAGGTAAGTCTTAAATAGTAAGAACCAAATACAGTGGTCAAGATGTAGCTCTGTTGCAGCTAAGTTATGCTGGCTGTATTTTCTAGGAGATAAAGTCTTCATGTACAGCCCACATGAGCTTGGGTATGGTGGGAAAGCAATATATATAGTTTGGTTTTTTTTTTCTTTAACTATTTTTGACACAGATTTTAGATGACAAACTCTTTGCTGAGGAGAATCCTGATTTCTGAATTAGGTGAAAATCACTGTCATTGCTAGCATAACTGTTAGCAGATTGTCTGGATGGACTGGTTCACAAGAATGAAATACAAAGCACAATTTTAAAACTGTTATTAACCTTGAAGTCCATGCTGTCTGGACAGAACAAAAGCAGATGAAATTAACCATGCATCAGCTTAAAAAGTTACCTTCCATCCAAAGTGGTACTGTGTAGTCTGTAATCCAAGTGTTACAGGAGGGACTGTATAACTAGCAAGTCTGGATATAGTCTGGGCTTACATGTCAAACTGAACTGCAGAGATGAACTGATGGACTTAAAATAGTAAGATGTAAAAGTGAATGTATCATCAGACTTTTGTCACTTACAGAAACATACTCAGGAAAGTCAGCTGTGATGGATGACCAGGTGTGCTCACACTTCAGAAAAGATCCAGTAATTTGCTGTGTCAAGCCCCTGGTTTGGTTTTGCTCAGTGTTCTCACTAAGGCTCTCAGCCTTTTACAGGAGGGCCCTGTTCAAAAGCTCTAAATTGTTCATAGAGGGTTTGTGGGGACTAAGTAGAATTGTCCAATTTTCTGAGTTTCCTGAGGCTGGGCAGCCTTCCTTCAGCTCTGGGTGGTGGTGGGGGTGGGGGGTGTGTGTGCTTCTGTTATAAATAGCATGCAGCTCTTCTGGCTCCCTTCAGAGCTGGATCTTGAACATGGATAGCAGTAGGGAGAACAATCTAAGCTATGCTACAAGTATTTAGTGTGAGTACTGTTTGTTTAGTGTGAGTACTGTTTGACTTCCCTGGTGTGTCTCTCAGCTGAAGCCTCTCAGTAGAATGGCTAGCTTTAAGCCAGACCAGCTTAAGGATAATTTTGAGCACAGTTTGGATCCCATCTGATGCATGGTTCCTGTTCACAAACACAATGTTTCAGTTCCTGTTAAAACTGGAATTTGATTGCTTTGTTTCCAAATTTCCAAAACATAAGCAAGTTTTTGGTCTTTTGAATCTTGTGCTGTTTGCTTATCTCCGACAGCCTCTTCCTGAAAAATTTGTGGTGAAGGGTGTTGTTGATCGCTTTTCGGAAGAGTTTGTGGAGACAAGGAGGAAAGCATTAGACAAGTTCTTGAAGAGAATAACTGATCACCCAGTGTTGTCTTTTAATGAGCACTTCAACGTCTTTCTCACAGCTAAGGTAAGCCAGTAACGTTCAAATACAGTTGTTGACCTTTGCAGTCCCTTCTGAAATGAGGATAAAAAGGCATTAACAAAACTACATGAGCAGATCAGAGCTTCCTCTTCCTCTAGAGGGTTGTTGGGCACTCTGTGACAGACCCTTGCGTGTGACAACAGTATGGGTTCCCTGTGCTTGAAAGGTAGAGGAATCCTCTCTGCAGATTGAGAAATTGAATTCTCCAGACCTTCTTTTTTTGTAGCATGTAATCCTATTATGCAAGAGAGAATAAAAATTCAGAAAACTGTAGACTTTAAAATCCTCTTTTGGGGAGGAGGGAAGGGGGAGAGGAAGAAAAGTCTCCCTTGCACAAAAGCTTGTGAATTTCTTGACTTTTTATCTTGTCTGTTCTTTTTATACTGCTTGCACTTGATGCCCTCAAAACTAAGCATGGAGGCCTCATTCTTACTTGTTCTCAGCCAACAATTTCATGCATCTCTTCTGCATGACTCATGCAGGAATAGTGCAATTTTCTTTGGCTTTCTTTAGAACTGCATTTCAAATAAGACTAGGAGGACTTGCAGCTATGCTTGGGTTTTACCAGATAGGTGAGAAGTGCTGTAAAGGTATGCCTTTCCGAAGTGATATTACTCTAGTTCACTTAAATGTGATGTTTGAGCTCACTTCAGGTTCATGCTTTGCTTGCTGTTAATAATCAATTTCCAGTGTTTTTATTTCCCCTCCATGGTGAAATTAACCACTGAAACAAGCCAGAAATACAGAATTTGTTTAGCACGTTAAATGTCTTACAGCTCGTTCCTCTTTTGATCTGTCCAAGCACAATGCAGCTTTCTTAGCTGCTTTATTTGTCTTCTGCCATCCCTATTGAATGAATGTCAAGGGCTTCATCCTCTGCTTTAGGAAGAGTTTGCCTTGAGATTACAGAGCATCCTGGGGAAAGGATGCCTGTTCTGCTGACTGGCTCTAATGTTTGAACCTGGTCTAGTGGAGCAGAGAGGTGTCAATTCAGTGTGCTAGGATTTCAGAATTTAGTTACTACAGGAAGTTGTAAGATCACCTCCTGGTTGAAGAAGAGAAGACCAATGTTTCTTGATATTCTCTCTTTGGACCTGTAACATACCAGAATGCTTGAGAGAGTGAGTGAATAATTTTGAGTTCAAGGATCTTTTCTGATGCCTGCTTGCAGCTCATACTGAGGACATGTGGAAAGAAAAAATCAAATTGCATTTAAATGCAAACATAATTGAAAATTACAGTAGCTGCTAAGATGTCAGGTTTTCTTAATCAGGCTTCCATTTGACTTACATTAAGTACTGGGAAGGAGTACTATAGTACATGTTTTGAAGATGGCTATTGTTTATTTTTGGTTTTTGGGTTTTTTTTAAGAACACTTAAGCTTTTAGTCTCATCTGTAGTAATACGTCTGAATTCTTGATCTCTACAGCCTACTTGGTTTGACCACGTCTCTTCCTCAGGCTCTATAGGATAACCAAACTATAGCTCCTGAGCCTGTTTTGAGATGTTGAATACTGACCTCTGCTGGAAGAAGTAAAATGAAACACTGTCAGCGTTTTGACTAACTAAAACCATTTTTTTCTGGTGTACTGTTAAGGTGAAATCCCATGAAAATTGTAGACTAGCAGTCTTGTTAGTGTAGATAATCTGAAAGTTGGTTTATGCAAACGTGTAAAGGAATGAGAAGGAGGTTTACACTTTCTGTGCAGCAAGATGGATGCATCTGACCCAGCCTGAGCTATAGTCTCTCTTGCAGAGAAGTTTTGCTGGTCTCCTCATGCTGCATTTTTTCTGCTTGCAGTCTTCACCAGCCTCCTGTTTGACCACAGAACTGGATTGAGAAGGCTGCTTACCAAATAGGCATGCAGTGTGTAGCTCTGTAGTAGGTCAGTAGAGCCAGCTGGTGCCTCTGTTTAATACTAGTATTGTACTGGTATTGACTTAGAAGTATGTGTAGGTGAATGATGTGAAATGTTTTGGTGGAACGAGAGCTGTTGATAAACTTGCTTCTCTGGTGAGATACAGGAAAATGGGAAAGTATGGCCATATGCAAAATTGGCCTACTTATTTATTTCTAATATACTTCATACTATTCTCCGGGATAGTTTATCTCCATGGAGCCTTGAAGCTGTGCTCAGCTGTACAGCTTGTAGAAAGCCTTTGTTCAAGGCTGTGTGTCACATGTAATCTGTGGCTTTCACAAGATTAGATCTTGACTGGAAAGTATCCTTCACTGTATTAATATTTAAACATATAAGTGAGTATTCCTAAACATATTCTTTTTTGTTTCTTTTTTGTTGTTTGTTTGTTTGTTTTAATTCCTAGGATCTTAATGTGTACAAAAAGCAAGGAATGGCTTTGCTGTCAAAGATGGGGGAGTCTGTCAAATACGTTACAGGAGGCTACAAATTAAGAAGTCGGCCACTGGAGTTTGCAGCCATTGGGGATTATCTGGACACATTTTCTCTAAAGCTTGGTACCATTGATAGAATAGCACAACGGATCATCAAGGAACAGCTGGGTAAGGACACAGGGTGTTCCATCATAATACTCCAGTCTGAACATTGTGTGTCTTATTCTGGTTGATAGAATGATCATGAGAATTTGTGTTGATGATTCTGGCCTGTATTAAGTCACACACAGGGCAAAATCTAATGCCTGTTCCAGATTTTAGAAAGGCCCAAAACCTAGCACAGTATCTGATATTAGCTCAATTTAAATCTTGTTTTAAAGTTGAACTTTTTATACCAACCTACTGTCTTACCGGAGTAATTTTTTGAAAGATGTCTGGATTAATTTTTTGAAAAGTTTTTGAAAGATTACAGGTGGAATAACCTGTAGATTCCACTGGAGGAGTACAAATGGAATTCCTAGACGAAGACAAGCTTTACAAGTCTGTCTTAGTAGAGTTAGGTTTTATGTATGTTTAAAAAACTGACCTTGGCTACTGCACAGGTGCAAGAGTCTTTGTATTGATAGTCTGTAGGAATGGTAAGTTAAGAAAGAGACAACTTGAACCTGTCACCTGTGCAGCCACAGAGCTCTATTAAGACTATTAAGAAGCTAATGTAACACAAGCCTTGACTCCCTATGGGGATTAATGTTATTCAAAATTGGTGCGTGATTTCACTTATTTTGTGTTTGCTCATCTTTGTGCCTTGCTTTTACTCTGTTAATCTATTTTTTCATCTGCCTCTTGTAGAATACTTGGTGGAACTACGAGAATATGGACCTGTTTATTCAACCTGGGGAGGGCTGGAGGTTGAGTTATCAGAACCACTGGAAGGAGTGTCTGCCTGTATTGGGAATTGCTGCACAGCTCTTGAAGAACTCAGTGAGGACATGACAGAAGACTTCCTGCCTGTGCTTAGGGAATATATTTTGTATGCTGAGTCCATGAAGGTAAAGAGAGCCCTGTGGCAAAAAGCACTGTTGTGTTTGCCTGGAATTAACGAGTTCATTCTTTTTGAACAGTGAGAAATGGTGGTTGTGGGAAAAGTGGGGAAGTAAATAATATATGAAGTAGGAGGATATTTTCATAGTCAAAACAAAGCTAGGTATGTTTAATAGCAGAGTACTGCATGAATAGCATTATCTGTCTGCTCTGCTCTTCAGTTAAGTTAGGGTCAGTATTGTAGGGTGTACACAACATGTACAACCTACAATAACCAATGAGTTGCCCCTTCATTGGTTTGGCAGGTGATACTCTGTAGGCTGCCTAGAATCTTTCTTTGAATTGAAGCCATTTGTGCTTCAGCTCTTCAGTACTTTGCTACAGGGTCACTGTGGGGTCCAACAGGAATTACAGCATTAGCAGTTTCTATCATTCATGTGAAGCAGAGTTGGGTGCCTTGTTTTAGAACCATGTGTCCAAATGACAGACATTGCTTCCTCTGTCATCTCCATATCCTAGGCATGATATGTCTGTTGTTAAGTTCTGCATACCAAGTAACTGCTTAAAGATGGTATTCTGTGACTCGTAATTTTTAAGAACTTGATGTTTTACTGCTTATGCAGACACAATAAAAGCTAGCTAAATGTGGGTTTTATTCTCTTGAAGTTACAGAGCATTGGTAATCAGTCACATCTAATGGGGAAAAGAATTACTGAGTTAACTTCACTAAAGAATTATATCAACGACTTTAGTTTGTCCATCAGAGCTTTTCACAACTTGCCTGTGGCACAGCATGTGTGCCATATATATATATATACATATATAGCAGTCCCACTATGGAGTACTAGCAGACAAGTTCCTTCTGAAGACTTACCACTTGAAACAACTGTTACCAGGCTGTGATATGCACTCCTTTACAGATCTAATAGCCCACCATAAACTTACAGTCTGAACATGGGTAGTCCTTCTCTGTCTTAGTCTTCATGTCATCCTGTGCTTCTCAAACTGAGAATTAAAACACTTTCTTGTAGATGTCTTTTCCCAGCTTCAGGAGTTGTACATCTGTATGGTTAAAGTATTCTTGCAGGTGGCTTTGCACTAATTCCCTCGGTATATTCTTTGCTTTTGTCACCATGGATTTGACCCCAGCATGAATAAGTTGTATTTTTTCATGTGTCTATTAACATTAAAGTATTACTTGAACAGAGTGAGCTGTAGGAAGCCTTGTATTGGGATGTTTGTACTGTAGGAATTGGAGGTGGATGGAGTGTGCTTTCAAATAAACAGAGCATGAGGCTAGTGATTAAATACTTTAACTCAGAACATCTGGCTTTTGATGTTAAAAATGCCTACCAAAGATGGCATCTGAAGGGGCAAGCTGAATTGTGAGAGCTGCTCTTCAAAAATACAGCAGGGGAAATTTTTTTAAGCTGAAAGCCAGGGTTTCTTCAGCTGAAGAGATACTTTAGGCAGATAATTACCACTCACCACAGGCAGAGCGGCCTTACAGACTTGTACCTAGGCTTCCTTTTGGCCTTTTACAGCCCTTTTAGAATGGCACTGTCTCCAAGCCAACAGTTACTTTACTGTCTAAAGTACTTGTTCAGCTAAAGAAACTCTTGCTTTTTAGCTTGAACTGTTTAGACTGTTGACTTGACTTTCTAGTGCTCTAAAGAATTATGCTGTTTAGTGTCTGGCTTGGACATCTTATTAGCTTTACTCAGTCTAAAAATTTGGAAATCAAGAACAAAAACTATTGCTAGCAAACACAGACGGTTTGTATTTTCCTTTCCTCTCAAATAGCAAAACTGAACTCTCTCAGGTTCTACAAGGTGCAGTTTTCTTCTGTTAGAAAACATCAGCCTGTTTCTGAAGTGAGCAGCTACTGAGCTGTCCTTGCAGAATCCGTAATGCTAAGTAAGTAACCAAGGTTAGTAAGGAGTGCACCCTTGGAGTGCAGGAGACTTTCTGTTCAAAGGGTCGTCCTCTTCACTAGCAGTGCATTCCTCTTCATCAGCTGCTGTGAGGACTGCTTGTGTGATGAAAGTCTATTTCATTCTTTCAGAGCATATATTTTGCACAGGGTACTTCATGGAAAGTAACTCTTCAGGTACTACGAGTTCTGTGCAGCCTTGGTTAGCTTTCTTCAGGAGCACTGTTGTACCTAAGGGGAAGAGCCTGAGGGAACTGCACCCCACTGGTTCTGCTTGAATAGAATATTAGCTGTTTTGAGGGAAGCCTAGCCTCTGGATTTGTTTGAAAGATTTGCAGAACAGGGCAGAAGCTGGTGTTGTGTCCTTGAGTTAAAATTTGTGCTGGAAGTGTCTAGAAGAGACCCTTTCCAAATTACTTGCCTTGCTCAGCACTGGTTAGGCCACAACTGTGTTCAGTTTTTATCCCTGCTGCACACAAAAAGATGTGGATAAGCTGAAGAAGGTCTGGAAGAGGACCACAAAGATGGTCAAGGGAATGAGAAGCCTGCTGTATGAGGAAAGGCTGAGAGAGCTGGGTATGTTGAGCCTTGAGGAAGAAGGCTTTAGGAAAATCTTATCACCATCTACCAGTATTTGAGTACAAATATGATTAAAGCTCCCTTTTCACAAGGAGACCCATGGAAAAATGGGAACAATCAGTGCAAATTACTCTTGGGGACATCTTCATTGAACACAAGAGGAGAATTTTCACAATGAGAACAATCATCCTTTGGAATAATGTCTCCAGGGAAGTGGTGGATTCCCCAACACTGGATGCATTTAAGATCCAGCTGGGTGCTAATCCGTCTTGTCTAGACTGTGCTTTTGCCAAGAAGGATAGGATGAGGTAATCCTTCAGATCTCTTCCAGCCTGTGTGAATTCTAGGGTTTCTATTACATGGCAAGGTGATGTCTCAGTTCTTGGTGCAGTGAGGCCCTTGTCAGCAAACATGGTGCCACTTTTGCTGATGTACATTGGTGTTGCCCTGGGAGGCATGTGCAGAGGACAAAATCTCCTATACATGATTCAGTGCAGATATTAGGATGTTATATGACTTCTGTTTGCTCAATATTGCTAGAAAGGTTTATCATGTGATGTGGTCCCCCAGGGTGTTCTTGGACATTACTTTTAAGGCATGTTTAAAGCAAGCATCACAGTACTAGGTAACTGTTTCTTTAAGGTCGTGGAATAACTAGAGATCCTCTTGTGATGTTTAGTCACAGTAGGAAGCTATGGAGTGTGCAAACAGGATTGAAATTTAAATTTGAGGTAAGAGGCTGATGGCAAGCTCCCGAAGCTCTCTTTGGGCCAAGGTGGAATGTTTCAACTAAATACAAAATGGTGAAGGACCTGCTGAAACTAGGCTAAGTCTTTCATGCTCAGACACCACTGGTTTAGTTCTGACCTGAAATAACTGAAGTGTGTTGATTGAGGTTTTTCATTTCTGAGTTTGGTTTCTTCCAACTTTTTTTTTAAAAAAACTTTTTTTCCCTCCGAGTGAGGCCTTAGCGAGTATTGCATGGTCCATGGTAATTTTGAGGATACTTGATGCAGAGCTTTTCATAATTGCTGCTAAAGCATCAAGGCACCAATCTA
The DNA here is from genome assembly GCA_014549065.1 of Cardinalis cardinalis. NCBI lineage: Eukaryota > Metazoa > Chordata > Aves > Passeriformes > Cardinalidae > Cardinalis > Cardinalis cardinalis. The sequence goes on from JACDOX010000267.1 coordinate 437,601, forward strand.
GAACAGAGGAAATTGCTTGGAGATGCCAGAGGAAAATATGGGACAAGTGAAAGGGAGGGCAATATTTTTTTCATTACCTACAGGTCAGCCATTACTGGATACTTAAAACTGTGTTCACAAGCTCATTGTTAGTGGTCCCCAGTAGGTGGAGTTGAGCGCTTAAGAGGAATTAAGACACCTGTTCTTTGAATCCAGTTTGCCAAAAACTGTTAATCATTGGCTACTCCTGGTATATATTCAGCTTCCTGCAGTAACTCCAGGCTTCTAAAGGTAAAATGCAATTTCTGGAGGCTGTTGTTTTTTACATAAGAAAGTTCAGTTGGTTCAGGTTCAAGAGGCAATACAAAGTAGAAATATCTATTAAATTTCTCAGACTTTTGTTGCATTGGTAACCCCAATCATTAAAGGCCATCCCACATAGTTGCACAGATTCCAAAAAGAAGGAGCAATGTTGTGGTTTTTCAACCAAACACAACCAGTGGTATGATTCTGCATCCTTTTTGGAACAAAATGGAGAATTAAGCTCTTGAAACTGAATTCTTCAGGTTTGCCCTCATTTTATTGACTGATCTAATAGTAGCTTTGTGGATAGAGTGCCATTCCCATTTATCATGGATTGAACATCTCTACACTACAGCAACTGCATTGGTGACTTTCTCTTGGCTTAAGGAGGAGGGGGATGATGATGATTAGTAGATATAGGATTTATGTGTCCTTAGTTGCTCTTAATTAGATCTAGACTGGCTGTTAGAGGAGCTACTCTTTTAAAAACACGTTTCCGTAGGCAGCAGTACACATGACTAGTCCTGTGTCACTAGCCTTGTCTGGACCTGTTGCAATGACTAGTTACCACTTGGTGTCCCAATGGGACAGTTCTTTCTGGGTGGCAGAAGGGAAGACTCAAAGTCAAGTTAGCTGCAAGAGAATTTCAAACTTGGAGAGAATGTTGGTTGACTTCCCTCTGAGCACTTTTAATAATAACTTTGTATCAACAGAGTAATTAAAAAACCCGAGTTGTTTCTTTTTGAAACCTGAAGTGGTAAGTTGCCTGCTCTTGCAGACACGAAACTGTTTATTTTTGAGAAAGACTAATTCCTGTGGTTCTTTTCAAACTACAAGACTGTAGAATAAACTTAGTGAAGTTCTTTGTGGATATAGTACAAGCTAAGGTAGCAGCTTTGGCTCTCTATTTTGAAAATACTCTGTCAATAAAATTTTAACTGCTTGAGAAGCCCTCTCAGGCAATGCAGTGCTTTTCATGTAAATTTCCTTTTCATAATTTTCTTTTTTTGTTAAGGAGACCAACAACTAACCTTCCCCACCCCCTCCCTCCACCCCACCCCCGACTGATCTGAAATAAAGGCTTACTTTTGCTCTAACACCAGAATGTGACAGCTTGCTTTAAAGGATTCTGAAGAGTCTTCGCAAGTGAAAAGGGATCTGTAATACCTTCTGTGGTGGTCTTCCTGTCTCTTAGCCAATGCTGTTGTCTGTCTGCTGCGTGAGAGCATCTGAAACTTTACATTAGTCCTTGTCAGCTTTGATGTTTTTGTTTGTATCCTTTTCATGGTAGTAATAGGTCAACTGATTAATTAAATATACTTGCTCAGGATTATATTAGTGATTTCATTATTGCTTCTGTATTGCATGCCTCTAGCTTGTCTGAATGTTGAATTTTATCTGCCCCTGCCAGCTGATGGAAAGCAAGTGCTGTTCATTATTAAAAGCTATTCCCTAAAATGCTGTAAAATAGGAGAAAGTATATCTGGAAGTCTGACTTTGGGCTTACTTGGCACTGAAGATGTATCAGTTTAGAGTTTCTTGTGGACTGGGTGAAGGAACAAGAGGATCCCTTCACAGCTCTCTTTTCTCTTGCCCATAGAATGTTTTGAAGAAAAGGGACCAAGTTCAAGCAGAGTATGAAGCAAAACTGGAAGCAGTAGCCTTGAAAAGAGAAGACCGTCCAAAGGTTAGCACTTAAAATTCTCTACAAAACTGTTTGCACTTACACTACTTCCTGAAAAGAATGGAGAAGCAGAACTTGCATTTTTCCTGGGTCTGGGGGCTTCTTTGCAGTTTAAGCAGTTTCTGGCAGAACAGAAATTTGTTGTTGCCAAGCTGGTGTGAAAGAAAGACGTAAGTATAAATATATGTAACTTGTCTAACAACTTCTGAACTACTGATCTCTCACAGTTCAGGGCAGGATGACTCTGTAACACTTCAACAACAGCCAGCAGTCAGTTGGACTGTTCAGTGACAGGTTAACAAAGCAGTGGTAAAACAGTCCCTGATGACTCAGCAGAATACCAGCTAGCTGAGCTAAAGTCCTGTCCCTGGCACTGTGAAACTGTATTGTTGCAGAACCCTGGTTTTGGCTGTGGAAAACTCCTTATTTTGTCCTTTCTGCTAGGGAGCTCTACCTGTGTGATGCTGAACAGAGATGGCACATGTCACTGGATGACAGGTTTTTGCTGGGCACCATGCAAAAGCAAAGCTGTGAACTGACATGCTTATGCTGCCACCTGCTTCTGCATGAAGCACAGTGCAAGAGCCTTTTCTTAAATCACTGCAGCTTTTACTGATGATGGCATTAGGGTTTGTTCCCTTCCTCTCCTTGGAGGTTTTTGGTTTCCCTTATATTTGTGTTAATAATTAATGGATGACTTTGCAGTATTATGACTACTATACAATAACATACACTCTACAGTAGGTTCACATAATATTTTGAATCTAAGAAGCTGAAGAGGATGAGAGCACAGAAATGCTAAAGTGTTTTCTGATCTCTTGGCTATAATAATAGTGGTGTACTAGGTGTTTTGTGGTGCTCTTATATTTGGGTCTACTGCCCGTGCCTCTGCTGGCTGGTGTGGTATACACTCTACCTCCTCGGTGTAGCTTTGTATAAACAGGTGCTAGCAGTTGTATCTAGGATGGAGGGAACTAAATCTAGCATATCCAGCAAGCTGGTTGTTAGGCATTTCACTGTACCAAGATCTTGATGCAGTGGAATTGATGAATTTTGCTAATCTTGCACATGGGGAAAGTCCTTTGGATCTCATGCCTCAGAGGGATTGTTTTGAATAATTTTTGGAATACTTTTTTGAATACTTGTATCTCCTCTTCAGAGTATCAGAATATTTTTTGGCAACTTTTTTACCTTTTTGTAACATAAGTAGTTTGTGTCATTTACAAGATAAAGTTGAACAAACTGTGTAGAACTCCTTATATGTTCACAAAATACTATCTCTGGGGTTTTCAGAACCTTTCCAGCTGGAGGATATGTCATTACCTATAAGAGCTGACAGCTCAGAGCTGTGCCTAGAAGCATATCTTATATTCAGCAAGGTCTCCTGGCTAAGACTTGCTGGAAACTAAAAGCAGACAGAGGGTCATGTTGTGGAATGGTGTTTGTCTTCCTTGGCATATTTGCTGATTTGGTTGAAATGATGTAAAAAGATCCGGAACAAAACCTTGCCGAGAGCAAAGGCCTTTGTTTAGATCTTGAAAGATAAGCCTATCAGTACTTAAAAATCTCTCACTGAAGGGCATACTGGGCCTCCTGTGCACATAACCAGCCTGGCATCATGGAGCTCACCAGGCCATTAGATTGTTCTGGCAGTGAGATCAGCCTAGAGCTCAGTGGCCTATGAGTGCAGAAGGCTTGTAGTGCTACTGTGGCTCTCTGTCAGCAGGTACTGCTCAGAATGCTGAAGCTTACACCAAAAGCTTCATAGTGGCTTACACTATAGTGTGAGTGATGTTTACCAGTGTGTTACATAGTGTTTGTGTGGTGTCTGCAGCCTTTCAGTTTCTAACATGTGCAGTGGTGAAATACCTCTCACCCATTTCTGACCCATGCTGCAGCTGATTTTGCAGTAATCTAACCAGCACAATTAGGATGGGTGTGGTTTTGTTTTGGTGAGATGAAGTTTGCCTCAGATGATCTGTTTTATTCTGTCTACCTCGAGGCTTTGAAGTATGGTGATCTATGGGAACAGTAAGTATGTCATGCAGAACTTGAAGTAAAAGGTAGGGGGAAAAAGGCCTTGCAACAGATGACTGTTTGCCAAGAGCTAGGAAGGTAGAAATATCTTGTGCAAAGATTAGTTGTCTAATTAATGCTGGATTTGTTCTACTTTTGGACCATTTGTTCCTTGGTAATGATGATATAGAAGACTTTTAAAGTGGACACGCTGTTTGTAATTGACCACACCAAATTACAGATATTAGGCAAGCTTAGATTTTAAGAGAATAGAATCATTGTGAAGAGGATTAGATACAAATGCAGAACTTTGTATCACATATGTACAACTTTATGCTCAGTTCTTGCCTGCGTATCTCTCTCTCATCAGTTGAAATTGAGTACTAAAATAGTCCTGGGCCCTTTAAAAGTATGTTGGAGTTTCAACCAGTTGTCACTTTGGTTTTGTGGCTTGAGGGGTTTTTGAGCTATTAAGTAGTTGAGAGCAGGTATCAGTAAAGAAGTAGCATTTCCCCTGAGTCCAATTGACTGTCTTCCTGGTTCTTACTTGTTAGCTAATATTTACTGTCTCCATTGGTAAAAACAGATAAAAGTATCAGCTTTGATGCTTCAACTTGGGCTAAATTTGATGATAAACATACAATATCTCTTTGCATTTGAGTTTGCACTGATATAAAGTGCTTAAAAACTGTTAATTAACTTAAAATTTTGTCATAACTACTGAGCTGCAATTTATGTACTAGGAAGCTGCAGTTTGTAAGATAAGGCATTTGCATACCCAGATAGGACTGCTGCATGTGCAGACACTACTTTCATGATGTCTCTGGAGAGACATCTGTAAAACTTGGCATTCAAAGGAAGAATCTTCTGCAAGAATTGCTGCAGTGTAATAAGGGTGTGCATAGCTGGGTCTCAGTTCCTACAGACTGTGGAGTGGTCTGTTCTTATGAAGAGCTGTTGTTGGAGTTTGTAGTTGTTGGAGTTAGTAGTTGTTGTTCCTTAATGAGACCACACGTGACACATCTGCTGACCACTGGGTTATCCCTCTAAACTCTAAACTCATACAGCCCTCTCCGCCTGACCACCGAGAGACTTGCTGTGAGAAAGAACAGATTTCTGCATATCTTCATTGTGGTTTCAGATCCTGGCAGAAGAAGCAGGGAGCGGGTGAGTGCTTAGAAGCTAAGTTAGTTAGACTGGGAAATCTTATGTGGTTTTGCTTCCAGACTTCATAGATATTTCTCTTGATAGCCTAGCTTTTCCTATTAAGATAGCAGAGTACTTACGATGCAAGGCATACAGTGCCTTGAGGGGAGCATCCCCTAGATCTTCCAGTCACTGGCTTGGTTGTTCTTGTCTGCAGCCTGTGAGGAATCTTCATCTGGAGTTGTACCAGAGTGAATTCTGTAGCCATAGGTATAGTGCTCAGACATGGCAGGGAGAAAAAGTATCTGCTCATCACCCAAGCTGCCTGTAGTGTAAATTCAGTTGTGTGAAGAAAGGGGAACTCAAATCCCATGAGTGTAAAGAGCTCCTGCATGTCAAACAGGTTGGTGTATTGAAGAACAGATGTAAACCTTCTCTGAGTAATAAAGTGATCAACCCTAATCCATGTTCTGGAGCAGAAACACAGTCAGGGTGTTTCTGCCTAAATTGAGTACCTTGCCAAATTGCAAGGTAGTAGCCCACCTCAAACTTCATGTAGGTATCCATGAAAAGCTTCTTATGTAGTCTGTTCATCCTCTTCCTTCTTTCATATCCCTCAGAAAGGGAGTTTACTAAAAGTATCAAGTACAAGAGGAGCTACCACAAAGTTCTTCAAATGTTCTTCATTCTGTATTTTGCCTTTGTGCAAGTCACAGCTTCCAGAGCAAAAGTTCACTTCTCACTTTGGTACTGGGATTCAGGAGTTTCTTCTTCTGAGCTCATGGGCTTAGTTTGCATGTCTTTACAGGATTCCTGTCTATGTGGACCATGCAGTAATGAGAAGGGAAAAAAGCACTAGTGTGCTTAAGGAAACACTAGTAAATTATTCCTGTATTTGCCTGGTGATATACATTATATTAGTTAAAACAAAGCAAAGAACACCAGCTTAGTTGGTCTAAAGTGTGTGTACCTTGGGCGAGTGACTACTGTCAAAAATTCATTTAAATCTCTACTACAACTTGCAGCAGGCTGTCCTTCAAGATGTCATTTGTTGCTTTTGCATGGTTGTGTGTCCATTGTTGGGCCTAAAGTCCATGATCCCATCCCATGTTGATGATGATGAGTGCTTTGCAGCTAAATTTTGTTCAGGAAGCCTGGAATGTTAAAAGTGGAAGCTAGAAACTAAGGACTTAGAAATTTTATTCTGCTGCTGTCAATACCGAGTTGTCTTACCCACCTTTTTTGATAAACTAAATGTTGTTGTTATATACACACTGGTGTAAATTGGGACATTCTTACTGCAGCTGTAAATGGGAAGCAGAAAAGCTTGCTGTGGAGCCAAGCTGCTTAGTTTGAGCACTAGGAAGTGAGCCTCAGTACCAGTACTTACGCCAAATGGTTTTCCTGTGCCTTTAGCAGATGCTTCCTCCACGCCTCTATATCAGGCATGGAGATGGACAAGCACAAGCACTCACCACCTCAAACAGCAACAAACAAATTAAGCAATCTCATATCTTCTCTAGTTCAGAACCATGGCTTTTTCCCTGCAGCCATAACTCAGTTGATTAAGGATAACTACTGCTTTGTGAATTTACCTTTTCTTTTGTAGTTCTGCTCAGTAAGCTTTGAGCTAATTCAGCAATCTAGCACTCTTACTGACAGTTTTAATTTTCATTTATTTTGCTGCAGGTACCCGCAGATGTTGAGAAATGTCAAGACCGAGTAGAATGTTTCAATGCTGACCTGAAAGCAGATATGGAGAGATGGCAGAACAACAAAAGACAAGACTTTAGGCAGCTACTCATGGGGATGGCAGATAAAAACATCCAGTACTACGAGAAGGTATGTGTCACTGTTGGACCACTGGCCAGAATAAGAGTAGTTTATTTTCCTCTGAAACGGTGATAATTCTTCAGGAAATCTTCACACTGTCTTGAAGACAAGAATATTAGACATCTGATGCTGCTCTTTTTCAGAGTTGGAAGTTGTGGTCAAGTGAATTCTGTAAGACTAGTGGTCTTTTGCAAGTCAGCACTCTAACAGCGTTTTATCGTGCATGTTTGTCTGTTTTGCACTTTTGAATTGAACAAATTACTGAGCAGCAGCAGTAGTGATTAAAAAAACCCCAGAATTGCACATACTAGTAATACTACCAGAGTAGAAAAATCCCTTGATTCTGCCTTTTCTGAACAAAACTACATGAGTTAATGCACAGCCAGACTCATATATAGATTACATCTGCTATGTATAAGTTATTCTAATTCCTGTCCCTTTGTGCATCATTCTGTCCCTTGTATATTAGTTCTGAAAACACCTAGCTCTGCCCTTTTTCAGTTGGTGCATTTGTACCTGAGGTTTAGTGTTAGATTTTTTAATTTTTAGTTAAAAGGACATTGACATTTAACTGCATATGCTTTCAATCTAATTTTCCTTTGTGCTAGAACAGTTCAGCCCAATGCAGTGGTTGATACCATAGATCATAGAATGGTTTGGAAAGGACCGTAGAGGTCATGTGAGTGTTAGCTTCCTGCTAGAGGTAGGGATGCCTTTCACTAGAGTAGGTGATTCAGAGCCTCATCCAGTATGAACGAAAAACACTTCCAGAGATGGGACATCCACGGCTTCTTAGGGCAAGATGTTCCTGTGTTTTCTTATCCTAAAAGTAAAGAATTTCTTCCTAAGTGTCTAATATAAACCTGCCTTCTTCCAGTTTAAAGCATTGTCCCTTTTCCTATCACCACAAGCCCTTGTAAAAAGTCCTCCTTCAACTGTCTCATAAGCTCCCTTTAGATGTATTAAATATTTACGAAATATTAAACACTGCTAGAGCTACTAGGCTTATGCATTGCCTAATAAACTATACTTAATCTTGTTTGTTCATGTTTACACATCTGCTTTACAAGTTTCTTCCAGTGCTAGCTCACCTCTCCATGTAATATTAGTATGCAGTACCTTTTACCCTTCCAATCACAGTTCATTACTGCTCACACAGAACTTCCTTCACCCTGGTTTCTCAGTTCTAAGGCTGCTGTGGAGGGGGATATTAGAGACTTCACTGAACATCCAGTAGTGCCTCTGCAATTGACAGTTAGATCTCTACATTAGTTTTGCTTTTAGCAGGGAGGGTTTTTTGGTTATAAAGTGTCCAGTCACTTCAAGGTACACAACTAGAAGTACTCTATTCATCTGCAGTACAATCAGCAAGGTTAGAAGGAGGATGTCTGTCAACAGTGACTTGTGGATATAAGAGCTGCTGATGAGTTTGCCCATTTTCAGCATTTAATAATTTGGATTCCACAGTCTGCTTTGCCCAGTTTGACTTCTGGGCTCTATGTGGTTGAAAGATAGTAACAACATACAGTACAAGGATTGTAGGAAGTGTATGTGTCTGGGGAAAAGACTCCAGAGCCTGGGGTGGCTTTCTAATAGCCCAGACGCTACACTTACAGTTCGCTATACCAGGCACTACCAGTTTGCCCTGTAGTGGAATTGAGTCCCAGAGCCATACTGGACTACACTGTGTCTCAGAATTAACTTCCCTAAATGCATGTTTTCTTTCAAATAAGTTTGCTGGGGGTAGTCTGTAATAGCTGCCATTGTGTCCAAATCAGCCTTCACCCACAGTCACACCACAAAGATGTACATTTCTACTCAAAACAGTTCATCTGCCTAGCTGAAAGGTATGGTATTCTTCAGCTAGAAAAATCTAGGTTAGTGTTTGGAAATCCTGGATGTTCTGATGATTTTTAATGGCTTGGGCCAGCTGATGACTTTGGAAAACTTTAATTTGTTGAATTTGTTGGGAAGGTGCAGCTTTTCTAACACTTCCTTGCTGTTTGACATTCTGGGGTTTTTTCCCCCTTCTGTAATAATCTGTAAAGACGCACATAACTTTTCTTCAACTTGCATGCTATTGGTCTGGAAGGATTGGTCAGAAGTTACATGAACTGATAGAAATTAAATTTTGTAAATCTTTCTTTCTTCAGTGCCTTACGGCGTGGGAGTCAATTATACCACTATTGCAAGACAAGCCAGAGACCAAATAAGAAGTACCTTCATGGACAGTCTAGCACTTCTGTGCTCAGTACCACTAGTCATACTGGAACTGTATGGAGGACTCTTTTTGTTAAGTTAACTGAAATGACAGCTGCACTTAGTTTTTCAGAGTATCTGTTCCAGCCTATTTGAATTTTTTTTCCTCAATTTTTGTGTTTAAACTGGGGTATGTTTCATCTTTTTGAGTTATCTTGAATGGTTCCTTCTTTATTCTATGGAGTGATTGGGGTTCACAGAGAAAGTGCATGGGGATCTTGATAAAATTTACCTCTCTAGTCTGGAAGGAACTGATGAGTGGAACACTAAAAAGATGAAAATAAAACTCTACTACAAGGTGCCAAATGACATCTTTATTACTATTCTGTTTTGTTTGCTTGAAAAAGAAAATATTCCTATGATACAGTACTCCTTAACCAATCCTTATCTTTTTTTTTCTTTTTTTTTTTTTAATTGTACAAAGAAAGGCTGGGAAAGAGTATTTTCTGTTTTGCCACCACCCGTGCGCTCCCTCTGGATGAAATGGTCTCTGTAGACTTTTCTGTCCGGGAGTCAGGCTGGTTCTAGATAGACCATACCAACACCAGCTGCAGATGGCTGCTGATGGAAGCATGAACTGTGGATTTTGTGAGTGTGGCATGCTGTTGGTTCATACTGAGTATCTTTGTTTACCTTGGTGATTATGAAGTAATGTCAGTTGACTGAAGTGTACTTGTGACTGACTTGGGGATCAAAACCAGCCTAGCTGCGGGAATGAGTTGAACTGCTGCCTTTCAGGGGTTGTGGGAGTTGGGGAGTAAGAATGGGTCTTTAATTTTTCAAAGTTAGCTCTGGAAGTTGCATGGTGGAGATCTCTTACACCATGCTTTATATATGGGTTTTACTAGAGCCACTTTAGGCTTGGTCGCCTAAGATGCCTGCTGTAGTAAAAGTAGAACTCTTTTCTTTCTCCACGCTTTCTTTGCAGCAGCCAAAAGCCAAAGGGTGTCAAATGCTTCCTTCCACCAAGCATCAGAGTGTGTGAAACTTGCCTTAAATGGGTTGGTGGGGAAAAATGGATACCCTATTAAGTTCATACCTGTCTCTGCTGAACCACATGGCAAGTTTTTTAGGGCTACTTTTGTTACAGGTCTATTTTCTTAGTAGTTTCTGTTGGCCTTTAGAATTGCAGCTGCTTCTGCAAGTCCCTTTTCTGCCCTTGCTCTGGCAAGTAAATGCCTGCTTGGTGTTAATGGCCTAGGCCTTAGGAATGCTGCCGTGATTTACCCATCCTAGTGAGGGGAGTTGGGACTCATATGAGTGAGTGTAATACTGGGATTTAGGGCAATAAATAACTCTGTGCTTACTGCTAAATTGGAGTGATTACTTGTTCTCTGGCAACGTTCTTGCAAAGAATGTGAGCAGTGATTGATTTTGTGCAACTTCTCTGTTCTCCTGTAACAAGGTACCCAGGTACCAGTCTGATTTGGAATTTATTCCTTCATAAACACCAACTGAACATGCAGCCACCCTTGTCAGCCTGGTGGCTTTATGGAACTCTCAAGATGAGTTATTGTAGCACTGTGGTAGCTGTCAGGCTGATGAGATGGTGCTCTCTGCATGAAAAAGTGAAATATATGACATTTTAAGAAATTTTGCTTTTTGGCTCAGCCTTCATTGACAACTCTGTGGTACTAAACAAACTATGTTTCTTGTTGTAAGATCAGTTTGTCAATATGCACTTTTTGGTGTAAATGAGAACTCTGGTTTAAGTTACTGTTAGATTCAGAATCACAGACCCCTGTTGTTCAGGGGAAGTACTTAAGGGGATCATCTTGAAGCAATCTAGAATAAGCACTTGCATACTATCTAACAGTCTGTCCTTCAGGGTTACAGTCTTCCCCATTTTCCACAAAGAAAGATCAACACGCTTTTTGAATTAGTTCAAAAAGAACATGGAATAAATGGAATTTTGTAACTGACTCTACAACATCACTGGGACTCAAGCAAAATGTATCTTGAACTAATATTTAGTCAGTCTTCCCACCATCTTAGTAAAATAAACAGCACAAGATGAGTAGAAAGAATGGTGATTTCTTTCCTACAGGTGGTTTCATCTGATGCCTTACAACACTAAGGGAGTCTTCCTGCTTTGCTTTATGTCAAACTGAAATGGATGTTGCTTTTGGGGAGTTCAGCAATTAACATCACAGCTGTTCAAGAGAAGCAAGTGGACAGTGGAGAGTACCAAGTGAAGCTCAAATCAGCATGTAATTGTTGAGGCTGGAGCTGCTGAAGATCGAGCTACCTTATGTGATCTGGACCGAAACCTCTTAAGCTCTTACAAGGGCAGTAAAACTTGGCATTCAAAGGAAGAATCCTCTGCAAGAATTGCTGCAGTGTAATAAGGGTGTGCATAGGTGGGTCTCAGTTCCTACAGACTGTGGAGTGGTCTATTCTTATGAGGAGCTGTTGTAAATCACAAGGTGACTGGGGGAGAGGCTGTGGGTGAGGTGTGGGGAGGATCCTGATGGTGATGTTTGGGGCAGCAGTGCCAGTCAGGAAATGTACAAAAGTTGCAGGAAATTCCTGTAAGATGCAGAGTGACACTTGTATCACATAACTGTTGTTAGAAGGAGGTTGAGTCCTGAACTGACAGTGAAACTCGTAACATGTAATCCTGTAGTCCTTATAGAATGAAAGTCTTTACTTTGGATGGTCTACACTTCCCAGGGAGAAACAGAAGATGTTGGTAAACGGAAGCAGGAATAGTGCAGGAGCTTCATCTTTGAGTAACTTGTTGAATGTTAAGTCACTGAAGATGACTCTCTGCATGTGCACCAAAATGACACCAAAAGTAGTTGGTGCCCTTTTTATGAGCCTGTTTAAAATGTGGTTCTTTCAGCAGTCCTTAAATCAGCCCAGTTTTCCTCATAATCCATAACCGGGGCAAGGCCCTCACAGGGGATGCATAATTCACTGCTGCCCAGTTACTTCTGTATAGTTTCTGTGGTGTTTGTTTCTTCTGTTAAGAGGCACCAGCACAATAAAGCAGGCACTGAGCTAATTTCTATGCTCAGTAATGAACCATGCATTGTTCATGTATACCTTTATCAGGATCTAAATCTTGCAATAAGCGTAGATGTTAAAACATCATGGCCTTTTCAGGTATACATTGAAAAATGAAAAGGTAATATGTGTAGCCCTAAAGACACAAATAGTTTTGGTGTGAGTTATATTAAAGAATAAAGTATGGATTCTTCAATGAAATCTACTTGGATTTTTCCTGCACTAAAACTTATGCTGAGGATAAAGTAGTGGAATAACTGATAGAAACAAAGCAGGAGTGACAGAGACAGTTCTGTGGAGGCACTGTGCAGTAGCCTCGAAGCAGTGGCTCTGCATAGCCTGTTCATGAAACATTTATTCAGGTGTCAGTCCTGCAGATGCAAGGGTACAAAAGAATTCTTTCCCAGATAGCAGGGACTGTTCATTACTTTAACAGGAGCTATGCTTTTGTTAAAACCTGCACAATTTAACTGGATATCATCATAATTATTCTTGAAGACTGTTGCAAATCCTTGTCCTGATTATCACTCTACAAAATTGTATCAACTAATTAGCTCATTAGATGTTCTGTCATCTTAAATTCACATAGGGAAATCAGGACTTTTTTTAAAGACAGGCAAGTTGCTACTACTTGTTGGGTTTTTTTTTCCCTCTTGTGAAGTAAAAAAGGGAATCACAGGAATAAACTTGCCTTCTGGCAGACTGAATGTGGCATTTAAATCTTTTTGGGAGTGCTGTTGAACCAATTTACAAATGAAAATGGCAGTGCTTATTTCTCTACTTAGCACTTGAAAGTCTTGCTAAAGTATCTGACTTGTAGAAGTACTTAGTAATGAACTGGACAAGTTTTAAGGTTGCATGCCTAAAGTACAGTAAATTTGCAGAAAATAATGAGCTTTCCAAAGAGGCATAAGTAGATCACCCTTATGTAAATGGCATGCTAAGACAAGGCTAGTCACTGTCCTAGACTACTTTGAAGGCCTTAGTATTCTCTGCTTTGAAGCAAAACCATTTCCTTAACCCTGGTGCTGGGATATGTATCCATACCTTCAGATCAAGCTGCAGCGTTGTGGCCAGTGCAACATTCCCACTGCGCAAGGAGACAGGTTGCTGAGGGCCAGTCTTACAATAAGAGCCAAAGGGCTTTTGTACAGAACACAAAAATAAAGAAGCACCGTCCTTGTTCTCAGTTCTCTGTGCCTGTATCCCTCTGTCCCTCCCTAAAGTCCTGGAGAGTTGTGAAGGCAAGCTGACTGTGAGCTTCACACACTGTGTTGAAGGTTTCAGTGATTGGGACCAAACGGTGCTGGTTCCTTGTCCAGACTCTTCTGCTTTCACTCTGTAAACCCACTCACCAGAACTAGAGTCACTGTTCATACTGTTAAAATACAAAATGAAAGCTGTGAAAATACTTGTCTCTGTGTGAATTAGTAAACAATGTAAAAATGGGAAGGAGGCTTTTTTTTCCGGTACTTGGTCAAATCTGGCAACTATGCTCTTGTTCAGACTCGCAGGCTAGGAAATGTTGTCTTGCCTTCTGGTGCTGGCATGTTTCTATACCCTTTAATATATCTCTTTAAATATACTTTGTGCATTGTTTACTATGGAGATAGTATTGATGGAGAAAAATGCTTTGAGGTAAAACTGTTTGTAATTCTCTATTACTGTGTACATTTTTTTAAAATGCACCATTTGTTTACCTCAATTAATTTAATGGAATGGACCAATAAATGTATTAAAAGATGACTCCTTTACTTAGAATAAAGTTTCATTTTTTTGCGGTCTTCACTGGTGAAATGATGCATGTGCTTATTTTGTTAAGTAGCTCTCTATCTTACTACAGAAATACCCTTCCCCTAAAATCTTCCACGGTTGATCTAAGTAGAAATCATCTGACCTGTTGTTGCGTTACTTCTGATACTGAAAGTGAAGGAGCTGAGGAAAGACTGGAGGGGGAGGATGGATGGGGGGACAGGGTGACAGCAACTTCCTCAGAGGAAGGGATTGTATAACGATGAACCAACTTCTGCTTGTTATACCCCTGGCTCGAACTGAAACTGCCTGATTTGCCTCCAGATTATTTCAGTTATTTAAGGGCTTTTAACTTCCCTTTACTTAGTTCAGGACCTTGGAAGCTGCTTAATCCTTCTTAGTTCAATTAGCATGTAAGCAGACACATCCTTGTGAGACATGCCACACTTTTGACTCATGTTTGGATTTATGTGACATCATCTCATGTTGGTGTGTTGTATGAGGTTCCTTTCCAACCCAGATAAAAGCTTTGGTAACACGGTAACTATTACATGGTATCGGTGTCCCTACAACTCCATAAATCCTGTAGGAGCTGTGTGCTGCACTTAGCTGTTAACCTGTGACAAGAGTAGCACATTGTGGTGGTGTGGGCTGAAACACCAGCATTAGCTCTTGAGTCTTAGTCCTCGCATGAGCTCTGTTGAAGCACTGTCCAGTGTGACATTCTCCCAGAAATCAGGGACATGAACATCTGTTCAGGGGTAGTTTATTGTGGGGATTACTAAAATTCTGGTAATCTTACATATTTTATGGTGTTATTTCTCTATTTAATGGTCTTGTACATAACATTAGTTGGCTGGGCTGATAACATCTGCAGGAGGTGGAGAGCTGGTGTGTCCTGCTGATGGAGCTGTGCATGTGGCATGTGGCTTGCAGCCCTGTTTCATCAACCAAAGTCACAGAACTGCCCTGAGATTTCTGAATAAACAAACAAGAAGGAACTAATGGAAAACCAGTCCTCTTCCTTCCGCTTCCACTCTGAACGATGTGTCCAGAAATGGCATTTTCATTTCTAGCCTATATCCTTGTGCCTCTTTGGTATTGTTGACCAGCGTAGCAAAGAGCAGAATGCTCTGAGGACTGCTGGTGTGCAATAGCTAATACACATACTCTGCAGGATGGGGTGTGTGCTGCAGAAATAACAAGGCAAACATCTCTTCCTGGGCAAGAGGCTTAGTGGCTGAGAGGTTGTGGCATGCTGTGAAGTGGAAATACAAATGCTATTTATCCTGTTGTGTTGGTAGGGACTAATGATAACAACCAGAAAATGCCTCTGTTACTCAGTCAGAATCTCAAGGGAGCCAGTGGTTGACCGTTGTTTGATGGCCACAAAGCTGTAAAGAACAATAAAAAATGCAGATAATAAGAATTAGCAAACTACCTTCTCAAACTGCAGTTTGCTCTTTCCACATCTATGTCTTAAACTTTTCTGGGGTATCTGGAGCTGGCTGTGTGCTAATGGCATTCCTCTCAATGGTTTACCAGCCTTTCTTGAGTGCATTCAGTGACATGGGCATCTGTCATCCTTCACTTTAATAACCCGTGTTTGTACTTCTATTTGGAACCTGTATTAAGAAGCATTTGAGTAGCTAGCAGTGACCCCTGTTAGAGAGAGGGTTGTATATAAGAAACAAATCTTTTGTGTCTGGAAGATCTGAGAAGGAAAGCAGAGCCAGGGGAATGATGAGTAGGAAGCAGACTTCCTCACACTAGTAGTCCTGAAGACACAGATTGTCAAATGCATTCACAAGCCCAGAAAGCCTTTGGTGCTCTGGATAAAATAGAGGTGGTGGTAGAGGAGCTTTCCTTACAGGCTCTGCTTCCTGTCTAGGTGGTGCAGCTGTAGGCAGTATACATAGTGCTTTTAGACTTTGTACTACTCTACTTTGTTAAAACTACAGGTGAGCTAGGAAAGAATTTTGCCTAGAATCAGGCATTAGCCTATCCAGTACATGCCTTACATCTGAATGAAGATATTGTTATGTGTATTAAATATTGACATTATCACAGTTCACTTCATACAGAAAGAATCTTGCTGTTTCTAGTAAAGCAACAAGCTGGAGAGTCTTGGGAAGGTTCTAATGGACAAAGTGAGACTTGGAGGGAGATCCATCAAAAATTCTGTAAAAGTAGATGGAGGGGTTGTTTCAGCTTTCTCTCTTCAAATTAAGCTGGTTTTGTGCTTAAAAGTTGTTCCTGAAATTGTACTTCTCAGTCAGTCCATGGTGGTACAGTTGGGCAAATTCAATGGACCAGAAAAGTAACCTTTTCCTTCACTGTGGTAATAGTGTCTCTGAAACATTTGAGGGAGACTGAAATTATTCTTTTCTGTCTCAATGGGTAAGTAACATATAATGGAATTTTTATAAAACAGTTTACTTTGTGTAGGGTTATTCCATCATTCTACTTACTACTATTTTCACACTACCAAACACTTAGATTTGTGTGAATGCTTTGTCCTCTGGGATTATTAGCTATTAAACTGCCAAATACTCTTCCTACAGCAATTCATGTTACATTAAACAAAAATAAGACTAAAAAAAGCACTGGCTAGACATTACATCTTTCATTCTTTGAATCTCCTTGATATTTGTCAACTCATTTCTCCAAGTCTGTTTTTTTCCCTTTTTTAAAAAATTCAATCGGTGGGGGGTGTTGTTTTCTTTTTAAAATTTTTTCCTATCTATATTATAAATTTTAGATCTAAAATCAGGAAGTACAGAGAAAATACAGCATGTCTTTTATAATAAAATCTTTCCCATTTCTTACCTTAAAGGGAGGAGACTCAGGCAGCCAACTAGAAAAGACAAAATGAAGCAAAAGCCGCTGTACCAGTCCAGTGTGTTTTGATAGATCTTGTTGTAGACTGTAGATGTCACTACTCCCGTGGTGACTAAAGACAGCTGCAGCAGGACAAACACCTTACCTTTAAGACAAGAATATAGTTTGTTGCTGGAGATTAGCAAACCAGCTGTGGTATCTCCCTGACAAATCCAGGATCACAATTGTGTAGTCATTGCTCCACTAACACCGGATGGCATGAGTTGTATCTGCTTCTGTTCTAGACAACAATTAAATAATTTTTCCTTCTTTTAGGTGTCAGACAAAAGATTCAACTGGAAAACTGTCTGCCTAAACAGTCTACATATAAAGGTAGCCACTTGTAAGAGTAGCAATAAACTGGTAATTAAGTGTTCCTTTTCCTAGAGGTAGAAAAATAGTCTAGAGCTGACATCTTCAGGACAGGAGAAATTTTAGTCAGGGTCTGCTTCTGGCCTAGGCCAGAAAAGTGGTTCACAGGGTTGAAATTACAATAAGGCCTGAAATGGGAATGTGTGTGTGATTTGTATAATATTTCATGTGGAAGAAAGGCAGAAACTGAATTCTAGTTGAAACCACTCTTTACTGAAGGGTTTCTGTCATGGTAAACAGGTGAAAGGGAAATAACCCAGCCCGGCTGGGACTTGCAGACCGGGGGCAAGGTCAGGGGTGTGTGCTGAACTTGCTGCCCTTGTAGCATTCTGCAGCTGCTCTGCACCAGGAGATGAAACTGCAACGAGAAGGCAAGTGCTGCTCTGCTGCAGGGTCCTGCTCGAGGTCTGGACTGATGCCATCGTCATGTGCAGCCCATATGGCTCAAGGTGGAGATTAAAAACATTTGATTTATAGTGATTAATTTGGGATGTGAGCTGTGCTGTTTGTGGCAGGGAGATGATTTTGCTATGGTGGATCTGGAGGGAGCACAAGCAGTAGGAATGAACTGGTGACAGAGCAGTGTCACGTTCGTATGGCAGAAAGGAAAAGGATGTGAAGGATGCAGAGGAAACTTGTTTGGAGGAGGTATGAGCAGTTGTGGGTCTATGGTGCTGTTTGAATGAATGGCCAGTCCTGTATCTTGTGTCTAAATCTAGCTCATTGGGGTAAAAATGGTAGGCCTCAATATGGTGCTGTGAAATACATTTTACTAATTTTTAATATGTATTTTAATGGAAAAGAATTCCAGCTGCTGTTCCAAGAAGGGTCAATTTTTATGCAAAAGTTATTCTTCATAGTTAAATCAGGTGTGACAGGAACAAACTGCAAACACCTGAAGAAATGTTTAGAGAGCATAACTGAAAAAAAAGGATGAAAATAATCCATCCTTCCCAAAGCTGGAAGTAAAAGGAAAAAAAAGATAAAAATGGTGTGAATATAACAGTGCTTCAACTCAATGTCCTGCTTTTCTTGGTTCTTCCTGCAGTACTGTGTTTTTGAGAAGCACCTGAGCTATTTTCCCCACCTTTAAACTATGCACTGATTGTAATCTTTTGAAGTATGTGCTGAAAATTGTGTCAATAAATGATGATGCAACCAAGGACAAGAAGATTGGATGTGAGAATCTTGTCCAGCAAGTTTCTCTGCTTCTCCCTTCCTGTTTTTGGTATCATTTGCTCAGCTATTATTACACAAAGCACAGATTGCAGCAATAACTTACTTTTCTCTTAGTACTCTAGGCCGAATAAAGGGATTTCAGGGGGTTTTGGTTGGTAAGGTAACCAAAATACTCACCATAGGATGATCCTTCAACATGCTTAGACAACATGGACCTGATGGTTGGTAAGGGGATGAGGGCAAAGAGCATCACTGCCCGTGCTGTAATGCAATGAATTTTGAGTTATCACCAGTATCTGCTCTTTGTGATCCAGCACAACCACTGCTTTTGAAGATTACATGCCACTGGCTTGGACAGACACCTTGCCTCACCTTTTCTCTGCTAAAAAGAGCCACCTATTTCTCCCATTATCAGAGGTCCTTTGCCCAAACTAGACACGGTCTCTTGTTCTCAGCCAGACATCCCAGCATAGATGGGATCCTCCCTCTCCTTTGAGATCGTGAGGATGATGATTTAAGTTTTAACATGCAGAGAGCCCTCTGTGCTACATAGCCTTGACAGGAACAGTACTTTTATAACACTACATCTGTCTTGCATCTCGGTGCTTCTGGCTTGCAGTATTCTAGCCTGTCTCTACTGTGAAAATTTATAGGGAGCTGGAATTACCTTCCTGTTCACTGAGAACCAGCCTCAGTGAAGACTTGGTCCATGTCTAGTGTACCAAGGTGTTTCTGCAATGCAGGGAATAAGCATCCTACACACTGCATACCAGCAGGCCTTCAGGATGAAAATGAGCTGAATTATTTAGCAAGTTTTTTTTTTTTAAACTTTTTTATTTCCAGCTTGCTTGGCTAAACAAACATAATCACTTAAAATTTTCACTCGGTGTTTGGCTTAGTACACAAACACAATATCCTATCATCTTTCCCTTTAGAACAACATTGTATAATTTTCAATTCCCCATTCCCTGTAGAGACAGACAGAAAAAGCATTTCAGGACATTTATCTCCAGTGTCTTTCTTTCCTTTGTCTTTGAGAAACGAAACCTTAAAGCCATGTAACAGATAATAATCTATGAGATAACTCCAACACAATGCATGCGGTTCTTGGATTTTGTTTTTCATCACAGGTTAGCTCCCAGAAGTAAACTTGCCTTTCCTTTATCATGGGATGCTGCCCTATCTATTGTTACCTGTCCCTTAGTAATTTATGTAACAGTGTGAGGTCTGTAAACTACATTATTGTGGTACTTTACAGCACCAATGTTTCATTAAGTTTCCCATCAGCTGTAAGTGCCTTCATATGACAAAAATAAATCACATCTTAAGATGTTCCCATAATAGGAAGCCTTTGCCATTTTGCTTCTGTTGTAGCCTTAAGCCTTGCCTCAGAGGAAGCAAGTGCTTCCTATTGCTGCAGTGGTGCAGTCCCACTAGGACAGGGAGTCAGCAACAATTTCCAGTCTCCCAGAGTGTGAACACTGTTCTGCTCAGATCTGGTCTGTGACCAACTGATGAATTACAAGTTAATGAGCCTTAAACTAATCCTTGGCAGAGGTGTATGCCTCCTCAGGATATTGTTGAGTGCTGAGTCTTAAGAGTACTAAGGGAGATGTGGGGAAAGAGGAGTAAAAAGAATGCTTTCTTGCAAATTGTTCCTGCGATGATCTGCCTAACTCCCTGCTTGCAAATTTGTCACAAAGCAAAGCAAAAAGCCCTTCCAGTGATGTTGAAACACCCCCTTCTAAGCTGTATTTGCTCATGTGCATGGCTGTTTAACTCACCAATGTAGAACAGGAAAGTCCATTGCACGAAGGCCATGATGAGGATGCCAGCACTGAACGAAGCTACTCCGATCATGATCATGGTAATATCCCTCATGTATCTGGAGAACACAAGTACCCCTAGGAAACTGGTAATGAAGATCACATACCCAGCAGCATTGCCATGGCCAATCTCCACAGCATTCCAACTTAAAGGTTCCCTGAGCAAGAACAGTGGGAGTACGTTCATTGCGCCAACCACAGCCAGGTCATAGAGGATTGCTGCCACAAACAGCATCATGATGATGAGCTTCGAGGGTGAAACTGGAGTGAGGATGCTGCTCTCTGAAGGCTGGGAGCTCCCTGCTACCACTGCTTCTGGTAGCTGACCACCCACCTCCTCTGCACTCTTGGCTGTGGCTGGGCAGGAAGCTGCTGGCTTGGGGACTGTAAGGACAAAAATGCTATAGAGGAGACAAAAGGCATAGCAAGCAATGCTGCAGCACACCAGCACAGTGCCTTCTCGGTAGTGGTCACTGAAGCCAACAAAGAGGTAGCCAGATGCCATGCTTCCCAGAAAGCCAGCCAGGCCATACACCAGTTCAATAATGATGAGCCGCAGAGACCTCTTGCTTTCAGACGACCCCAGGGATCCCAGAGCCATGATGCCTGCCCAAAATGTGGTGAAGCCTCCTGTCAGCCCATTGAAGGCAGCAGCCCCATACATCACCTCCACTGGCCAGCCCAGAAGAATCAGGAGGAGCAGGAGAGTTTTGGAGCTCAAATAACCAAGAAGAGGGAAGCAGATGGGGATCTTGTGATGTATCTTGTCCCCCAACTTGGACAAGCCATAGGCTGACACCAGCGGGCTCAGGCCCAGAACTAGGTTGTAGATGATATAAAAATTAGATACAGCCTTCTGCTGAGCATCTTCCAGGACTTGGGAGGGAGCAGTGCTGTTGGTCTGGTTGTAGTAGTTCTTCACTACCAGCAGCAATGCTGTGTCGTAGAAGGCACTGGCCACTTGGGAACCCGCAACCACTGGCTCAATCCACGTCCTCATTGCCATTATTCCCACCATGCTGCTAGCCGCAACCTCTTCTTGGAGAGAGCTGCTTTCAGCAGCATTTAAGGAAACAGCACGTGAGGAAGCAGCTCCTCAGAAGGTCTGCTCTGGAGGCATGTTTGGAAACAAGCAGCAAAAGATCCACTGGGCTGCGCAGGACCGGAGAGTTGTGCAAGAGATGATCTGGCTGGCAGGATACTCGCAGCTCACCCTGCTACGTGTACACACACCTGCACATCCCTGCACTGCTCTGAGCTCTGGCTCACACATGGGAGGCTTTTGTACAGCCAGAGAACGCCCTGCAATTGTCAACTGCTGCTGCTCCTCTTCCTGGTATAGTTTCAACAGAGGTCAGATGACCCGGGGAATTTCTCTCTCCCAGAATAGGAAGTGAAAATGCCCTGATCAAGTAATTGCTGTAATTTGGGGTGGTGGTTTGTTTTTTGTTTGTTGACTTTTTGGGTGGTTTTTTTCTTCTTTTGGTGTCCTTCATGTGTCAGAGAACTCTCAGAGTGGTTGTGGGGGCAGGGAATGGCTATGTGCCTTTTTATCAGAGAATTTGTGAATTCCCCTTTACTGCCAGCTCATTTTTCTTTTTTTCTACACAAATATGACATTGTCTCTTTTGCTTTTACCTGCTTCTGTCTTCCCTGTTGCTGCATCATGCCCCTTGTGTCATTGTTGTTTCAGTAATGCAGTCAGGAAATTACACCAGAAAGAAATTAAAAGGCAAAAAGTCTGTTTCTGGTAACCTGTCTCCTGTGGCTGCCACTCTGCTTGCTGCATCCTTTGGCTTTACAATGTGGGAATTTGCAAGAGGAGGCAATTTATCCAGAGACATCATTGACCGCTGTGTCCCAGTAATCAGCCAGCTCACCTGCAGGCTGAGGTGGGTGGGAGTCCACCTCTGGAGAAGAGAAGAGTTTCCAGCCCTAGCTCCTTAGGGAAATGGTTGTGCATCTCTTCAGGTGCTTACTTCCATAGACTCTCAAGCCTTGCAGCTTGAAGTCAGTTTCCAATTTTCTGGTGCCTGAGGGGCAGGTAGAGTGACCCACTCAAGCAGGGCCCTGTGGGCACAGCAGTGCTGCTAGCCAGAGGCACAAGAAGCTCTTGGCCCAGGAAATGGTGCAAGCAGGCTGCCAGCTCCAAGGACAATGCTTGCAGTCCCAGCTGCAGGAAGTACTTGAAGGATATTTGGCAGTCTCAAAAATGCTAACTTAAATTATAATGATCTCATTCTGTACTGGTTTAATGAATCATAACAGGCAGAAAAACAATCTGTTCTAGGAAGATTTACAGTCATTACTTTAAAAATAAATTACTGATGAATTTGAAAAAACAATGTTAAAGCCTCCATCTGTCGGACTCTTTGTTGACTCAGGTGACATTTACTCAATGCCATGGCTCAAGAGTTTCTTTTTTTCTTTCTGTTTGGTTGTGCAATAATTTTTGGCTTATATTTCAAATACAGAAAGAAAGGTACAGGATCTAACAGGGAAAGGAGTGGGGAACTGACCCTTAAATGATTTGCTCTAGAAAATTCCACCTTCATCTGAGAATTTTTTGTTAGACCAAAAGGCCCTTAGCCAGCTCTAAATTATGTCTTGTGCCAACTGCTGCCTTTTTTTCTTTTACCCAGATTAGCTGCAAAAGGTGTCTAGTTTCTTCAGCTTTTATTGAGAAGTGGGACAGGTTTTTTTCAGCAAACCCTGAAATATTTCCAGCGGACAGAAATTCCAGACAGCCTTACTGAAAACCCCACAGCATCAGCATCAGCCTGTGACCAGTTCAAGCAACAAATGCAGCCAAAGGAACTGCCACATTTTACTTCACCCAGGGAGCCTTGTGTCTCCCACCAGAATTACAGGGAGAGATAAATTACTTGTCCCATTCAAGCTTCACTTTGGGGCATGGGGTCTGGTGCAAAGGAATCAAATTGGAGTGCAGAGGTATGTTACAGTCACTGTGCTCGAGACACTGCAGATCTACTCCACTCCTACATGAGGGATGTTTTTCCTCCACACTTTGTTTCACATACAGATTGCTTGGCTTATTCAGCCAACTCTGTTTGGGCCTAGATAGCTAATGAACTCTGCTAAATGTTGCTAGTGATCTCATGAATTTTGTCTGCATGTGTGTGTTCATTCACGTTAAATGTACTTTTTAGAACTAGTTCTCATGGAAGGATATATTTCCATGTCAGTAATTGCAAAACAGTAAGTGCTAAAGTAGGAGTTTAGCTCAGGCTCCAAAATATTTACTACTGCAAAACAATTTTCACAAATACCATATTCATTTGATGCCACAAAGTTTTCAAAATTACTATTATCTTATATTACTAATATTTACAGGGACGTTTGCATCTGCTTTAAAATATGTTCATACGGGATAAGTGTGGTGGAGCCTCAAGAGTGTGGCCCTTGGCATTTAAGAAGAATGTACGCACAGAATCAGAGACTATCTTAACAACACAAATACAATGGTGTAGCCTGCTGGAGAAGGACCACACTGTTTTAGGGCATTTTCCTCTAGAGTGGTCTTGTCTGGAGGCCCACTAGAGGCAGAGTCAGCACATGTTTCACCAGCTCTTCAAAGTTTGTCAATCTGGCCAAACCAGAGCTGTTCTATGTGTCTCTGTGGTGATGTTTTACATTTCTCTGCTGTTTCTTTTTTCTTCAAACCATTTATGGCAATTCCATCACTTTTTCTTTCTGAACAGAGTTGCCATAGGGATTTCAGTATGCTGGGGGACCTGGGCTACACAAGTACCAGCACTCTGAAATTTGGTCTTCAGCACTCCTTGTCTGAAGAGGTCCTTTTGACATCAAGGATTGCAATACAATGTGGGCAAGTAAGCCCTCTTCATCTCTCTCCTCTAAGCCTGCTAATAGGATCTGTGATTTACAATCCCTGCCTGGCAAGGCATTTTGCCTCCAAGGTGGTAAATCAGCTCTAACTCCCCCTCTTCCTACTTGGTATGTTCAGATCACCCTCTCCACTGTGGCTTTGTGGCAGTAGTAAAGAGGGGAAACAAGACTAGGAACTGTAAAGTGCCTGGGAAACAAGACTAGGAACTGTAAAGTGCCTGGGTCTGATCCGGGATGGAGCTGCAGCCCCACTACAGCCGCAGAGGGAGGGAGAGTTGGTTTTCCTTTGGAAAATACTACATAAATGACCAAAGCTTTCTGTGGTTTGGGAGACTGGCTTCCTTGGTGGTTGCCATCTAATTATATACAGCCCCTGTCCTCACAAGGTGTGTGGTTCTGCTCGCAGGGATGGGGGAGATGGAGGGAAAATGGGAGCTGTGTGGAAAGCCAGGGGCACAGGGATGTGGCATTCGAGTCCCAAGCAGTTGTCTTGCTGGATCCAGAGCCACTGATGGTGGAAGCTAATGCCCAGACTATGTAAAAAAACCATCTAGCAGCCTTCTTTTGTGGCTCTGAGAAACAACATCACAGTTGTTTGGACACTCAGGAGGCTGGTGTCAGTGTCTTTGGCACAACAGCTGGTAAGGGCACCATTACTATAATAAAACACAGGAGAGTGCCCTTAGAGGTGCACCTGGAGGTGCCTCAGACACTGAGACCTCTGGGCCAGCAGTCTGGCATTTGAGAGCTGCAGCACCGTCAGACATGGCAGGATCATCAATGGAGACATCTGCTCTCCTCTGCTTCCCCTGGGTGGAAAAGGAGCACAGGCCACACGCAATGCGAGCACACGGGTGCCTTTTCCCCCATGCCTTCAGACCTCACCCACTGCTCCACACGAGCAAAGGCCAGGGCGGTGTGCAGGCTACGGACACACTGGAGGAGGGATTTGCTCCATGGAGAGACCTCATGGGGCACAATGACATGGAGCACGGAGGGGAGGGGTGACCCCCCCACAAGGGTAGGGATGTCTGCCAGCCCTGCTTTGGGAAAGGCTGGCACTCTCCACTGCTTCAGCACCACTTTCAGAACAACACAGGAGAACAGCAGGGAGCTGCGAATGGCAGCACTGTCCAAGGCTCCTTCAGGACGGTCACTGGCTGACCAAGCAGCACCAGACACCTACATTCCCTTGCTTTCACCACCACTCATTGTGGTTGTCTCTATTTTTCTCTATTCAGAATTTTCTGCTTACCTTTAGGAGTCTCTTGTGGGCCTATCCACTGCTGAAAATAAAAAAAACCCATCCTTTGATAGGTGCTTTTTGCTGAGTGAGCTTTTTCCCCCTTAGAGAAATTTGGGCAATTAATAGTCCTGACAACTAATTGTATGCCTCAACATTAGTACTCTCTATGGAAGCAGGAAAAAATGCTTCTTTCGGTACCTGGTGTCTGCCTGATCAGCTGGACCACAGAACAAATTCTGCTGTCGCTCTTAAATAAGGCCCAGATAATCCTCACACTGAATTAATTCTTTTGTGTGTGCGCACATCCTCCTTTTCATTTATATTCTCTCTTTTAAATTGTTGCCAAGGTATATATGTATTTGTAACAGAAGCACTGTGAATTTTAAGAGTGTGCAGGCAGCAATGTCCTTGAAAAATGGGATTAAATAAACTGTCCTAGCACTACAGCTTAAGCAATCCAATCTTGCATAATAGTGGATAGTCTGAAAAAATGAAATAGCTGTAGCAAAAACATGATTATTAAAAAATTTCACTGCTGATTGAACAACAGTCATTAATGTATAAAAACTTGGTTCAAACCAACAGACTTCTCTCCCCTTCCTAAGTACTCTCCAAAGCTATTTTGAAATAATTTTGCAGGTGTACTTCATATTTTGTTTTCCGTTTAGATCTGGAAAACATTTTGGCATTAGTAAATCACCTGTCTTTAGAAGTGAGGGGAAGAAAGGTGAAGAGGAGAGCAAAGGAAAGAGGAGTGCCGATTTTTCTGGTCTGATAGGACCTTTGCTAAATAACTCGGCCCTAGCCAGGTACAATTAGAGGGAATGTATATCTCTCCATAAGCCTGAGACTCTACAAGAAGTAAGAGTAGAGGTAGCTGACAGAGGACATCAGGACAGTGGAGAAAAAAGGGATGAATCCACTCCATTTTCCTGGCTGAGAGGTGGAGACCATCAAAAGCATCATAAATGCATAAAGATACAGGCTCTGCATTTCTGCTTTGTGCAAGGCATAGTGGATTTCTGGAAAGGAGGGAAGGTATATAGTTCTTTAAATCTTCTGGAGACACCCTTGCCTGGTAATCCATTTGTTTTCACCTGACAGATCTCAAGCTAGCTCCTTAGCTGGCTAAATTTCTGTTTTTCAGGGAGATAAAGTTAGTGCTGAAGCCATCACTTGCTGTAAGCCCTCAGTGATACCCCAGACATTTAGAGCAGGCAGATCATAACTCACTCCTCACAACCTCTCTCTGTTTGCTGGGCTGGGTCCTCAGTACAGAAACTGGCTATGGTTTTAGCAATTTAGATTTTTAATTTTTTTGTGCTGTTTTATGCAGAACATCCTGTCAAACACATTCAGTCATTTGTTAAAAAGAAAAAGCAAAAACCAAGAAATGGTATATACAGTCCAGTGACCTTTCTAAGCCGTAGCACTCTTTTTTCCATAAAGCAGACAGCAGCTCTTCACATTCTTCGTGTGGAGTGTGTTTACTCAACCTTAGCAGCTCAGAAATGAAAAACACAGGAAACTCAACAACAAGCTCTGCTTGATTACAGAGCACCATCTGATCCTCTGTGGGCCACTCACACAGGCCCTTCAGCACAGGTGGTGGTGAATGCAGAGCCCACACACAGGTGGTTTTGGGCTACAAGGTTGCGTGGCAGTGCCTATCACTGTCTTCACTGCAAACAGACTCCAATGCCAGCTGAGGATTTCCAGACCTGTGCAACAAGGCACAGCAAATAATAGGGATAACCCTGTTCATAACATGTGCCATAGCCACACCTGGCTAATTATCCAGCTTGTTTTGAGCTGGCAGGGTGGAGAGGTCCCTGAGACAGAAGGGAATGGTACCAGCATCCTCCATGAGGGTGGCTGGGAGGCTATGGGGGAGATGTCCCTTCTCATTTTGCTTCAAGGCACCAGTGAAAAATGGCACCAGTGAAAAATGGCACCAGTGATGTAATCTTAGGACAAGAGAGCAGAATTATGCATGGGTGGGCAAACTGCAGTGCTAGTGCTGGAGAAGCCTTACCTGGAAAACAGCAAGGGCTTTTGAGGCTCTGCAACCCATGCAGAGGCGTCACCTCCACTCAAAACACAGGGAAGATGTGTCTGGAGTTCCCCAGCCCCACAACTCTGCATCAAAGTGCACCAGGAGATAGCTCCAGACTCTGGAGAAAGCTCATGTAGACAGTGCATACTACTTTGGAGGATGTTAGCTAGCACCCTCCCAGGCAGCTAATGAACGAATAGCCTTAGTAGATTTTGTGTATTCTTAGTACATGTATAAAAAGATATTGAAAAAGACATTTAAGGGACCTAAATACTGCACTTCTTCTCCTTTCTTTGCAGATCCTGTTGTATCTGCAGGAAATTTTGGAGTTGGAGAGGTACTGGGTAAAGGGCACTAGGGAAGCAAGAAAGTCCAGGCAGCTTTCCAGCAGTGTTGCTGCTGCTAACTTTTTACAGGCTGCATTTCTTCAGTGTCTAACAAGCACAGCTAAATATAAACATACATGTACACATAAATGTAAATTTTAAACTGTGTGGCAAGACAGATGCTGTTACTGGTATTCGCTATTTCCTCAATGCTTCATTTCAGCACTGTGGAGTATTCAAAGCTTCCCTGAGCTAAAACATTTCTTTTATGCCCCATTGTGTAGATGCTGAAATGGCCATACTAGTCAAGAGCAGCACTGCTTTTCTCCACTACAATCTCTGCATTTCTGGGCAATGGTTTCAAAGCTCCTGATCAACTCCATGTGGGCAATGGGGAGACCTCTCCCAGCCACTTTACCCATTTCAGCATGGCTTTGTACCTTGGTGACCAGCCTAGAACCATTGATGCTCTTGAAAGGAGGACTGCCAGCTATACTCACCTCCTGAAAGACTGCTATCACCAGTCATTGCAGGACCTGAGACACTCCTATTTGCTGAAGAGCAACAAGACACAGCTGAGGGTCATGTCATGAACCCTCCAGAGGACCATGCTGCTCTTGCTCTGCTGTAAATGAGGTTGCTGTGCTGCCACAGGGCCAGGACCCTGTGTGGGGGATGTGGGATCACGCCTCTCACTGCCACATGTGATGTACTTCCACACCACATCTTTCCAAGGGTAAATAGCTGTCACCTTCAGGGATTTTATGTTGGACTTCACCTCCAAGATGTCAGTGGGAACTATTAGCAGCTAGCAAGTCATGTCTGGCAATGAACTTTAAGGCACTCTCTGCAAGGACTCGTAACCAGGGCAACCTAGGGCCTGGAGAATAAACTGAGCTCCTGACATTTTAAAACCACACTGATTTAATATTTCTATACAGGAAGGGAACAAGAGATTAAACAGGATTGTAAAAATAGAGCTCACAGGGGTACTGAAATGCTGTTTATTGCTTGAGCATCTTTATAATAAATTCCTCAGAAACACCCAGCAAAGCTTAGACTATATTGACATATCTTTTAATCTTTTAATAATGAACTCTGAGTCCTCACGTCAATAAATTATGAGGCTCATGAACAATGATATTATTCAGCTATTTCCTGATTCCCTTCTGCTGATGACTGACCCAGCAAACAGAGGCTAAGGAGGACAGCTGAGCTGAATCTTGTCCACCACAGTCTAGACCTGGCAGCAGGTGAGACTTAGGCTGTAACTGACAAGAGGTTTTTTTGTGGTTTCCACAGAGCTTGGGTAAATATGCTTTTTGCTGTATACTTCACCCCTGATAAAACATTGCCTGATCATGCTTTCAGCTGACTTCTGAAATGGCTTCCTCTATGAAAAATTCCCATCAGCAAGATTTTCCCCTATTTATCTTTCTGTTTTCCACGGTTTATACCACTCTGACCTGCATTACTAATCCTCACATTCTTTATACAGCAAGTCCCACAACTTGAAATTACCTTATTCTTTGGAAACTACCCTCTGCACCACATACAACTGCCTTCTGTTCAGCAGTTGTTTTCCTGAAACACAACGTTAAAGAAAAGCAGAAATCATGCCCTTTTGGCATGAGCAGTACAACAAAGAGAAGAATTTTGTTTCACGTGGCTCTCCCCCAACATCCTTTCCAGTCAGTCCCACTAACATATCCTCACACTGTATAGTACACTGGCACAGGCTCAGTCCATGAGCTTCCAGCTGAGTTTAGTGCGGTGTGGCCCTCAAAGAGCAAAGCCCTTACAGGTATATTGCTATCTAAGTACTTTGGTCCATTTGGATTTAGACCATATAAGGTTTATCTCACGGTTCTCAGTTTATCCATCTTCCATGGGACGGATAATGGGATTATTTGGCAAAGGAGTGTAAATCCAGTGAAATACCTGAGGAGGGGAGACCAGCCTGGGAGGGAGTCTGTCTGGAAGCTGATGGGGCCTCGCAGGGGTGGTCAGTCAGGAGGCTCGGGGTAGCCAAGGTGAGATACCTCTGTGCCCATAGAAACCACCTATCCCTGGTGCCCAAAACCAGCCATCTTTTGGGGCTCAACAGCATCATGTGGAAACCAGAAGGAAACAGCAGAAGGCAAAGAGATGGCAGGGAGCAGGAAAGGGTAATACTGTGAAAGTCTGGGTCCACCTTGGGCTGGTGCTGTACCTCAAACTATAGTCTTAGAAGCAAACAAGCCTTCTCAGAGAGTGAATAAGTGCCCTACTTTAGCATCTTCCTTCTTTCACTCCAATTAAATAGGGCTGAATACTTTCTGCCACCTTCACACAATGTGGGGTTAGAAAGCTGTCCAGCAAGTCAACTCCCATGGCATATCTGGAAACTCTACCTTTCTCCATGGAGATAATGCTTCGCAGAGGCCTCTTTCCCCTATCCTAATGACTGCAATAATTTTGAACACTGCAACCTCGTTGCCAGCAACAATTTGGAAGCCATATGTGAGTCCTGTGGAAAGCTATTTCACCAAGGTCGTGTCATTATCCATGTGATTATCCATGTGTTTTTGCTAATATTTTCCTGGTTTAGTGTGTTTCAGTTGCAGCTTGAGGACTTGATGCTCATTTTAATATAAGAGTTCAGATTTCTCAGATACTACAAGAGGAAGAAGTACTTGTGGGGGTCATTTGTACATAAACATCCTGGCTCACTCTGGGTCACCAGAGTAACACCCCAACAGGGACAGCACTGCCCTGGTGTGCCTGCTGTGGCTCAGTAGGAAGTCCTCCCCATTCTGTGGAACAGTTTCCAGCCTCCAGCTCCTTCCCCCTGCTCTGCATCCACCTTCTCAGCCAGTAACAGTTCCCACAACAAGAGTTCAGTGCAGTAAGGCCCCTTGTCAAGTGTTCTGTGTGTCCAGCCATGGTCCTGCACCAAGCTGCCTGCCAAGGCAACATAGAGCCTGCAGTTGTTCCCAGCAGTGGCTTCCTGTCGGGGCTGGTGTGCCCCAGGAGCTCCTGTAGGAAGGGGCATGACCAGGGCACTGGGTATGCATGCTAAGCACAGCAGCTTTTTCTAGGAATCCTAACAGTCTCCCCATGGGAGGCTTGTGAGATGTGCCATGGCTCTCTTCCTGATCCTCTGCTGGCTGCAGGAGAGCTTCCTGCATTAGTGGCAGGGGTGCTACAGCAGTGATCTCAGCACTGGATGGGCCCTAGGGCTGGGGCATCATTCACCACGTCCCTCCCATGTACTGGCTGACCCCGGGATCTGTCTTCCAGGGGCCGTCCTTGGAAATTAAGCTCTCACCACGTCAGTGCAATCCCCCCTGCAGATGTCACTGCTGCCACACAAATCCCCACCATGCAATGACCCCGTGCCGTTTGCAGGAACAGAGAATGGGACAAGGTAGCTTTGCACATTTTTCTTCATTGATTTTTCTTGCCGCTGCTCCCACAATCTAGATTGGAACGAGGCCTGAATCATTTCCAGCTCCTGGGGGCATACCATTCTCAATTCACTGCAGAGCTGGCACATGCTGGAGTGGAGCAGGAGCTCTCACACTGCTTGCCATGTTTAGTGCTTACTGCAAAAGCTCTCTTTCTAAAGACCCCATTGATAAAGCAGTGGGTTACGATGCCAATAATCAGTGCTCAGCCAGAGCGAGCACCAGACCATGAGCTCTAGATGGCATTCTGGTTATTTTTCTGCTGCTGCTTGTTTGCTTTTTAGCATTTTGTTTGTTTTCCCCCTGTTATTGCTGAAGTGACAGGATTGCCCTTGGATCTCAGTCTTGAGCCACACGAAACACCAGGATGCTTTCAGCCTTTAGCCTGGGAAGGAGTGGAGGGCTGGATGCAGACTGCTAGTAGTTTCCTGCACTGCCCCCCTCAGTCAATTCAGCAGCTAGAACATAAGTGGAAGTCGTTAGTGCTGAAGTTCACGCTTATATTTGTAGTTCTGTCCCTCCACCCTGTTACAGCTTGTGCTGCTCTGATTTGCTTTCCTTACACTACAGATCCCTGTATGATTTTTAATCTCCCGTGCCCATTCACACCTGAAAAAACTGTATTGAATGCTCTCCCTCCTTTTAAAGCAGTTTCATAACACCTGTCTCTATAGAGGAGATTCTCTGCCTCTCCATTTGCTTTCCCATTGTTCTGGGGCCTCTTAAAGCCACCTGAAATTAAATGAACTTCTATGGGGCTATGCCAGAAATTATTGATAAAATGCTCTTCTATAGTCCTTATCTACATTGTAAAAAACACTCTAAAGTTTGGCACATGCCATTTCAGCCATGCAATGGGGTGACAGGGACTTAAATGTCCGGAGTGCATTATGAAACAGATAACAACAGCTGCTAACAGCAGAACCAACCACAAAATTCCTGACCTGCTGCCACCCACTGGTGTAATTGAATTACTTCTGCAATGTTTGAATGCTCCCTTGCAGAAGTCCAGTTTTCACTTTTAATTCACTTAAAATCCAAAGAAGATGCCAAGAAGTTCCTTTTCCCACTGTGTGCCACCAGTACACCACCGTTCTTGGCACAGAGCAAGGCAAGGCAGAGGAAGACAGAAAGCCTCTCCCGTGTTGAGAAGACAGCAACACCTTTTTTTTTTTTTTTCAAAGACAGAGGGATTGGAACTGGTGGGTAAATTTTCAAGCTTGTTCTCTAGCTCATTTCTTGACTTTCATTTACTACACTGGCAAGTAAATCTACAACTGATTTTCTCCAGGCATTTCTG
Organism: Cardinalis cardinalis; assembly: GCA_014549065.1. NCBI lineage: Eukaryota > Metazoa > Chordata > Aves > Passeriformes > Cardinalidae > Cardinalis > Cardinalis cardinalis. Next base: position 470,086 of record JACDOX010000267.1, read on the forward strand.
ATACTATCTGCACTGGGAGAAGAGGGCTGGTGTTATGGGGTGCATGAATTGCAGGCAGCACTTGTCCCTAGGCAACTCCCACCAAAATCACCAGTGTCCTCTGCTGCTTCCCACAGAGGGCTGTAATTAAGTACTTGACTGTTCCCGGCACAGGGAGGGGCAGAGGCTGGCATGAACCTGGCTAGATCCCAATCAGTCCCTGTGGCCCTTCTGAGGCGCACCCGGTGCTCTGGCACCTCCCAGCTCTTGCAGGGAAAAGTGGCAGCAGCCTCCACGAAGGGGCAAGGAGGGGTATCTCCCCTCATCCAGCTGACCCTGAAGGGGGTGTGAGGGCCAATGGGCAAGCAGCTGGTTGCTTCAGCCAGGCTTGTGACAAATGGACAGCTAGCTGAAGGGTGTGCTCTGCTGTGCAGGACAGTGGGCCTCCTGCAGGGGTGAAGGAAGCAAGGAAAGCAAGATCATGAGATTCGTAACATTTGGCCTCTGCAAACCTCCACAAGCATGACAGTGGAAAAGAAATGTGCACGGATGCTCTTGTTCCTGCAACTCACACCACCAAGTGGGGAGAGGCCTCTCCCACCTCTACACAAAGAGAGAGACACCAGGTCAAGAACCACAGGAAGAGATCGGCTGACTGCCACGGGAGGTGGGACACAAGTCACTCTCTTCCAGCTACATGCACCTTTCAGGGGCACACCTTCCTGCAATAACATGAACAAACAGGCAGTTTTATAGAAACACAACACAGGTTTCTATTTTAATGAGAAAATAATTATATACTTGCATTGTAGGCCTCACAGTCACTATAAAACAGAAGCAGGATAACATTTAAGTGGTTAACATACAGAAAGACAGGTATTGTTGAAACTGGCTGATAAGTCATGACAAAGATGCTGCCTTTTGGTTGCCAAACATGTCAATACTAGTCTATTTTCCCTCAGAAATGTCAGTATAGAGCAAGATGAACCCCAAATCGGCAGCTTTAAAAACAAATTGTTCAGAAAACCTGCACTGTAACCTCAAACCAATTATAATCACAAATGCTAATGCTTAACTATTTTTCAATACACAGTTTCATTAAAACCAGTCTTTGCCATGGGAAAGGATCTGAGCATTTCTTTTTGTGGAGACAAAGTTAACTCTGCAATAGTGCTCTTTTGTTGCATTTGATATAGTCATATATAGATAAATATGTATTACTGCCGTATACTTATAAACACCTAAGCTTGGTAGCATGCAAATGAAATAACAGAGGCAAGTAAACTGCATCTCACTCTTGTTACCACAGCACTAAATGTGCTGCTGACTAAAAGTGTCCATAATTTCTGGAAGAGAAAAAGTGCTGGGTGAAAAGTCTGTCTGTCCTGGACTGAAATACTTTCATTGCAGGGGCTGAAAGGAAATGCTTCTATAACAGAGAACAAAGCATGAAAAGATGTCTTATGATGGGTAATTATTGTCACTGGCTTCCAGTGAGAAAGCTGGAAGGAAAAACAGGCCTACAGACTAAAGAAAACAAAGATGCCAATTCCTGGGAAGATAGTCCAGGGCTGACCCAGCTATCAGGAGCAAATACTGGGGGAAACTCTCACGAGTGTCATTTCATGCAAGACCACCACACCACAGAGGCCATCTCCTATTCTCAGAAAACTCCTTTTTCTCTCTTCAGCACTCCCTAAAGGCCAGGAATCTTCTTCACTCAGATGTGTGGGGCTCATATCTGCAGCTACGTGACATATGGTCTCACTAGTCCTGTACTGGTGCTGGTGCTTTTTCTACAGCTGCATGGTAACAACCTGCCTTGAGACAGGAATTGTCCTTGATTCACCCTTGATTACCATGCCTGAAAAACAGGTCCACTTCATTAGATACATAACTCCTTCACAGGCATGGAACCTCCCAATGGTGCCTCTCCTTGAGATAAGCTCGCTGTCCCCATCACAGTGAACTCTCGGTTCAGCAGGTTTTCTTCAGTTCAGTAGCACAGGGAACATGGAAAGAACTGAGTCAATGGGTAGATATAAATGTATTTACTACAGTTCCCTGAAAATAAGCCTGAAAATTTTAAGTGTCCCTGGATAGAAATCACATGCTGGAGGAACTGAAGGGTGGGGGTGGTGAATAATTTGGTTGCAAGCTCTGTGTTTGTTTAAAAAAAGCACCAGAAATATGTTCACAGTATCAGTACTCATTTTAAATGAGCTCACTGTTTCAGGATAAAACAGCACAGCAGGTCATGAAACCAAGGAATAGCTTAGGGAGGACACAGTATTCTGGCTGATGATTCTTTAAAAGATACCGAAATAATAACTGATTATAAAAAAGAATATTTTTTAGAGAAAAAAGGTTTGATGTCTTTTTTCCCATCACCTCCCAAAGTTTTTGGTTTCTAGTCCAGAAATTATGGCTCCCAGTTGTAAAATATTCCTATTGTATTGCTTGGTGATAAGAAAGAGCAAACCCGCAGCCTCTATACTACATACAAATATGAAGCACAAGAATAAATACCACATTTCTTTTCCTAATCGTCAGCTTACAAAACTGGTCAATACTTTGCAATTGTGACTCATGCAAATACCATGTTGGGTCAAATTTTAATATCACAAATACTGCATTAACTCAGTGCCTTATTTTTATATCCCCTTTCGGAAAAAAAAAAAAAAAAAAAAAAAAAAAAAACAAAAAAAAAAAAAAAAAAAAAAAAAAAGCACTCACCCCTATAGCTGGTAAACAGCTGTGGAGAAAATAATCAGTGCACGCACTGCCATACACTTTGTGGTATGCCAGCCTCATGCACTCCCCCACACACTCCCACACACACACACACACACATCCACACTAATCCTTCACTGCTGATCCCAAGCCTAAGCAATAACTAAAGGCTCTATGGTTTGCTTGTAGCGCTGAAAACACTGGCTGAACGGCTAAAATAATATTTTCTTCCCTTGTTTGCTCTTCCTTGCTCATTCCTTCAAACATATTATGCCCTTTAGCTTTTTTGTTGCCTGGAAACGTGAAGACTTCCACAAAGCACTCTACTTCAAAGGCTTTTTAAGTTGTATAAATATAGTTGAAGACGTAACTCTCTTTCTTCTTTATTTCATACCTCTTTCTAGGCCAGAGTCTGGCTTAGTTCATTTATTGCCTCATTTAAAAATTAAGTGTCCTTTATTTGTATCCCTTTCCCACTACCTTTCTACTTCAAATTATCCATCTTCAAAGATTTTACACATATGCCATTCTTTCCCACCCCACCATCAAAAAATAGTTGTCATCCGCTAAATACAGATTTTCTACTTAGAAACTTTGTTGCGTAAATATGCTCTGAGAACCTGGAGTTCAGGTGATATTGCAAGCATATAGGATCCTAAAGCTAAGGTAATCCATTTGGCTTAGCTCTCATCCCCATCTATTCCACTCCTAAATTGTGATGGCTTGTGTTTGCAACACAAGGATTGTTTGACTGAGTTTGCTGGATTGTACATCTGCAGTAACTGCCTCCCTGTTTGTTGGGTTTTTCTTGTTTTAAACAGATAAATTGCTAGAAAGGGGAGCAGAACCCACTCCCCACCCCCCCCCCAAAAAAACCCTAACCAACCCAATCCCAAACCCAACCCTTCAGTCTCTTCAAAGAAACAGAACAGAGGGCAGTATCTTTGTGTTTTGTGGCTGGATAAGAGTATGCCGAATTAATGCCGACGGTCTTGTGCAGCGGCTGTGGGAGGCGAACGAACTGCAAGAGGTTCTGACAGGAGCTACCGTGGTCCTGGGGGCAAGCAGGGCTGGCAATTCAGTCAGAGAAAAACACAGGTGTGAGCCCTGGCTGCAGACTCCTCCATGAATTACTTCCTGACACATGCCTGCAGCCTGTCTGGTCCATGGGTGCAGTCACCCTCTTGTGCCCACCCCAAAGGCTCCCGCCCCCTGCACCCTCTCCATTGCATTATTTCAGAGGGGAGATGGAGGGAAGAAGAAGGGGCTGTTTTCTAGGTGTATTTTTCCTGTAGTTTTAGGATTGCCAGGAGCTGGATCATTTCTGTGTCTATGTACATCGAGTCTGTTGTGTATTTAATAAATATTGGACTAAAATGCTGCTGCTTTCACGGTGGGTTTTTGTGTTTGCTTTTTTTTTTCTTTCTTCCTTTCTCATTTTTTTTTGGTTCCGGCATGCCTGGTTGCTGTCTTCACACTGCAGAGTGGTTACTCATCCTCCTCTCGGTTGGCGTAAATGCCAGCTTCCCAGCGCAACGCCAGAGCACTCTTCCTGCGGTTCACCCTGGTTGCCTCCAGGACCTGGTCAGGAGAGAAAAGCAAAGCACAGGATGTCACTCAGCTGGCCCTGCCCTCAGGGTGTCCCAGGCTGTGCACCCAGGCAGGCAGAGACCAGCCAGGTGGGCAGGGACCAGCCAGCCGGCCCGCCCATGGGGCTCCAGTGCCACACCCTGTGCAGGAAGGAAGACATGCAATGGAAGCACTCGCTGGTGTGAGAGAGGGAAGATGGCACACAGGAGCAGAGCCACACCACAGGAGGACAGAAGTGGTAGGAGTTGTCTGGCAGCATCCAGCTCTCTGCAAGGGAGCCTCAGCTGACCTCTACCAGCCCAGCTGCACTTGCCCTGTCCAGGTCTTGGTCCTCTCCCCAAGGCCAAGTTTAGTTTAGTTTCAAACTAGAACTGCAGGAGCCAGCAAGCACCCTGCAGCTTTGTCCAGAGGCTGCTCTGGAGCTGCACACGAGGCCCGGGAAGCAGACAGCCGCCTATTTCAGCACATCACCCTCTCGGGCAGGACTTGGCAGCAGTGCCCGCCCCAAGCCCCTGCCCTGGCCCCTTCTCATGATCATGGGGCTGCACCTACGGTACACTGTGATCAAAGTGAAAAATCCTGGAGTGAAAAATCACTCCACATGCATGCAAAAGGAGATTTACACGAGGAAGGCCTACAAAGCTTGGTACAAGATGGGCCTGATACATTTATATGTATTTCATATACATACATCATACACACGGGTACATGCACACACTGTATCTATTTGTACATATGCACACACACAAACAATTAAATAAAAATGTAAGAAACAGTTTTGACACGTGTTTTGGGAAAGTCAAAAAGGAAATGAGACTACACCAAAAGGCATTGTTGTGATGGATCTGAGGTACTCCTCAGCAAATAATGCATGGCTGTGGGTGTTTTCCACAGAGCAGAATGAGATATAAAGGGGCCTGGAGCCTTCTTACAGAAGCACATGACAGTGTTATTTTCTGACCAACACTGAATAACAACTCCAAGATGAAACTACAGAGCTGGCAATGTCAATTGTCCTCAGTGAGTTTTAACCATCTCTCAAAGAAGCTTTTTACATCAGTTAAAAAAAATCCCACAACAAATACATGACTTTTCATTGAAGCAATGCTGGCCATCCCTCTTCCCTAATGATTCCTGCATGCTGCTCTGCACAATCCCTGACTACAGAAGAGTAGATGACCTTTTGAGATAGGATGATGGTATTTTATTCTTCTGTGAAGAAAGTCACATGCAGTGAGGACTTAAGCCTTTACTAGAACAAAAGAAAATAATTTAAGACTGAAGAAATTCTTCTTCCAGCTTGTGACAAGCTGTGGTTGGAAGAATACATACTGTACTGGCAGTATCAGAAAATCAGCTCTGACTGCCAGCTGAAATTACAGGCCACTATAACTTTGCTTATGGGAATGAGAATGCACTACTGCATTTATGCCAGTTGCAACCTCTAGATCTTCATTCAGGAGCTGAAGATAGGCCAGAGTTTGCCAGCATTAGTATTTTTTTGCCCTCTTAGCTTCTTTTGACTAGGACTCTGAACAAGCCAAAAACCTAAAGACAAAATCTGGCCAACAGAGGTGAATTATAACAAAAACTCCATTTCATTCTCAGCGCTGACCATGGCTACAAAGTAGTCCAGTTGCACTAGTGGGTTTTTGTCCTGAAATTTTGCCCAAAATCATGCTTCCTCTTTTTGCAGAACACCCACCAGAAGGAGGGACCAGGGCTGAGTGGTTTCTGTTTTTCCTAGCAGAGGGGCAAATGTGCTCACAATAAAAGGAA